>CM055741.1:14797457-14801665 GCA_029465975.1 Dallia pectoralis | reverse complement strand
TTGACCTTATTTGTATGCAACTGGCATGGGCACCCTGGTGCCAATCACCCTATAGTGCCAATCACCCTGGTGCCAATCAGCCCATTCTAGGCTGCCATGCAGTGTATGGAAGTGTGACCTGAAGAATATGTCCATACTATTCGACATTGTGTTCGTATTTACAACGCTAGGAGATATCTAGTAAAGTTAATGGGACACTCGGAACGTCTCAACAACTGCCTGGTATTGAGGGAGTGTTTGAAACTGAACACCGAGACATTTAAGTTGTGCGCCAACAGCGCCATTTGACACACCACTAAGCTCCCTGAATTTATGCTCGCTGCTGTGGTAAATAAAGGGTTAAACGGCTAACAAGTCGCGCAGGTTCACGGTGACACCACCGCGCACGGAAAAAGGAATTCATATTGTTAAAGTCCTGGTTGGGGGGTTGGGGGGTATGGGGGGTGGGGGTGCAAGATGGGTGAGGGGGGTCAAAATGACCTAAACATACTGGCTTGGTTGGGGGGTGTACTGGTTTGGTTGCATTCACGTGAACACACGCAGCACAAGCAGCACGTAAAAACGTAAATATACTTTCAAACACTATATTGGGTGTTGGGTGTAGATGTTTTCTTTATGCGAGAGTAATACGACAATATCCAATGAATTGTTATTAACATCCAATAAGCCATTTGTATCAATAACAAATGCATTTATTTCACGGGTATGCAATGTAAATAGGCCTGCAATTGACTGCATTGGGAAATATATTGGAATAATTTACTTTTACATCATCATAGTTAAGGGCTATATGTTGTTATCGGTGTTATAAGCACAATTGATGCTGGAGTTAGATTTAAGTGATTTAGCAATCTTTATCCAAACGATAAAACTTCCACCTATTTCTAATTATCTGTTGGGACACATTGTGCGACTATTACCAATTCTCAGTAGGTCTATCCGCTTAAAAAGTCACTTGACATATTAATGGTAGTTTACCTGATCAAGTGGCCCAGATGATCTTGTAAAATCTTCACTGTCAGATTTATTTCCACCGTCCCTGTCGTCTATGACCAAATCAATTGGCATTTTCCCCTTCAAGCAGCTGATATATCGATGACAGAAATTATCACACAGCTCGTGTACCTGCAAACACAGAAGAAAAAAATATTGCCTTTCAAAAACATAGTCAACTCTTAAAAAAGTATAGTAGTGCACGTGACAAAGGTGCTATTATAGCCTATCCCTTAATAAAATTACAATTAAGACAATTTGTGATTTTTTTAAATAGCAGAACTGTATAGGCTACGGGACATTTTTCCTATTTCTTTTTAAATTCCTTAAATTATTACACATATTTTCTTTATTGTACTTGGTTTTAAAAATCTATTTAGCCTACTTAATGAAAATACTTTAACAGCAGACTAAAGATATTTTTTATAACCTGATCGTCTTAATAAAAGTTGAAATCGATCTCTGACAACATAAAACCATTATATACAACTCCATAAAGTGATTCATTTTATATTGGCAACTAATATTCTACCACCATTTAACACCGCTACTATCTCAGATTTTTTTTAATCAATTTGATGCCTGTCAGAGGTAAAAGATGGTCCAGTAAATCTACCTTTTCCAGCTCGAG
The DNA here is from genome assembly GCA_029465975.1 of Dallia pectoralis. Lineage (NCBI taxonomy): Eukaryota > Metazoa > Chordata > Actinopteri > Esociformes > Umbridae > Dallia > Dallia pectoralis. The sequence continues at coordinate 14,800,041 of CM055741.1, read as the reverse complement.
CAGGTGAAACCGTAAAACTTGAATCGCCTGAATCATCTAGGAGGGAGAAAGTCATCATTAAATACATATAATTTACTATGTGTATATAAATATATAATGTGAGCGTGTAAGCGTAAAAATGTGCAGGCAATATGCCCAAAATAAGGACCAACAGAGATTAAAATAATAATTATCATACAGGTAAACACACTTAATGACAAGAAAAATCGTTTGCACAGATTACCATTAAAACAAACGTTTAGTGTCTATAGTCACAGTAATAATAACGAGCACCGTGATAAGTCCAATTCACATTAAAGAGTTAACTAGTCTCGGTTAGACAAATGTATACACAGGCCAACTGGTCCGGGTAGATTACTGGTGAGTGCTGGGTGAGTTCTTACCAAATTATCCAGTTCTGGATTTGAGGAAAATAAAGGCTTCTCTGATCTAATCTGAAACAAACGGATTATGCAAATTCACTATTTCAGCGTCATTCAGGGCCTATTGACACCCCATGGGTGTGTGCGTGCATTTGCCACCCCACGGGTGTGTGCGTGCATTTGCCACCCCACGGGTGTGTGCGTGCATTTGCCACCCCACGGTTGTGTGCGTGCATTTGCCACCCCACGGGTGTGTGCGTGCATTTGCCACCCCACGGTTGTGTGCGTGCATTTGCCACCCCACGGTTGTCGCGTGCATTTGCCACCCCACGGGTGTGTGCGTGCATTTGCCACCCCACGGTTGTGTGCGTGCATTTGACACCCCACGGGTGTGTGCGTGCATTTGACACATTGTTGCGTAAACAGTTTTACATGCATAATGACAAAACATGTTAACATTCACAACGATTAAACAAAGTAAATATAACAGTCAAAACGAAAACCCCTATAGTGAGCTGAAACAAGAAGTAAATAGATATATGTAACCTGTTTAGAGAATACTGCTATATCTTCATTGAACGACTCGGAGGAACACACGTCCCCTCCAGCCACACCCGTTTCTCTCGGCGTGCACGTCGCTAATTCACATTTTTCAAAAATGAGTGCTAGAAGTGGAAATAGGGGATGCCTGGAGAGAAGAAATAGCACATTTAGTGCACTTGCTTTATTACCCACACCAAACAAGACAAGTTATACAACACATTATTAACAAAACAATTAAAGACAATAAATATATTCAGAGACGTGCATTGCTGTAAAAATAATAATTGTGAATATTAATACATAGTTTTAAACTTTTAAATTTGCGACTACCCTTATAATAAGGCAGACAAATATGCCGATAAAGTAGCCAAGTTAGTTTGACAATTTGTCTGATGTAGCCTATAATTTGCATTATAAAAATATTGATGTAATGTTGTCTAACTCTTAAACAATATAAAAGCCTACATCCAAAAGCGCTTGAACATTTTAAATGCGAGTTATTATTGCATTAAAAATTAGACAAACATATAAACGAAGCAGAATGGAAATGCTTTGATCACTACAATTATGAACACCTTGCATCATTTCAAAACAGATTTAAAGGACTTTTCAACCAGTAGCACATTCAACCATATGTAATAAACAATTTCATGGAAGAAAATAATAATAATTGAATGCCTTTAATTATATATCTTTCTGATAGGATAAATGAATGGCTAATATATGGCGTAAAATATGCTGCTTTAAGCCCATATCAAATAAACATTTATAACAAAGAACAACCACACTATGAGAATAGGGAGAGTTTCTGAAAGTCTCCACAACTTTTATCTCTCACATTTGTCTGACGGCTAATATCCCCAATGCTCATCCATTTTATATTGGCAGTAAAGAAGAAGTCCTACCCATAAATGGCATCTTTGTCTCTTTTTATAGCGTCGTTGACCGAGGATCCGATACCGCCCTGTACATTGGTGTGTGTTGCGTGCGGGTACTGCATGTGGAACTGGGGCCCGTGGTTCAGATGGACCGCCTGCATGGGCCGACCTGTGTGAGGGTCCCCGTATATGGTGGAGGGCAGCCCGACCCCGTCCAGTCCATAATGGGGAAGGTCTTCATACTGGCAAAAGTGCAGGAATACAATATTATATATTAAAAAAGATGGTACTCATATGTGTTAACTCTCCTAAGGTCGAACGAATGTGTTTAGCATTTAAAAGGCATATTACTGAAAGTTATACTAAAAGTCAATAATTATGAAAATAAAGCGAATTATAAGTAGACCGTAAATAACAATCCAGTAACATAAACGAAGTTGTAAATATATACCTAAAGACAAATAGGGTCAGGGCACAGGGCATAATGAAGGGTTGTATATAATTGGGTGCGTATATGTATTAGACTGTATGGTGCTAATATAAGTCTATATGTTATATGTTAAGTGGTAGGAAGAATATTACTGGCAATAAAATGCTGATTATCTAATGAAAAAACAGTCAATTAAAACCGTTTTTATTGTGCAAGTATCTAGATGCTCCAATCTGCATTCTTGCTAATATTGCAAATAAATTGCCTCGTTTATTTTAAGCAATATATATCTTAGATAAACGTTGAGTAAAATGTGGTTTCCCTTTTTTTTTTAAATAGGACTAAACATGCACAATAATATCTTAAATAGC
>CM055741.1:14674957-14794957 GCA_029465975.1 Dallia pectoralis | reverse complement strand
CCTTTCGAGAAATATAGTTTTTTGGTCCATTTAATAACAATTAACCTTAATAGAAGACCTTAATGAAACATATAACTAATAAAAACTGTAGGAAATACAATTAGCCTTCATTACAGCGTTTGTAATAAAAAGCAAATTGTTATTATAAAAGATGTAAATGTATTTATTTGGTATTCACATATTACCCTAAAACATAGACCGCAGTACCCAGTGAAAAGCTTGTCTGGCCTAATTATAACTTAACCTAAATCATTTGGGCGACCCAACTTTTGGGTCAAGAATATCTATTAGTTGGGAGTTAACTTTATTTGAGGAACACGTTTAAAAGTTCAACATATTCAGAATGTCTCATTAAATGTTTTTACTGAACTAAATATTTTTTTCTACTGTCAAACCTGAATCTGACCAGTGACGACAAAGTCATTTGTAATTTTAATGTAATCCAAAAGCAATTCATTTCATTGAACGTTACAACTAAACGTATCAACAGAAATACATATGAGCTTATTGTCTTTACATTTGTCCTTTAATTTTCTCAAACACATTTTTATAAATAAGCATATCTGCTTAAACTGACAATAATCTGTTTTCAACATTACTGTGATCAAATGAATGAATTGTATGTTGGAATGCCGGTTTATTTCATTTAGACAGGCAATTGTCTCAAGCAAGTATTTTAATTAACGACGGACGAACAAGTATTCACTAGTTTCTAACTAATAATGTTTCACTATAAAGTCTGCCTTAATTGTCAGGACCATTTGCGCCATCTAGTGGAGATTCAATGAACACACGTTTAAGTTGTTTCATTACGACTGGATTCATTTGTGGAATGAAGGAACAAGCAGTATACTTCCCTGGCTGTAGCAAAACGATCAACTATTTAAAACAGAATTTAGCATGTTCAGTTAAACATAACAGAGTTATTGTGTCATATAGGCCAACCTCGTCTACTTCCTATCGACTGCCCTGGGAGAAAAAACACTCAGTTTCACTGTTACATGATGATTTTCTTCTTTCCTTCCACATGTAAGAAGGATACATCATGCTTTTATTTATGTATGGATACATAACACTGACAATATTATGTACATTATTGGAAAACAATATATGATAAACTGGACAGAAAAATCAGTCCTCAAATGTACCAATATACTGACGATTTGCTTTTGAATATCACTTATGTGCCTGGCTTTACATATTTTAAAATAATCCCTCCAACACCCAGGACCACCCCACAAAAACACAACCCATGGGTTGGATAATGTCTATGTGATATTCTGGGGATGTTTGCAGGCTTGGTAATGTTATTTTTACTACGGCATGGTCACAAATCCACAAATGGCACCCCGTTCCCGACGTGAAGAACTACTCAAAGCGTGGGAGATTTCAGATTGCACTGGAATGTGAAAAGAGCGAGGTAATGGCCACCGGAAAAGGTCACGGCCGCAATTATCTTTGGCCTTGGACGACAGAGACAGCTGAGAAGGCCTGGTATTCTTCCTGTTGTAGCTTGCTGTTGCTGTTTTGGGGGCCAAAGAGACAATGATTCTGACACCCTGTGGGCCCACTTGGTTGCTATTCTCATACTTTTTCTAAAAATGCAAAAACATATAAAACAACTACCTGGACAAAGCACCCGCCGTGTACAAGCCGAAATGAGACCAGTCTGTGTACAAGTTACTAAGAAATGATATAGTAAAAGCACACACACATTTGGACATGTACACACACAGACACACAGATGTGACATGAGTAAAGAAGTTAATCATTGTGCATTAAAAAGCATTGGATTGGTGAAAGCATTTCCCACAATTCTTACAGCAGTCCGTTTGTTTAAAATGTATTGAAAATTCATACTAGCTGTTATAGCGTTCTAGCCAGTTGTCAGGTGCACATTCAGTACCTTTCAAAGGTCCAGACATCTCTGAACTTTTTTCAAATTGTATATATTTTATTTTCAGAATGTCATGCATTTAAAATAGCCTTTTCCCACCTATACTACAATACTATACAATACTATACGTACATTATATGTACCACACTACACAATTAGAAACAACAATTTTAAATTAACACCTGGACTGCTCAGGAACCTATGCCAGGATCCTGAATGTGGACTTCAGCTCTGCTCTTAATACCATCATTCCCGTTCTGATGCAGGACAAGCACTCCCTGCTGCACATACATGAATCCATCTGCAGGTGGATCAGACTTCCTGTCTGACAGGAGGCAGCGCGAGGTTGGGGAAACATGTCTCTGACTCCCGGTACATCAGCACCAGATCCCCTCAAGGCTGTGTCCTTTCCCTCCTGCTCTTCTCCCTGTACACCAACAGCTGCACCTCTAGTCATCAATCCGTCAAGCTCCTGAAGTTTGCTGATGACACCACCTTCATTGGGCTCATCTCTGGTGGGGATGAGACCACCTAGAGGGGGGAGATTGACCATCTGGTGAACTGGTGCAGCCAGGACAATTTGGAGCTTAACGCTCTAAAGACTGTGGACATGGTTGTGGATTTTAGGGAGACCCCACCCCCATCATCCTGTGTGACTTTGCAGTCAACATTGCAGTGTCCTTTCGCTTCCTGGGCATCATCATTAGATTTACTGAAAAGGTGATTGGCTGCAATCTGCCATCCCTTGAGGACTTGTACGCAAATAGCGTGCTGACACGTCCCATCCTGGACACAAACTGTTCTAAACACTGACCCTTTGTCAGGAGGCTACGGTCCATCAGGACCAAAATCTCACGCCACAGGAACAGTTTCTATCCAACAGCAGCTGGCCACATCAACAAGGCCAAGTTTTGAGAACACTATCTATCTACTTCTAATCATGGTGCTCCCTCAACCTAGAAGTATTGGCCAGCACACACCTGCTGTGAAGATGGGGCAGTCTCCAGCCCACCACAATGTGGCGCTAGAGAGCAATGAGACAAGGCTTCCTGTCCAAGATCCATTTGACCAACTTTCGGACAGTGCTGAGACAATTTGCACAGTGATATTCGGACGCCTGAGCGCTGATGATATGTTTGCGACCCAGATACAAACCTCTGAAATTTAATTAATTAATTAATCAATTAAATTCTGTATTTCTTTACGGCCTCATTTCCAGAAAAATGCACTGCAATTGACTGAAAGTCATTGAGTAGGCCAGACATACAAATATGTTTCTCCTTTATATTCCTCCTTTCTTGTGTTGTTTTGGTCAACAGAATGTACTTTAGATATGCCACAGTGAAATTCATGATTATTGTAGATTGACCACTAGGTGGAGGAAGAACACAACTATTATAATGTACTTTGGTAAATGTTTGTATTTATGTGTGCTGGACAATGGTCAAGCTCATATGTTGTTATTTCATTCTTTATTTTAATTTTTACTTTAACAGAGACAACTGTGGATGTGATACAGTGACCGTTAAAAACTAATCAACGCCACTGCTCTCTGCAATATATTCGTATACGACATATACTGTTCCTTCCATTATTTTTAGTGAAGAACCATAACGAATAATTGTATAATCATTTTCCTTATGGACAAGTGCTACACATGCGGACAACGCTATGTACTTAAGATCTCTTAATGTATATTTTCCATTTTACTCAGGAGAACCTCCCGTTTTTAATAAAACACGACAGGCCACTGGGCTTTACTGGCTAAACTCACCAGGCACAAAAACATTCTCTCTTTGGAACTCTAAGCTCCGCCCATTTATTCCCTATTGATGGGGTTGCCCGTCTTTATAGGCAAATATCTCAATGCATATCTCATTCATACTATAAATGAGCAGATGTATACTAGGCCTACCTAGTACATTGTTCAGTTTTGACATGAAATACACGCACAGTAGTAAAATAAGAGACAACCTGTTTTGGTGCTATCTAGAGGACATTTCTTCTTACCCCTCATCCATGTTAGAAGAGGCACAGCGACGGTTCGGTTCAATTAATTTGCAAAAGGGCGTCGCAAAATGTTGGTTCGTTATATTGTCCAGCCTAATATTGTGCCTTAATGGGTCTGCATATTAGAGGGCAAACATCAGCACCACTGCCATCTGTCCAAGTATATTATTCTATTAATTATTCAATATTATCGTCCATTAGCAGTGTCGTCATATATCCAAGCCCCTACAGTGTAATTTAGACATTAATTATTCCCAGTTTATAGTCGTCAGTCACTGTTCAACCTCTGGGTCACCGAATGAATGTGGGGTCAATTAAATGTTAGTGACCATGGCAACGACGCAACCGAGTGACGGAGTTACGTTTTCCATGCTTGGCATATGTCCAGATTAAAACGTGCACATAGAAACATTAAGGTACCAGCCTTTCCTGTACTGTACTTTAGCTTTCCCCTGAGAACATAGAACCAGGATTCACTCATTGCCAACAAACATTTTACAGTTAAACATGTATCATACTCAACCATCATGAACAGGTATAGTTGCTAGATTTACTGTTAAATGCAATTGTAAAGCTCATGAAGACAGTTTGTTCTGTCTTCTGAGAGCACACATAACACTGGGTGCCCACCACCAAATGCGTCCACATTTCCTAGACCCCGTTTTTCTGCGTGCATTGTCCGCATTCAACTGTATACAACACACAAGCAACTTGGACGATTAACTCGTTTTGGCTGATCCCAGTGCCCCACTCTGTTAGAGCAGTATATAAGCCCTAGTTGGTCTCGTCGTGGACTGACCAATTACTGACTCATACTATGCGGTTATTTTTGTTTTAAATAGTATATGTGTAACATATCATGCCCCATTAAGAAGCCATTATTAAGGAGACATTATATATTATACATAAAATATTTAAAAATTATAATAAGCATATAGTATACCCCACGATTACTCTATAAGGTTGTCCATCAAATGTAAACCTCTTGAATGTACTCATTTGTGCGGAAAAAGCATGTATATATAGCAGCGGTGATAACTGCTCAGTCCACCAACAGACCCCCTTTGAGGAGGATCATTGATGATGGGAGCATTTGGTGGGAAGCCGGAGTAAATTCTTTGCAAACATTTTGTAAGTAATACTGCCACCTGCTGGTGGGCGGCACTTTGTATCTTGGCACGTTGGCAAAACCAATCGTCTACACGCATTTGTTTCAGAGACCCACCCAGTGAACACAACAAACCCGAATCGTGACTGGATTGAGGTGGGTGCAAATTCGTTCCCGGGCCTTTATATCCAAATTGTGTCCTCTACTCATCTCAATGTCAATGACTAATCTCATTAACACATTCTGGAAGTGACAACTTTTGTGTGTAACTTTGAACTGTTTGGCAAAGAATTAAAGATTAAAGGACAATCATATAACGGTGGAATTCAAGTCATATATTAAGGGTTAGGGTTAAGGCTTGAATTGTTATGAAGGCATGGTAATCATGACTGAGAAATATAATGGCACCATAAAATGAGTATGCTACAATAGGTCATAGGTCATTACCCTTTATCATCCACATAATATGACCAGCACTATTTGACAATGTGATTAGAAGAACTACTGTGAAATGAACTGCTGAAAGCAGTTGACTTGCTGTAGTCTTTTTGGAAAAATGAAAAAGCCAACATCAATAGTTGAACCTCAAAAGTATAATTAGCTACGCTTTCACCTAGTTTTATGTTAGTATAATCTACCTGATTACTTATTGCACAACCTATATAAAGTGGTTGAATATTGCAACAACTCTAGCAAAACAAAAGAAACCTAGCCCAGATCAGCCTAACATTAAAAAAAACAGAAATGGCTTTTACCCTGTCGAGTCTGCAAGCATGAACTAAACATGGAGTCTTATATAACCTCACATCACTCACTGGCAGGCTGATAGGATATAGTCCAGACCCCCGTCCATTGCTGGCTTTGGACATCCCTAAATCCGGTCTGCAGTCCGTCGGGCGTGACGTCATTGCTTCCGCAAGCCCCCCCTCCCTCCCTCTACTCTTCCCTTCACCTCCTCCAGTGTCGCTCGGCAGCTCCTGCCTACAGGATCCAACATGGAGTAACTAGAGATGGGGCTCGTACGGGGCCATCCTCACCGACATCATTTCAACTACCGCATATGAGCACGGAGCGCCACGGGATTAAATGTGCGGAGGTTTTCCAGACAGATTTAGCCTGGATGCGCTAGAATAATCCTATAGTGAAGCACCGGGGAAATAAGAGAGGCGATAGGGAACGCAAACACACGGAAAAAAACACACGGAAAAACCCGAGTGCCACAGCGTGTGAACGAGGTGTGCTGGACAAGACAAGGCGAGACCATCATGAATACCAATCACTATGTAACCGGGGTCGGGTTTTATTGTAGCTGAAACGACAACATGACAGAGGAAACACACCCAGACGAGTAAGTATCATTATTTAATGGAGCAGTCGCTCTCTATGTGTTGCATCTGATGGTCTGTTTGGCATATGTCTGGCCGTGCGATTGAGATGCTGGGTGAGGAGACTGGCCCCTGGGGTTCTCCCCAAGATGATGGGTGTGGAGACTGGCCCCAGAGGTTCTCCCCAAGATGATGGGTGTGGAGACTGGCCCCTGTGGTTCTCCCCAAGATGATGGGTGAGGAGACTGGCCCCTGGGGTTCTCCCAAAATGATGGGTGTGGAGACTGGCCCCTGTGGTTCTCCCCAAGATGATGGCTGAGGAGACTGGCCCCTGGGGTTCTCCCCAAGATGATGGCTGAGGAGACTGGCCCCTGGGGTTCTCCCCAAGATGTTGGGTGAGGAGACTGGCCCCTGGGGTTCTCCCCAAGTTCAAAAGGCTTTGATACACTGTAACGTCAAAAGGAAAGAGGAGCGGGCTGCATTGGACTGAGGAACCCAGTGGCTGGGGCCCCCTCGTCCTCATAGAAAAACTCCACAGAGAGGGGGTAGAGAGAGAGAGGGGGGAGAGGTAGAGATAGAATGATAGATAGGGTGAGGTAGAGAGGGAGAGGGAGGGGGGTAGAGAGGTAGAGAGAGATAGATAGATAGATAGATAGATAGATAGATAGATAGAAAAGGGAAGGTAGAGAGAGAGAGAGTTAGAGAGGGAGGGAGACAGATAGGGAGGGAGAGAGTGGAAGGGAGAGACAGGGAGACAGAGAGGTAGAGAGGGAGGTACGTGGTGGGTGGGGGGGCTCGCTGGAACGGAAACATTTTCTAAAGAGATATACAGTGAATCGACTTTCTGAAAAGGACTTAGTATTCCGAGTCGCCTTACAAATAATACTCGAAGTGTCCCAAATGATATGATATGGCTGCCCGGTTACGAACAGTTGCATTAGTTTGCATTGCGAGTGACGCTGCGGGAGAAAGTGTTTCTTCGTGGAGGACTGACCCGCAATATCCGCCATTTGTTTTCTTGAATCGGCCCACATTTGCATACTGTCCTTCATTCATAAAAACACCAACCGCAAAGGCCAGAGTGTTGGTATTGGTAACTCACATTATAACATGTTATTTATGAATAGGATAAAGGCCAGAGTGTTGGTATTGGTAACTCACATTATAACATGTTATTTATGAATAGGATAAAGGCCAGAGTGTTGGTATTGGTAACTCATATTATAACATGTTATTTACGAATAGGATAAAGGCCAGAGTGTTGGTATTGGTAACTCATATTATAACATGTTATTTATGAATAGGATAAAGGCCAGAGTGTTGGTATTGTTATTTATGAATAGGATAAAGACCAGAGTGTTGGTATTGGTAACTCACATTATAACATGTTATTTATGAATAGGATAAAGGCCAGAGTGTTGGTATTGGTAACTCATATTATAACATGTTATTTATGAATAGGATAAAGACCAGAGTGTTGGTATTGGTAATTCACATTATAACATGTTATTTATGAATAGGATAAAGGCCAGAGTGTTGGTATTGGTAACTCACATTATAACATGTTATTTATGAATAGGATAAAGACCAGAGTGTTGGTATTGGTAATTCACATTATAACATTATAACATGTTATTTATTATAACATGATTTATGAATAGGATAAAGGCCAGAGTGTTGGTATTGGTAACTCACATTATAACATGTTATTTATGAACAGGATAAAGGCCAGAGTGTTGGTATTGGTAACTCACATTATAACATGTTATTTATGAATAGGATAAAGACCAGAGTGTTGGTATTGGTAATTCACATTATAACATGTTATTTATGAATAGGATAAAGGCCAGAGTGTTCGTATTGGTAATTCACATTATGACATGTTATTTATGAATAGGATAAAGGCTAGAGTGTTGGTATTGGTAACTCACATTATAACATGTTATTTATGATTAGGATAAAGGCCAGAGTGTTGGTATTGGTAATTCACATTATGACATGTTATTTATGGATAAAGGCCAGTTATTTATGAATTGTAAAGGCCAGAGTGTTGTATTGGTAACTCACATTATAACATGTTATTTATGAATAGGATAAAGGCCAGAGTGTTTGGTATTGGTAACTCACATTATAACATGTTATTTATGATTAAGATAAAGGCCAGAGTGTTTGGTATTGGTAACTCACATTATAACATGTTATTTATGATTAGGATAAAGGCCGGAGTGTTGGTATTGGTAAATCACATTATAACATGTTATTTATCAACAGGATAAAGGCCAGAGTGTTGGTATTGGTAATCACATTATAACATGTTATTTATGAATAGGATAAAGGCTAGAGTGTTGGTATTGGTAACTCACATTATACCATGTTATTTATGAATAGGATAAAGGCCAGAGTGTTTGGTATTGGTAATTCACATTATAACATGTTATTTATGATTGTGATAAAGACCAGAGTGTTGGTATTGGTAATCACATTATAACATGTTATTTATGAACAGGATAAAGGCCAGAGTGTCTGGTATTGGTAATTCACATTATAACATGTTATTTATGAATAGGATAAAGGCCAGAGTGTTGGTATTGGTAACTCACATTATAACATGTTATTTATGAACAGGATAAAGGCCAGAGTGTTGGTATTGGTAACATTATAACATTATAACATGTTATTTATGAATAAAGGCTATATTGGTAACTCACATTATAATATGTTATTTACAAAGAGTAGGATAAAGACCAGAGTGTTGGTATTGGTAACTCACATTATAACATGTTATTTATGAATAGGATAAAGGCCAGAGTGTTGGTATTGGTAATAAAGGCTCACATTATAACATGTTATTTATGAATAGGATAAAGGCCAGAGTGTTGGTATTGGTAACTCACATTATAACATGTTATTTATGAATAGGATAAAGGCAGGATAAAGGCCAGAGTGTTGGTATTGGTAACTCACATTATAACATGTTATTTATGAATATTTATGAATACATTATAACATGGATAAAGGCCAGAGTGTTGGTATTGGTAACTCACATTATAACATGTTATTTATGAATAGGATAAAGACCAGAGTGTTGGTATTGGTAATTCACATTATAACATGTTATTTATGAATAGGATAAAGGCCAGAGTGTTGGTATTGGTAACTCACATTATAACATGTTATTTATGAATAGGATAAAGACCAGAGTGTTGGTATTGGTAACTCACATTATAACATGTTATTTATGATTAAGATAAAGGCCAGAGTGTTGGTATTGGTAACTCACATTATAACATGTTATTTATGAACAGGATAAAGGCCAGAGTGTTGGTATTGGTAACTCACATTATAATATGTTATTTATGAATAGGATAAAGACCAGAGTGTTGGTATTGGTAATTCACATTATAACATGTTATTTATGAATAGGATAAAGGCCAGAGTGTTGGTATTGGTAACTCACATTATAACATGTTATTTATGAATAGGATAAAGACCAGAGTGTTGGTATTGGTAATTCACATTATAACATGTTATTTATGAATAGGATAAAGGCCAGAGTGTTGGTATTGGTAACTCACATTATAACATGTTATTTATGAATAGGATAAAGGCCAGAGTGTTGGTATTGGTAACTCACATTATAACATGTTATTTATGAACAGGATAAAGGCCAGAGTGTTTGGTATTGGTAACTCACATTATAATATGTTATTTATGAATAGGATAAAGGCTAGAGTGTTGGTATTGGTAACTCACATTATAACATGTTATTTATGATTAGGATAAAGGCCAGAGTGTTGGTATTGGTAATTCACATTATGACATGTTATTTATGAATAGGATAAAGGCTAGAGTGTTGGTATTGGTAACTCACATTATAACATGTTATTTATGATTAGGATAAAGGCCAGAGTGTTGGTATTGGTAATTCACATTATGACATGTTATTTATGAATAGGATAAAGGCTAGAGTGTTGGTATTGGTAATCACATTATAACATGTTATTTATGAATAGGATAAAGGCCAGAGTGTTGGTATTGGTAATTCACATTATAACATGTTATTTATGAATAGGATAAAGGCCAGAGTGTTGGTATTGGTAACTCACATTATAACATGTTATTTATGATTGTGATAAAGGCCAGAGTGTCTGGTATTGGTAACTCACATTATAACATGTTATTTATGAATTGGATAAAGGCCAGAGTGTTGGTATTGGTAACTCACATTATAACATGTTATTTATGATTAGGATAAAGGCCAGAGTGTTTGGTATTGGTAACTCACATTATAACATGTTATTTATGATTAAGATAAAGGCCAGAGTGTTTGGTATTGGTAACTCACATTATAACATGTTATTTATGATTAGGATAAAGACCAGAGTGTTGGTATTGGTAATTCACATTATAACATGTTATTTATGAATAGGATAAAGGCCAGAGTGTTGGTATTGGTAACTCACATTATAACATGTTATTTATGAATAGGATAAAGGCCAGAGTGTTGGTATTGGTAACTCACATTATAACATGTTATTTATGAACAGGATAAAGGCCAGAGTGTTGGTATTGGTAATTCACATTATAACATGTTATTTATGAATAGGATAAAGGCCAGAGTGTTGGTATTGGTAACTCACATTATAACATGTTATTTATGAATAGGATAAAGGCCAGAGTGTTTGTATTGGTAATCACATTATAACATGTTATTTATGAATAGGATAAAGGACAGAGTGTTGGTATTGGTAATCACATTATAACATGTTATTTATGAATAGGATAAAGGCCAGAGTGTTGGTATTGGTAACTCACATTATAACATGTTATGTATGAATAGGATAAAGGCCAGAGTGTCGGTATTGGTAACTCACATTATAACATGTTATTTATGAATAGGATAAAGGCCAGAATGTTGGTATTGGTAATCACATTATAACATGTTATTTATGAATAGGATAAAGGCCAGAGTGTTGGTATTGGTAACTCACATTATAACATGTTATTTATGAATAGGATAAAGGCCAGAGTGTTGGTATTGGTAACTCACATTATAACATGTTATTTATGAATAGGATAAAGGCCAGAGTGTTGGTATTGGTAACTCACATTATAACATGTTATTTATGAATAGGATAAAGGCCAGAGTGTTGTTATTGGTAAAGCCACTCACATTATAACATGTTATTTATGAATAGGATAAACATGTCTTCAGCAAATTAATACGCTTTAACCTTTATCCTTCACGTCGCATTTTTCTGCATATTTTACATATTTGATAGTTAAACCCCCCTATTTCAATCTATTTAATTTAGTATCTTGTACATAATAGTATTAATTGGAGATCTGAGGCTTCTCTCGTGACATATAGGCCTTTAGCGACGTCATACGTAGGCACACATTGTAATGTGTTCAGCTCTTCTTTCTATTAGTAAGCCTAGTTTGAGCTTTCCCCCCATGTACAGTAGGCCTGGGTTCCTAGTTACTTATTAATAGCTACTCATTTCAGTATTTCCCATTGAGGTTTTTTTTCAGCAGTGGTATTACAGTTGGTGGTGGGGGTAGCTGGTCGATGGCATGGTCTTCTAACTGAACCCTTGGATGCCGAGATACTATTTGTCACAATTATCTGCTAAGCGGTTTTACATGTTCTGATTGAGTGAAAATCTTCCAAAAAACACATTTCTTTGTTTGAATTAGCAGGCACATTATGCCATCTTTTTTTAGTTTTTACCCGTTCTTTAGCAGAGGAGTTGTCTGTTACTACTCGTCTACTCGTGGCTGAGTAGTCCCTGGCTGTCATAAGCCAGATATACTCACCTAGTAACCTTGATGAAACTCATAATCGCCATACAACCGATAAATCTAACAACACCTACTTGAAGGCTTGTTTACGTTCGCTACATTTCCATGGCGTATTGAGGAACACTTGGACTACATTTGAGAGCTTCTTTACATTTTTTCAACATGTCATTTGAAAGTATCGTCAATATACATTTAAGGGTGTCCTTATGACTTTTGTTTTTCAGTTTAACAAATTTAGTTGCCTCAGTTTGCTGGATTCTACTGGTTTCTTTTTTAGGAGCTAATATTTTAAACACTAATAAATGAACACAATAGCTGTTCGTTTCAACGATTCAGTCACATCAGAATAAAAACATAGGTTGTGCTTGAATAACGAATATGTCCCTTTTATTGCACTTGTAGCAAAAGATGAATATGTAGTATTTGATACATATAGTAGACAATTGTGTTAAAAAACAAATGAGTCAAACTAATGTTATTACTCTGTTTCTCAGCAGCACCTGCTGTATTAAGGTAACTTTTGTGGATTTCACAGGAAAAGCCTCCAAGCTCTTACTTTTTGCTCACTGAAGATATGCTTACACCTTAAAAGTTGGGGTGCTCACTTTGGTGTCTTGTCTAAGAGTCAACTGCGCCCCTTAATTATACTAAGCTTCTAATTGTCTAAAAATATTTCTCTGCCCTCTTGTAACTAATAAAAGTCAGTACTCTGAGAATGTTTGGATAGGACATCCATGGTCAACGCTTGGCCACAGTTATGTGTTCGTATTCATTGTCTCCTGTCTATAGTTATGTGTTCTTATTCATTGTCTCCTGTCTATAGTTATGTGTTCTTATTCATTCTGTCTATAGTTATTTGTTCGTATTCATTGTCTCCTGTCTATAGTTATGTGTTCTTATTCATTCTGTCTGTAGTTATGTGTTCTTATTCATAGTCTCCTGTCTGTATATGTTGCACGTCCTCCACCTTTTGATAATACATTGTCCTACTATTGCTTATAGCTTAGTGCTTTATCCTGGGTGATAGGGAGTTGGCAGGTACTCACCATCTGAAGTAGGCTATCTTTTCTTACTATGATTTATGGTATGCTCACACACCCCTAGGTAAACACATGACTCAGGCAGTAATGTGAAAGGATATATAATAGTTCACGCTTGTGAAATGTTTACCCAAACTGAAAGAGTGCAAGCATAAAAAGAGGCACGTAACTTCAAACCGTAACCATTGGTGGTCGACTTTTCTTCAGCATCTGAAAACGATTGAAAGGTGGACATGTTGACCATTGAAGCGAACGCTTCTTGGCAACATGTCCGTATGCGGACAAAAGGATATGTTGAATGACACAAGTTCCCTAGGAATCATACTGCTAAGTTTTAGTACCTCAGAGAAACAGGCTAGACACTTACACAACAACATGTTCCTGCAAATTCTAACCGCGTACAGTGAAGAATTGTTTAAGTCTGTTTTATTGTGTCCAAATGGCTAAAGGTGGTCCAGTTCTAGCTGTGCTGGTAAACACAGCAATTTCAGTGAGGTGTGGTCGTGTGTTGCAGTCAACCAATTCTAGGTTGCCTAGAAATGTATTGATTACCGTAATGACCCCCAGAACGAGCCAACCCAGAGCTGTCATTGATTACCGTAATGACCCCCAGAACGAGCCAACCCAGAGCTGTCATTGATTACCGTAATGACCCCCAGAACGAGCCAACCCAGAGCTGTCATTGATTACCGTAATGACCCCCAGAACGAGCCAACCCAGAGCTGTCATTGATTACCGTAATGACCCCCAGAATGAGCCAACCCAGAGCTGTCATTGATTACCGTAATGACCCCCAGAACGAGCCAACCCAGAGCTGTCATTGATTACCGTAATGACCCCCAGAACGAGCCAACCCAGAGCTGTCATTGATTACCGTAATGACCCCCAGAACGAGCCAACCCAGAGCTGTCATTGATTACCGTAATGACCCCCAGAACGAGCCAACCCAGAGCTGTCATTGATTACCGTAATGACCCCCAGAACGAGCCAACCCAGAGCTGTCATTGATGCTATTGAGGGGAGAGGAAAGGTCAATGCAACCATCCCTAGTTTTTCGGCCCATGTACTGCCCATGATCGATTTCACGTCATCTCTCTGCTTCCACGAGCGGGTCTGGCCGGGTTCTATTCAGAAACACCGAACTATAGCAGGGTGGGGATGATATGACTAAATAGTTCCTCTTTGCTGGGTTCTTTTTCCCTCTCCAGATTGGTTGGAGGAATGTCCCCATGTAGATTCCTCAGTGGCATAAGCCTATTGATGTATAGCAAATAACGTGACTCTTGTCATTACATGAGAAATACTGTCCTACTTATGCCTATGTTACATATACGAGCTCTTCTGTTATATGGTCTGAATCTGGGCAGAGACTGTCCTAAATGGCACAGTACTGCCACTCCAATCTACTGTGATAGGGACAGTCACACACTGAGTGGGCATGGCATTGGCACAAAGCCCGAATGGCGACACGACATGGCTAATGGAAGATGGATTTCCTTTACATCAGCTCAATATTGGCATTGCACAGGTCCACGGTCAGATAGAGTTTGTCACACAGACCCGCTCACGGATATTTGTCAACAGGGGAGTCTGCATAAAAGTACCATACAAGGTCAAAGCGTACCTGTTTCTATTTTGTTTTTTTGTGTTGACTTGGTTAGAGGGGACAGTAACTCTTGGGACAGTATCTCTTGGGACAGTATCTCTTGGGACAGTAACTCTTGGGACAGTATCTCTTGGGACAGTATCTCTTGGGACAGTAACTCTTGGGACAGTATTTCTTGGGACAATAACTCTTGGGACAGTATCTCTTGGGACAGTATATCTTGGGACAGTATCTCTTGGGACAGTAACTCTTGGGACAGTATCTCTTGGGACAATAACTCTTGGGACAGTATCTCTTGGGACAGTGTCTCTTTGGACAGTAACTCTTGGGACAGTATCTCTTGGGACAGTATCTCTTGGGACAGTAACTCTTGGGACAGTATCTCTTGGGACAGTATCTCTTGGGACAGTAACTCTTGGGACAGTATCTCTTGGGACAATAACTCTTGGGACAGTATCTCTTGGGACAGTATATCTTGGGACAGTATCTCTTGGGACAGTATATCTTGGGACAGTAACTCTTGGGACAGTATCTCTTGGGACAGTATCTCTTGGGACAGTAACTCTTGGGACAGTATCTCTTGGGACAATAACTCTTGGGACAGTATCTCTTGGGACAGTATCTCTTGGGACAGTAACTCTTGGGACAGTATCTCTTGGGACAGTATCTCTTGGGACAGTATCTCTTGGGACAGTAACTCTTGGGACAGTAACTCTTGGGACAGTATCTCTTGGGACAGTATATCTTGGGACAGTATCTCTTGGGACAGTATCTCTTGGGACAGTAACTCTTGGGACAGTAACTCTTGGGACAGTAACTCTTGGGACAGTAACTCTTGGGACAGTAACTCTTGGGACAGTAACTATTGGGACTGGGACTTTGTTTAAACTAATTCTCAACATTTGGCAATATCCAAGGGAAACCATCTACTCTCTCACTGCTGATAAAGGAACTGAGAACTAGGGCTGGGCGGTATGGCCTAAAATATATCTATATCAGGGTATAATTTGAAACACGGTTGGTAACAATATACAGTCATGGCCAAAAGTGTTGGCACCCTTGAAAATATTCCAGAAAATCAAGTATTTCTCACAGAAAAGTATTGCATTAACACAGGTTTTTCTATACTCATGTTTATTCCCTTTGTGTGTATTGGAACAAAACAAAAAAAGAAGGAAACAATCTAATTGGACATAATTGCACACAAAACTCAAAAAATGGGCTGGACAAAATTATTGGCACCCTTAACTTAATATTTGGTTTCACACCCTTTTGAAAAAATCAATCGCTTCCTATAACCATCAATAAGCTTCTTACACCTCTCACCGGAGTTTTGGACCACTCTTCCTTTGCAAACTGCTCCAGGTCTCTCATATTTGAAGGGCGCCTTTTCCCAACAGCAATTTTAAGATCTCTCTACAGGTGTTCAATGGGATTTAGATCTGGACTCATTGCTGGCCACTTCAGAACTTTCCAGCGCTTTGTTGCCATCCATTTCTGTGTGCTTTTTGAGGTATGTTTGGGGCCATTGTCCTGCTGGAAGACCCACGATCTAGGACGCAAAGTCGCAAACCCAGCTTTTTGACACTGGGCCCTACATTGCGACCCAAAATCCTTTGGTAATCGTCTGATTTCATGATGCCTTGCACACAGTCAAGGCACCCAGTGCCAGATGCAGCAAAACAACCCCAAAACATCTTTGAACCTCCACCATATTTAACTGTAGCTACTGTGTTCTTTTCTTTGTAGGCCTCATTCCGTTTTCGGTAAACAGGAGAATGATGAGCTTTACCAAAAAGCTCTATCTTGGTCTCATCTGTCCACAATACTTTTTCCCAAAGGATTTTGGCTTACTTAGGTACATTTTGGCAAACTGTAGTCTTGCTTTTTTATGTCTCTGTGTCAGCAGTAGGGTCCTCCTGGGTCTCCTGCCATAGCGTTTCATTACGTTCAAATGTCGACGGATAGTTCATGGTGACACTGATACACCCTGAGCCTGCAGGACATCTTGAATTTCTTTGGAACTTGTTTGGGATTGCTTATCCACCATCCGGACTATCCTGCGTTGCAACCTGTCCTCCTCCGTCCACGTCCAGGGAGATTAACAGTGCCATGGGTTGCAAACTTGTTGATAATACTGCACATTGTGGATAAAGGAACATCTAGATCTCTGGAGATGGACTTGTAACCATGAGATTGTTGATATTTTTCCACAATTTTGGTTCTCAAGTCCTCAGACAGTTGTCTTCTCCTCTTTCTGTTGTCCATGCTTAGTGTGGTACGCACAGACACACAATGCCCAGGCTAAGTCAACTTCTCTCCTTTTTATCTACTTTCAGGTGTGATTTTTATATTGCCCACATCTGTTACTTGCCCCAGGTGAGTTTAAAGGAGCATCATATGCTTGAAACCATCTTATTTATCCACCATTTTGAAAGGGTGCCAATAATTTTGCTCAGACCATTTTTTTATATCTTTTGTGCAATTATGTCCAATTTGCTTCTTTTGTTTTGTTCCAATACACACAAAGGGAATGAAAATGTGTATAGCCATCAATATAATCTACTACTACTATAC
This sequence comes from Dallia pectoralis, assembly GCA_029465975.1. Lineage (NCBI taxonomy): Eukaryota > Metazoa > Chordata > Actinopteri > Esociformes > Umbridae > Dallia > Dallia pectoralis. The sequence goes on along the minus strand of CM055741.1, from coordinate 14,777,589 downwards.
TATATATTTACTATATATTACTATGTCCCATTGTACAGACAGACACAAAGGTATTTTAGGAACATATATTAATCAAAACTCCAGTAATAGAAAAAATACAAAACCTTTTCAAGATAATTTCATCTGAAAACCAGGGATATAGGATGTCTGTAAACTTTTGCTGCCACAACTCCCACTCGTCGTTGATGAAGTAGACGGTCAGACTTAAATAAGACTCCATGGAACGACTGGAGTACCGGATTTAATTTATTTATATTTTATTTATGTCCTTACACAGAAACACAGTAATGCGTTGGTTATGTCGGTCCACCGTTTACTCTTATTTGTCGTAAATACAGACTTTGGAAAATGATGTCTGTGATGTCTGGTTTGCAGGTCTAGCTTATTAGTGATGACTGGTTTGCAGGTCTAGCTTATTAGTGATAACTGGTTTGCAGGTCTAGCTTATTAGTGATAACTGGTTTGCAGGTCTAGCTTATTAGTGATGACTGGTTTGCAGGTCTAGCTTATTAGTGATAACTGGTTTGCAGGTCTAGCTTATTAGTGATAACTGGTTTGCAGGTCTAGCTTATTAGTGATGACTGGTTTGCAGGTCTAGCTTATTAGTGATAACTGGTTTGCAGGTCTAGCTTATTAGTGATGACTGGTTTGCAGGTCTAGCTTATTAGTGATAACTGGTTTGCAGGTCTAGCTTATTAGTGATGACTGGTTTGCAGGTCTAGCTTATTAGTGGGGCCTGGTTTGCAGGTCTAGCTTATTAGTGATGACTGGTTTGCAGGTCTAGCTTATTAGTGGGGCCTGGTTTGCAGGTCTAGCTTATAAGTGGGGCCTGGTTTACAGGCCTATCTTATTAGTGAGGCCTGGTTTACAGAGCTAACTTATTCGTGATGTATCTTATTAGTTATGCCACGTCCCCACTCTGTCACCACACCGTCCCCACTCCAACCACTGGGCATGTGTGCTGAAGCCACAGATTACAGATTATTTTTGTTCCAGTTTCGGCTGCTATCCACACACTGACATCTTCATTTGGAAATGTGTATACTTTCCACATATAGGTCCTCGTAAATGCTATAACATACTGGTCTAGAGACAAAAATATCAGATGGAGTTAGATGCCACTAATAGTTGCATGGGATTCTATTCTGGCAGTGCCTGAGTGGCCTATTTTAACCTAAAACAGGACTGTCCAATGTCTGTCCTGGTGGCTGAAACACTTCTGTTTTTTATTCTGTCCTGATGAGGGTCTGGTATGAATTTGCAAAACCCGATGAGCGCCGTCAATTACCAGGTAAAACCAAGTGTTGTGGCACTTCAGAATCCTAACGGAACGCCACTGGAAGCTTTAGCGGGAATGTTTAAATGTGGAATTAGCTTAATTGGTTTGAAATCTCCTTAATTCATATCCAGTACTAAACTTTGTAACTAGGACTGTACCCGACTGTGAATGTTGAACCAGATGTGTAACTAGGACTGTACCCGACTGTAGCCTGTGCCCTGTTCTCTGTTACACAACGGGCACCATATGTAGCCTGTGCCCTGCTCACTGTGTTACACAACGGGCACCATATGTAACCTGTGCCCTGCTCACTGTGTTACACAACGGGCACCATATGTAGCCTGTGCCATGCTCTCTGTGTTACACAACGGGCACCATATGTAGCCTGCGCCCTGCTCTCTGTGTTAAAGCCTACTGGTGCCCTCATTTTGGTTCTGTGTTTCGGTAGTGGAGGTACTCAGTCTACTGGTTCTGTGTTTCGGTAGTGGTGGTACTCAGCCTACTGGTTCTGTGTTTCGGTAGTGGTGGTACTCAGCCTACTGGTTCTGTGTTTCAGTAGTGGTGGTACTCAGCCTACTGGTTCTGTGTTTCGGTAGTGGAGGTACTCAGCCTACTGGTTCTGTGTTTCGGTAGTGGAGGTACTCAGCCTACTGGTTCTGTGTTTCGGTAGTGGTGGTACTCAGCCTACTGGTTCTGTGTTTCGGTAGTGGAGGTACTCAGCCTACTGGTTCTGTGTTTCGGTAGTGGAGGTACTCAGCCTACTGGTTCTGTGTTTCGGTAGTGGAGGTACTCAGTCTACTGGTTCTGTGTTTCGGTAGTGGTGGTACTCAGCCTACTGGTTCTGTGTTTCGGTAGTGGTGGTACTCAGCCTACTGGTTCTGTGTTTCAGTAGTGGTGGTACTCAGCCTACTGGTTCTGTGTTTCGGTAGTGGAGGTACTCAGCCTACTGGTTCTGTGTTTCGGTAGTGGAGGTACTCAGCCTACTGGTTCTGTGTTTCGGTGGTGGAGGTACTCAGCCTACTGGTTCTGTGTTTCGGTAGTGGAGGTACTCAGCCTACTGGTTCTGTGTTTCGGTAGTGGAGGTACTCAGACTACTGCCCCCCTCAGCCTACTGCCCCCCCATGTGCCACTGCAGGCTGCCGGCAAATGCGGAATGGTTGCCGGGTGATGACTCATGCTCCACGCACATACATAGACTCTCTCTCTCTCTCTCTCTCTCGCACCCACACACACACAAACACACACACACGCGCCATCTGTTTGTGAAGGAGACTGAATCATACAGTAGACGAGGAAGCATTTTTTGAGCGAACAGCCTCGCCATCAGACAGGGCCGCCACAGGTTTCGGGGATGGTCCGGCCAACGTCCGGGGTGCTGAGTCGTCTGACGACAGGGGCCACAGGGACTATGTGACCGGGGCCACAGGATGTAGGAGAGATGTCCGACTGCAAAAGGTTCTGCCTTTCTGCTGCGCCCCCTTGTTTTTCGACTAGCTGTGTCTTCCTCTTGTGTCTGCGTCTCTAATGTACTCCTCCTCGCTTCTGCACTTCTATGGATGTTGCTGTGAGGGTTCTGCTGTAAGGGTTCTGCTGTGAGGGTTCTGCTGTGAGGGTTCTGCTGTGATGGTTCTGCTGTAAAGCTTCTGCTGTGAGGGTTCTGCTGTAAGGGTTCTGCTGTGATGGTTCTGCTGTAAAGCTTCTGCTTTGAGGGTTCTGCTGTGAGGGTTCTGCTGTAAAGCTTTTGCTGTGAGGGTTTTGCTGTTAGGGTTTTGTTGTGATGGTTCTGCTGTAAAGCTTCTGCTGTGAGGGTTCTGCTGTAAGGGTTCTGCTGTGATGGTTCTGCTGTAAAGCTTCTGCTTTGAGGGTTCTGCTGTGAGGGTTCTGCTGTAAAGCTTTTGCTGTGAGGGTTTTGCTGTGAGGGTTTTGTTGTGAGGGTTCTGCTGTGAGGGTTCTGCTGTAAGGGTTCTGCTGTAAAGCACGGTTTTGTTGTGTCTGTGGCAGAACAGGCTAGAATTCTACCACCTTTTTCACTGAGGAGATTTGAGTCTTTTTAGAGAGCATGTGCACTCAGGGCCTAGATGTGCAAGTGAGCACAACCGCTGTGAGTATGACCGCTGGCACTCTGTGAGTACGACCAGCTCTGTGAGTACGACCGCTGGCACTCTTTGATTACGATCGCTGGCACTCTGTGAGCACGACCGCTGGCACACTGTGAGCATGACCGCTGGCACTCTGTGAGTACGACCGCTGGCACACTGTGAGTACGACCGCTGGCTCTCTGTGAGCACGACCGCTGGCACACTGTGAGTACGACCGCTGGCACTCTGTGAGTACGACCGCTGGTACTCTGTGAGGACGACCAGCTCTGTGAGTAACGAGCGCTGGCACTCTGTGAGTACGACCGCTGGCACTCTGTGATTACGACCGCTGGCACTCTGTGAGTACGACCGCTGGCACTCTGTGAGTTCAAATTATCCATGTGAGCTCATGTGTTCTTGGGAAGACGGCTCAACTGCTTTATTCGCAATGATGAGAATTAACTGATGATTCTTCTTTATTTAGATGGATTATTCGTTAAAAACAACAGAAATATAAATGTTTACCATTCATATCACGGGCAGGTAGCTGACTGATTGTGTCTGACAGGCTGTGTGCCTGTTTTGTTGTCTGTGTGTCTGACTAACAGAAGATGAAGAGAGGTCATGTCTGAGGAAGGAGAGATGCTATTCCTTCTCTTTGGTTTGTACTACGGTGGTCAATGCATTCCAGGAGTATCAAAATCAGAACCTGAGCCTGTCTCACTCTGGTGGTGGTGGTGGTGGGCAGGCTGTGGGATCATGTATGATATCAGAACCTGTCTCACTCTGGTGGTGGTGGTGGTGGTGGGCAGGCTGTGGGATCATGTATGATATCAGAACCTGTCTCACTCTGGTGGTGGTGGTGGTGGGCAGGCTGTGGGATCATGTATGATATCAGAACCTGTCTCACTCTGGTGGTGGTGGTGGTGGTGGGCAGGCTGTGGGATCATGTATGATATCAGAACCTGTCTCACTCTGGTGGTGGTGGTGGTGGTGGTGGGCAGGCTGTGGGATCATGTATGATATCAGAACCTGTCTCACTCTGGTGGTGGTGGTGGTGGTGGGCAGGCTGTGGGATCATGTATGATATCAGAACCTGTCTCACTCTGGTGGTGGTGGTGGTGGTGGTGGGCAGGCTGTGGGATCATGTATGATATCAGAACCTGTCTCACTCTGGTGGTGGTGGTGGTGGTGGGCAGGCTGTGGGATCATGTATGATATCAGAACCTGTCTCACTCTGGTGGTGGTGGTGGTGGTGGGCAGGCTGTGGGATCATGTATGATATCAGAACCTGTCTCACTCTGGTGGTGGTGGTGGTGGTGGGCAGGCTGTGGGATCATGTATGATATCAGAACCTGTCTCACTCTGGTGGTGGTGGTGGTGGTGGTGGTGGTGGTGGTGGTGGTGGGCAGGCTGTGGGATCATGTATGATATGATATGGGTTGAGTTCATACCTTCCCTTTCTTGTTGCGTTCTCTCTTCCAGTCAGGTGCGTGTACTTGCCAATGGTTTGTACATGTCAGTGTTGGGCCCGTCGTGTCCATGTGTGGGTGAGTGTGAGTGGAGGTGTATCGTCACTCATACTCTCTTCAAATGCCAGATGGACAGTTAATAAGCCAAGGACACATAGGCAGATCATGGATCCTACAGACGCACAAGTAATGCAATCTAAAGTAATGCACACAATTTGGCTGTACCACGTAGCTGACTGTCGCTGACTTACAGAGGTCAGTAGTGGAAAGACAAATATGATGGTACATTTTTGATTTGCAGGTTTACTAATATAGAAGATTTCTGCATGATATACATTTATATTAATCTAGAATTACTAATATAGAAGATTTCTGCATGATATACATTTATATTAATCTAGAATTACTAATATAGAAGATTTCTGCATGATATACATTTATATTAATCTAGAATTAATATTATAGACGATTTCTGCATGATATACATTTATATTAATCTAGAATTACTATTATAGACGATTTCTGCATGATATACATTTATATTAATCTAGAATTACTATTATAGACGATAATATAGAAGCAGAAGAACAGGTGAGTTCAGTTAACAGCTAGATGGAAATAGAGTGTTTATTGATCAAACTTTAATATCCCTTATATAAACCCTGTTTGGCCAAACAAGCGGAACCAGTAGGACATTTTACAAACTATTGTTTTCGGCAGAACTTTTTGGCTCTGATAATGGCAGCATAAATGCGCAAAATACTTTAAATTACGTTTTTCAATGTTGACTACTTCAGAGATATTTTTCTCAGAAAGCAATTTACCTTTAGACATGTGGCGTTTAAGTCATAATGGTTTTCAGTTTATTTCCCCCCACAAGTTCTCTCAATAATATATCTCTCAATATATTATTATTATTATTATTTATTACAGCGTAAATGCCTTTAATCAGTGCCCAATAATTTCCGGAAAAGTTCAGTACAAGTTAAGAATCAGAATCAGACATTACCTCCATTGCAAATGTTTTTATCACCATTTTTGCTGAATCCAGATGCTCAGTTGGATTGAGATCTGGGGAATTTGGGGCAACACTTTGAACTCTTCATCGTGTTCGTTAAACCATTCCCATACAATATGTGCAGTGTAGCAGGGAGCATTATCCTGCTGAAAGAGGCCACTGCCATCAGGGAAGTCCTTTACCATGAAGGAGTGTACCTGCTCTGTAATGATGTGTAGGTAGATGGCTAGTGTTAAATGTATGTCCACACAATTTCCATGACCCAGGGTTTCCCAGCAGAACATTCCCCAGAGCTAGGGCCTGCTGTTTGGAGCGTGGGGTGAGTGTGGTGTGAGCGTGGGGTGAGCGTGGGGTGAGCGTGGTGTGAGCGTGGTGTGAGCGTGGGGTGAGCGTGGTGTGAGCATGGGGTGAGCGTGGTGTGAGCATGGGGTGAGCGTAGTGTGAGCGTGGGGTGAGCGTGGGGTGAGCGTAGTGTGAGCGTGGGGTGAGCGTCTCTGCCTTGTTGCAGCTAAGCTAAGTTTTTCCTCTTATCCAAGATGAGATGTTGATGCTCTCAATGTCCGTGCTGATGTATGGCCTGTAGAGGCGGCCGGAATAGAGGCGGCCGGAATAGAGGTGGCCAGAAGTGTGAATCTGAAGAGAGGGAAGTGTGATACCAATTTAATTTGTTCCACACCAGAACTTTGTGTGGGTTGCGGGGAATCTTGTGACTATCTTTCGGCATGTTGCCCTCACATCCGAGATGCTGTGCTTGTTCAGAAACGTATTATGAATAGCCAGACCCCTATTCGTCAAGGCGTTGCAATATTTCTGCTGTAGCATACACTTGGGATCTGTCTAATATCCAGGTTTCCCCAAATGTTGTCAAAATTCTGTCTCTGAGTTTGCAGATGCAGAGTGGAAGACTGCTGGGAGCGTAACCCGGCTTTTAGGAAGATTAAACCACATCCTCCACAACAGAGAAGGGCTGAAGCTTCATGAAGCTTCAAAACCATACATCCTCCACAACAGATAAGGGTTTAAGCTTCATGAAGCTTTAAAACCACACATCCTCCACAAAAGAGAAGGGCTGAAGCTTCATGAAGCTTCAAAACCATACATCCTCCACAACAGAGAACGGTTGAAGCTTCATGAAGCTTCAAAACCACACATCCTCCAAACCAGAGAAGGGTTGGTCATCTAATGCTCAATCACAATGTTAGTCCCTGAAACTTGGGCTAATCTTCTTCCTTTCTTAGATGCTGTGGTTAGCAACTGAGTCTTGCTGGGGGTGATTTGTGCTTTTTTGTGTCCATTTCTTAATACGCTGGACACAATTGGTTTTTAGGATATCGTTGTACACATCATTTGACATTGTCTTTCACATTTATAAAAAATATGCGCAGGCACCTATTCAAAGTCATGTCCTGCCAGTAGAAGTGCTGGGTGGTGTTACAGTAATCTTAAAACCTATTGGATCTCCTACGAAACTGCAGTTGGCTAGGAAACTGTTGCGAGTTGGAGCATCAACAGCCATCATAACACAAAAATTCTGTGGCTTTTCCATACTCAGTATTTAGATATTTTATTTTTTATAAAGTGACTTTGATTTGTCTGTGAACTTTTTAGACAGTCTTTAAATAAATGTAAAAATACATTTAATATCAACCTGATCTCCAGTCAGTAACATAACACCCAAGTGTAGAATAAGAAGGTAGCAGTGAGGTAGCAGCGTTAGCATTGGAAGAGTGGTTAACACATAATGCCATCTGCATTATGGTACAACACATGACAAAGTCTCTCGGGCCCTGTCCATTTCTCCTGCATCCCACTCGTTCACTAATAACATCTAATCTAATCAGACGGTGACATGTGCCCTTGTTAGGAGATCGTCAGTGTTATTCGCTTCACCTGTGTGTCATTATATGTTTTTTCATCAGTGTACATACAGCAATATTCCTGCCAATTGCTTCCGTTTAGAGGTTGTGTTAATTGTTGCCAGTTTGTGTACAACCAGAGTCGGCAGAAGCTGTGGGGGTGATCACGGTTCACGGGTCATTTTGAAAGCGCAGATCTATGCTTGACTCATGTTTCAGTGTTTTTGTATTTGTACATTCAACTTGCTTAATGAGGGTGGACACTCTAGTTGCATACATTTCTTTTGGTGACATTTTCAATGTTCTCCTTTCCCATTCTGATGGACTCCCAAACCTCCTCTCCTTTTCGCTAATGCAGTGACAGGCACATTCTGATTGTCTCTCCCAAACCGTCTCTCCTTTTTGCTAATGCAGTGACAGCTACATTGATTGTCTCTCCCAAACCTTCTCCCCTTTTCGCTAATGCAGTGACAGCTACATTGATTGTCTCTCCCAAACCGTCTCTCCTTTTTGCTAATGCAGTGACAGCTACATTGATTGTCTCTCCCAAACCGTCTCTCCTTTTTGCTAATGCAGTGACAGCTACATTGATTGTCTCTCCCAAACCGTCTCTCCTTTTCGCTAATGCAGTGACAGCTACATTGATTGTCTCTCCCAAACCTTCTCCCCTTTTCGCTAATGCAGTGACAGCTACATTGATTGTCTCTCCCAAACCTTCTCCCCTTTTCGCTAATGCAGTGACAGCTACATTGTGCGCGTCAAAGCTGTGGTCATGACCCGGGATGACTCAAGTGGCGGTTGGCTGGCCCAAGATGGCGGATGCCTTAGCCGAGTAGGCGTGTGCAAGGTGCTGTCAACCGAGCTGTTGGGTCGAAGCAGCTTCCTCATCTATGGCGAACGCCTCAAAGACAAACAGGTAAAGCCAATTTCAGATTCGACTACAGAGACTACTACAGAGACTACTACAGAGACTACTACAGAGACTACTACAGAGACTACTACAGGTGGACTACAGGGACTACCGAGTTAAGGGTGTGGGTGAACAAAGCTAAGGCTCTAGTGCCAAAATACTATGACCATCAAGAAATGTTACTTCAGACCACAGTTGGTTTGAGAATTGCATAAATTCTATATTTCGTGGTTATTAAATACTTTCCATTAATTGGGTGTTTACAAATGTCTGTGGCTATTGTTATCACAAGTTTGCTGACCCCTAGTTTAGGGCATGGGGACAGTCTTTGGGCATGGGGACAGTCTTTGGGCATGGGGACAGTCTTTGTGCATGGGGACAGTCTTTGGGCATGGGGACAGTCTTTGTGCATGGGGACAGTCTTTGTGCATGGGGACAGTCTTTGGGCATGGGGACAGTCTTTGTGCATGGGGACAGTCTTTGTGCATGGGGACAGTCTTTGGGCATGGGAACAGTCTTTGTGCATGGGGACATTCTTTGTGCATGGGGACAGTCTTTGGGAAAACAGTGTGGCATTGGTTGCTTGATGCTTGTCAATCCACTCCGAGTAAATGACTGTTGACTGCCACACACGTTTTTAGTATACAGTATGCACAAATACTTGAATACCTTTTTGTACTTTCAGCACACGCGTGTTGGTCAAATAGAGGCTTTTAGTTTCTTTGATGGTCTTTCCAGGGAGAAAATGCAGCAAGTAGATTGGTTGTTGTTCCCAACATGGTTCCTATCCCTCTGTGCGCTGAACATACTTCCTCTGGTACATGGTTTAATTCATAGTCCCCTCAAAACTCTGCCTCCGTCCAGGTGATTTTGGAATGCTTCTTGAAGAAGGATCTAGTGTACATCAAGGCCACACCCACATTTCACCACTGGAAAGTGGACAACAAGAAGTGCGGCTTGACATTCCAGAGCCCGGCTGATGCACGCGCCTTCGACCGTGGAGTCAGGAAAGCCATGGAGGACTTGACTGAAGGTACGCATGAGAAAGGCGATGACTATGAGAGCTGTATCTCAATACAATTTAACGGTATACTTACCTAGCCTCCATTATAGCCATAGACAGGTGAAATAGGTGGTTAGAAAATCATATTATGAACAGTAGATTGTTTGATATGGTTCAAATAACGTCCTGCATTGCTGGTTACTCACCATTGTCTTGCTCTGACGTCTTTTTTACCCCAGGATCGACGACCTCTTCTTTGACCATCCAAAACGAGGCAGAATTGGGCGACGATGATGTTTTTACAGTAAGTGTACTTTTCCATGGTTGTGGTTGAAAACATCCGTAAGCTCATTAACATCTTGGTCCCAAAAGTTCTCTGCATCCAAAATGTAGGGTTCAGGAAGCAGGTTGTCAGGAGAGTAGGGTTTAGGGAACAGGTTGCCAGGAGTTCAGGAAGCAGGTTGCCAGGAGTTCAGGGAGCAGGTTGCCAGGGGTTCAGGGAGCAGGATGCCAGGGGCTCAGGGAACAGGTTGCCAGGAGTTCAAGGTGCCGGTTTCCAGGAGTTCATGGAGCAGATTGCCAGGAGTGTAGGGTTCAGGGAGCAGGTTTCCAGGAGTTCAGGGAGCAGGTTGCCAGGAGTTCAGGGAGCAGGTTGCCAGTGGTTCAGGGAGCAGGTTGCCAGGAGTTCAAGGAGCCGGTTGCAAGGAGTTCATGGAGCAGATTGCCAGGAGTGTAGGGTTCAGGGAGCAGGTTGCCAGGAGTTCAAGGAGCCGGTTGCAAGGAGTTCATGGAGCAGGTTGCCAGGCGTGTAGGGTTCAGGGAGCAGGTTGCCAGGAGTGTAGGGTTCAGGGAGCAGGTTGCCTTTTTTGCTTTATCTTGGCCAGGTCGCCACTGCATATGAGAATTTGTTCACAATCAGCCTACCTGGTTAAATAAAGGTTCAATTAAATACCCTACCCAGCCTACATATAGAGATGCATTTAATATGTTTCTTATACATTTAAAAAACCTACACTAATGTAGTAATTGTTAATACTTCAGTGGCTTCTGATGTCAGAATTTAGCAATTGAAATTGATTTGGGTCTAAAGCCATTCTCACTCAATACCTTATTGACCATTAACTGCATGTCTGCTAAAATTGAGCGAATTTACTTCAAAACAGGCATTTTACAAATTGTTGTTCTCCTCGACAGAAGACGGGTGACAGTAAAAACCTGCAATTCATCAAAATGTTCTTATTTATTCTACTTCTTGGATGTTGAAATTACTGACTAGACTAGAAACATCAATATCGTGTTTATGCAACTGACTAGACTAGACAACTCAATACGGTGTTTATGACTAGACTAGACACATCAATACGGTGTTTATGACTAGACTAGACACGTCAATACGGTGTTTACGCAACTGACTAGACTAGACACTTCAATACGGTGTTTACGCAACTGACTAGACACGTCAAATCGGTGTTTATGCAACTGACTAGACACGTCAATACGGTGTTTATGCAACTGACTAGACTAGACACATCAATACGGTGTTTACGCAACTGACTAGACTAGACACATCAATACGGTGTTTACGCAACTGACTAGACACGTCAATACGGTGTTTATGCAACTGACTAGACTAGACACATCAATACGGTGTTTACGCAACTGACTAGACTAGACACATCAATACGGTGTTTACGCAACTGACTAGACACGTCAATACGGTGTTTATGCAACTGACTAGACTAGACACATCAATACGGTGTTTACGCAACTGACTAGACAAGACACGTCAATACGGTGTTTATGCAACTGACTAGACTAGGCACCTCAATACGGTGTTTATGACTAGACTAGACACATCAATACAGTTTTTACAAAACTGACTAGACTAGACACATCAATACGGTGTTTATGCAACTAACTATACTAGACACACTGCTCAGCCTCCACAGTTCCGTAGCTAGCCATGCCGGCATTTATTTATTTACACGTGTATGCTAACTAGCAGATGCTAATTTACTTGTTTAGCAAAAGCATACACGTTTAATACTTAGCTATACCCGCTAGCTTATCGATAAAATGCGATGCTTACAAGAAAACCGCGCTGAAGAGACAATGACAATTATAAGGTGCTCTGCTATCAGGGCTTCACACAGTGTTATCTTAACAATAATGCAATTTTGGTAATAATCACTGTGAGCTTGTGAATCTTTCCATTGTGACTCAATTGCTTCTTCTGCTTGACATACCGACTCTTTATCCTGAATGTAATGGTGATTGGAAGAACAGGTCCCAGCACTTGCTTCCTCTCGATGCCATCAAAGAATTAGACTTCCTAGTGTGCCATTTGGACAGCATGGAATAGGGAAGATGAGCCATCAGGGACGAGTCCGTGGGGAGAGGACCCGCCAGTTATCCGTCACTGCCTCCCTGTTTACATAGCTGGCCCTACTTAAGAAACCCAGGTCTGCTCAAGGGAACGCTCTAATTCACCTCGGTTGCAGATTGTTTTAGAATCAAGCTGCCTTCCCCCGTGGCTCTGAGAACTGGTCTGAAGTGGGGGGTTCAGGGGGACATTGTAGAAAATAAGATCTGTCCTATATGAAAAGGCTGAGGGAACTTGAGTCCCGGCTGAGGGAGAGGAGCGGACAATGACGAATGACCTTTACCCCTCTCCCCCCACGGCTCGCTCGCTCGCACACTCACTCAACCCCACCAAAGGGCTATAACAATATTTGTCAGGAGTATATATAGCACTCCCTGGGATGATGCAATACTTCCTCTGGTTTTTGGACGGTCCGGGGGTGACTTGGACACACTGTCGGAATGTCTTCCTTTTGGAAGGTCAGAGGGATGGACAAGAGAGCAGGAAGCTCAAAGATCACAATGTGAATGACAGAAATAGTAGGCACTCCGTCAGTTGTCACAAAACCACTGTTTGGGTCCCAGTGAACGGGCTGCTAGCGTGCGTAGTGTAGTTTTAGAACTGCCAGCTGCTGTGAGTTCCATTCCGGTATCTAGTCTAGAGGCTAATTTAGCTTAACCCCAAAAACAATCGCCTCCCCAGTCACAGAGATTATAATGAACACAGGAACAAACACACATGTGCGGGAACACACACGCAAACATATGTCTTTATTAGAAACACAACACCCAACAATACACAACAATGACACTTAGCAAACGAATGCACATGCCCACAGACACACAGTACAGGATAACAAACCTGTAGGGGAAACAAAATCCATGGTCCTTCACCCTAACCAGTGCCCTAATCCTAACCACCCTAACCTTAGTACCCTAACCAGTGCCCTAATCCTAACCACCCTAACCTTAGTACCCTAACCAGTGCCCTAATCCTAACCACCCTAACCTTAGTACCCTAACCAGTGCCCTAATCCTAACCACCCTAACCTTAGTACCCTAACCACTGCCCTAATCCTAACCACCCTAACCTTAGTACCCTAACCAGTGCCCTAATCCTAACCACCCTAACCTTAGTACCCTAACCACTGCCCTAATCCTAACCACCCTAACCTTAGTACCCTAACCAGTGCCCTAATCCTAACCACCCTAACCTTAGTACCCTAACCAGTGCCCTAATCCTAACCACCCTAACCTTAGTACCCTAACCAGTGCCCTAATCCTAACCACCCTAACCTTAGTACCCTAACCAGTGCCCTAATCCTAACCACCCTAACCTTAGTACCCTAACCACTGCCCTAATCCTAACCACCCTAACCTTAGTACCCTAACCAGTGCCCTAATCCTAACCACGCTAACCTTAGTACCCTAACCAGTGCCCTAATCCTAACCACCCTAACCTTAGTACCCTAACCAGTGCCCTAATCCTAACCACCCTAACCTTACTACCCTAACCAGTGCCCTAATCCTAACCACCCTAACCTTAGTACCCTAACCAGTGCCCTAATCCTAACCACGCTAACCTTAGTACCCTAACCACTGCCCTAATCCTAACCACCCTAACCTTAGTACCCTAACCAGTGCCCTAATCCGAACCACCCTAACCTTAGTACCCTAACCACTGCCCTAATCCGAACCACCCTAACCTTAGTACCCTAACCACTGCCCTAATCCTAACCACCCTAACCTTAGTACCCTAACCACTGCCCTAATCCTAACCACCCTAACCTTAGTACCCTAACCACTGCCCTAATCCTAACCACGCTAACCTTAGTACCCTAACCAGTGCCCTAATCCTAACCACCCTAACCTTAGTACCCTAACCAGTGCCCTAATCCTAACCACCCTAACCTTAGTACCCTAACCAGTGCCCTAATCCTAACCACCCTAACCTTAGTACCCTAACCAGTGCCCTAATCCTAACCACCCTAACCTTAGTACCCTAACCACTGCCCTAATCCTAACCACCCTAACCTTAGTACCCTAACCAGTGCCCTAATCCTAACCACCCTAACCTTAGTACCCTAACCAGTGCCCTAATCCTAACCACGCTAACCTTAGTACCCTAACCAGTGCCCTAATCCGAACCACCCTAACCTTACTACCCTAACCAGTGCCCTAATCCTAACCACCCTAACCTTAGTACCCTAACCAGTGCCCTAATCCTAACCACCCTAACCTTAGTACCCTAACCAGTGCCCTAATCCTAACCACCCTAACCTTAGTACCCTAACCACTGCCCTAATCCTAACCACGCTAACCTTAGTACCCTAACCAGTGCCCTAATCCTAACCACCCTAACCTTAGTACCCTAACCACTGCCCTAATCCTAACCACGCTAACCTTAGTACCCTAACCAGTGCCCTAATCCGAACCACCCTAACCTTAGTACCCTAACCACTGCCCTAATCCTAACCACCCTAACCTTAGTACCCTAACCACTGCCCTAATCCTAACCACGCTAACCTTAGTACCCTAACCAGTGCCCTAATCCTAACCACCCTAACCTTAGTACCCTAACCAGTGCCCTAATCCGAACCACGCTAACCTTAGTACCCTAACCACTGCCCTAATCCTAACCACGCTAACCTTAGTACCCTAACCAGTGCCCTAATCCTAACCACGCTAACCTTAGTACCCTAACCAGTGCCCTAATCCGAACCACCCTAACCTTAGTACCCTAACCACTGCCCTAATCCTAACCACCCTAACCTTAGTACCCTAACCACTGCCCTAATCCTAACCACGCTAACCTTAGTACCCTAACCAGTGCCCTAATCCGAACCACGCTAACCTTAGTACCCTAACCAGTGCCCTAATCCTAACCACCCTAACCTTAGTACCCTAACCAGTGCCCTAATCCTAACCACGCTAACCTTAGTACCCTAACCAGTGCCCTAATCCGAACCACGCTAACCTTAGTACCCTAACCACTGCCCTAATCCTAACCACCCTAACCTTAGTACCCTAACCAGTGCCCTAATCCTAACCACCCTAACCTTAGTACCCTAACCACTGCCCTAATCCTAACCACCCTAACCTTAGTACCCTAACCAGTGCCCTAATCCTAACCACCCTAACCTTAGTACCCTAACCACTGCCCTAATCCTAACCACGCTAACCTTAGTACCCTAACCAGTGCCCTAATCCTAACCACCCTAACCTTACTACCCTAACCAGTGCCCTAATCCTAACCACGCTAACCTTAGTACCCTAACCAGTGCCCTAATCCGAACCACCCTAACCTTACTACCCTAACCAGTGCCCTAATCCTAACCACCCTAACTTTAGTACCCTAACCAGTGCCCTAATCCGAACCACGCTAACCTTAGTACCCTAACCAGTGCCCTAATCCGAACCACGCTAACCTTAGTACCCTAACCACTGCCCTAATCCTAACCACCCTAACCTTAGTACCCTAACCAGTGCCCTAATCCGAACCACGCTAACCTTAGTACCCTAACCACTGCCCTAATCCTAACCACCCTAACCTTAGTACCCTAACCAGTGCCCTAATCCGAACCACGCTAACCTTAGTACCCTAACCAGTGCCCTAATCCTAACCACGCTAACCTTAGTACCCTAACCAGTGCCCTAATCCGAACCACGCTAACCTTAGTACCCTAACCAGTGCCCTAATCCGAACCACGCTAACCTTAGTACCCTAACCTTTACACCTTAACTTATACTGTTCTCTAGGGCCCAGTGGCAAGTTTCTGGCGTATATGTTTGCATGTGTGTTTTACTCTGCCATTACCTCAAAGGTGTCCAACTCTTCCCCTGTTGCAGCTCTCTGCCTTTATCTGCCCCCCCTTTCACTCCCAAATCAAGAGATGATTAACATCTCTGAACAAGGCTGAGGTATGCTTGCTTGGAAACCAAAGGCTTTGCCATACACACATCACATATCTCATCACATCCAATCAACACGGCTGTTGGACGTACAAGGCTTTTGCGATCAACATGTTCTTATTTTTATCCTTCTGTAAGAAGTCAAAACTGTCGGAGTAAATATCTTGATAATTATCAGCACCAGACAGGGGGCCCTGTTCACCTTAAAAGCCTTTTTCTACCCAAATCGAGCTTTTGGCATCATTGTCTTTGCAAGTTGCACGGCGATTCGTTTTGTCCTGGCTCGCTGTATCTCCAGAACCGATCCAAAGTGAACAATCCTGGATGAGAGATGTAGTGCTCTCATTTCCATGTATCGAAGCCAGATTTCCTTTGGTTTGATTAATGGAGCCTGTCTGTCCTCTAACACACGGTTTGCATTGCAGTGTTGTGGTGCATAATGCAAGGGGTTTATAGAGCCTCACGTCCGGCACACGCGTCCACCACACGCGTCCACCACACGCCCACCTCACGCCCACCACATGTCCACCACATGTCCACCTCACGCCCACCACATGTCCACCACATGTCCACCTCACGCCCACCACATGTCCACCACATGTCCACCTCACGCCCACCACACGCCCACCACATGTCTACCACATGTCCACCTCACGCCCACCACATGTCCACCACACGCCCACCTCACGCCCACCACATGTCCACCACACGCCCACCTCACGCCCACCACATGTCCACCTCACGCCCACCACATGTCCACCACACGCCCACCTCACGCCCACCACATGTTCACCTCACGCCCACCACATGTCCACCTCACGCCCACCACATGTCCACCACATGTCCACCTCACGCCCACCACACGCGTCCACCACACGCGTCCACCACACGCCCACCTCACGCCCACCACATGTCCACCTCACGCCCACCTCACGCCCACCTCACGTCCACCACATGTCCACCTCACGCCCACCACATGTCCACCACATGTCCACCTCACGCCCACCACATGTCCACCACATGTCCACCTCACGCCCACCACACGCGTCCACCACACGCGTCCACCACACGCCCACCTCACGCCCACCACATGTCCACCTCACGCCCACCACATGTCCACCACATGTCCACCTCACGCCCACCACATGTCCACCACATGTCCACCTCACGCCCACCACACGCGTCCACCACACGCGTCCACCACACGCCCACCTCACGCCCACCACATGTCCACCTCACGCCCACCACATGTCCACCACATGTCCACCTCACGCCCACCACATGTCCACCACATGTCCACCTCACGCCCACCACATGTCCACCTCACGCCCACCACATGTCCACCACATGTCCACCTCACGCCCACCTCACGCCCACCACATGTCCACCTCACGCCCACCACATGTCCACCACATGTCCACCACATGTCCACCACATGTCCACCACATGTCCACCTCACGCCCACCACATGTCCACCACATGTCCACCTCACGCCCACCACATGTCCACCACATGTCCACCTCACGCCCACCACATGTCCACCACACTGGTTTCATACATGAATTATCGTGCCCAATCGAGGGCTTTATCTCCCACTCCACTGCTCCCCTACGCCCTTCCGCTGCTTGGCCCCTTACTGCTGCAGTTTATGGGCGGATTGGACCACTTTAA
The DNA here is from genome assembly GCA_029465975.1 of Dallia pectoralis. Taxonomy (NCBI): domain Eukaryota; kingdom Metazoa; phylum Chordata; class Actinopteri; order Esociformes; family Umbridae; genus Dallia; species Dallia pectoralis. Next base: position 14,760,029 of record CM055741.1, on the reverse strand, counting down.
TCACTTCAGGCTAAGAAAAATTATGCCCAAATGTCTTCTCCACTATTGTTTTTTTTCTTCAGAACGCTACTGACAGCTCGTCAAATTCATCCCAGAAGATGGAGCCAAATCCTCCAGCCCGTCACCTGGCAACCCTGGCACCTCCCAGCTTCTGTGAGCCCCGCCGGCACCACTGCATTCTGGGACACTTCTACGACCAGCATCGACCCTCTGACCACTACTACCTGGATCAGGTGGGTGGCTGGGTGACGATGATGGAACAGGTGGGTTATCCAAATGTTGATCATTCAACACACATCATTCGTTGAGAACATGAATAGGTGGTGAAGCTTGTGTGTAGGTACCTCTGTAAACATATGGTCCTTGTGACAGCAGAGTTTTGGGTTTGAGTTTTGCTCATGCGAGTAAGAAATTGTTATACTATTACGAGGTCTAGATAAGAGCGTGTTCAAATTATCGTGTTCAAATTACTCAAATGTACACACACTGGGAAGATGCTAGTCTCCGAAATGGCTTAAAACTATGTTTAAAACTGTCTCACATTTTGGCGGCTAGTTGAAGATCTGCTACGTTGCTCATGCTTTACACACTAGTTGATGTACATTTCGTCTTTCTTTAATGCTTATGGTTTGTCTCTGCAGTCTGGGCCCATGTTCCCGCGCCACGTCAGCTTCCAGATGGGAGAGGAGGAGATTGTTCGCATTAATCCCCGCGAACGGACCTGGCTGACAGGCTACGAGGACTATCGGCACGCCACAGCCACGCGCGACAAGCTAATCCAGCAGCCCGAGGACGGTGACACTTACGTGCACTTTGCCAAAAGCGAGCCGCCGAAACACGACTACACGTACCCCTACCCCCTGGGCCTCAACTCCCAGTCGCGAGACCCAAAGATGGGACGACTGGGCCGGGGGGGCGGCCTCAGTGGCGGACAACGAGCTGTGGTAACAACCCAGCCCCGCGGCCTTCATCCCAGGGGCAAGCGGCGGAAGGAGGACGGCGAGCGCTCGCGCTGCGTCTACTGCCGGGACATGTTCAACCACGAGGAGAACGGGCGAGGGCGCTGCCAGGAGGCGCCGGACCCAGTCCAGACGTGCATCCACCGGGTCAGCTTTATGTGGTGCGCGGACAGCCTGCTCTACCACTGCATGTCGGACCCGGAGGGCGACTACACGGACCCGTGCTCGTGCGACACCAGCGATGAGCGCTTCTGCCTGCGCTGGCTGGCCCTGGTGGGCTTGTCCCTGCTGGCCCCCTGTATGTGCTGCTACGCCCCCCTGCGCGCCTGCTACCGCTGCGGGGTGGCCTGCCACTGCTGTGGGGGAAAGCACAAAGCTGTGGGCTGAGGGCGGAGCCACAGGCAGAAGGGGGAGGAGCAGAACAAAGAAGGGGCAGGAGCAGAACAAAGACACGTGGAATTGTCCGAAAAAAGGGTGTCCTCCGTTATTATTGGTTCTGTTGTTGTTTTGGAGTCTCTGCCAATTTTCAAACAGGGAAACACTTGGTTTTCCTGATTTTAATTTAATTTTTGTAAATTTAGGTTTTCCTATGTGGAAAAAATCTATATTATTTTTCTTTTTATTGTGTGGGGGGGTGCCCTGCCTTTGGCTTCCACGTCTTGCTTTACAAAGACTAGAATGATGAATATTCATTTATAAATATACATAAACAGGTACTTTTATATTTTTACACTCATGTGTTTTAAAGGCTTGAATATTTTTCTTTTAGTGTTTTGTGCGAGAGGTATGTGAGAGTCGCTAATCGAAGATCATGCGTGTTCCCTTCAGTAAACCAGAGGCACTTAAATCGGATGTGTGTTCCATACGGAACCGTTCTCCCGCGGAGCATTTCCTAACGCCAGGGCTATAGTCAAAAGAGTCGCACTAAATCGGGAAGCGAGGGCCATTTGGGATATGTCATCACGTGATAGCCTTTCCCCAGCCAATGAGACAAAAGCGAAGTCAAACTTTGACCGTAGATCAACGTTTCCTCAGTCTGCTGTGGAACTGGCCTCGTTCCAGGTCGGCACGGTCTTGTCAACTTTGGTGGTTGTCTGTGACTGCAGCAGTTGTGATCTGAGGTGGGGACACCTCGGAACAGGCAACTCTTCAGCATACAGCTTGTTAAAACAAATGAAACTTTTTGAACATCAGTGTGAACACACCTAAAAATAACATGACCAATGTGTTCTGCCACTCAAGACAAATTTGACATAATAAACTGGTGACTTGGGCCCGGAATAAAAGATGAAATGGGTCGCTGGATCTTGAGGATCAGATAGGAAAACTCTGCTTTAGACACACATCCACATGATAGGTGTTTGTACTCCTGAGTGTGGGCGTGTACAAGTGATTGACTTTGTGTGCAACGGTATATCTGATATATCTGATTACTAATGTTGTGAATCTAACCGAAAGCCAAAATGACAAAAATAAGCTGAAGCATTTGCATAGAGAACCTTATTCTTACAGTGAAGAACAACTACGCAAGCCTTGGGTAACTTTCGATTTAGTTGATGTATTATTTGACACAATACTCTTTTGATAATATTTTTTAAATGTATTTTCTTTGCTAAATTTAGAACCCAGGATAAGAGGAATAGGTGGCGAGGAGGAATTAAACAGTCCCGTTGTAAAAACTAAACACAGCCAGGAGGTGGAAGGTGCATTTTAAGATGGTTGAGTTCATTGTCCTCTAGACTCATGGGCAGTGGTGCTTTCTTTGGAATTGCTGTTTTTTCGTCTTTTTGAAGGATACTCAATGTTGTTCAGGGAATTTAGCGAGGTTTGCTAATTTTGGAGAGTGAGGCATGTCCAACCATTTCAACCTAATTGCTCAGCTTTTCACACACACACACACACACACACACACACACACACACGGCCACTTCCTGGTATTTCCCTCACAGTTGCATTACAGCCAATGGCAAGAGAGAATGCTCATGTTTGTTTGCCAGTCTATTGGTTAGGTGGTACGAAAAACATGTACGCTATATGTATGTATGTACGTATGTATGTATCTGAATGGATGGATAAATGTATGTGGATGGACGGATAAATGTATGTATGTATCTGAATGGATGGATAAATGTATGTGGATGGACAGATAAATGTATATTATCTAAATGGATGGATCAATATATGTATGTGGATGGACGGATAAATGTATGTATGTGGATGGACGGATAAATGTATGTATGTGGATGGACGGATAAATGCATGTATGTGGATGGACGGATAAATGTATGTATGTATGTGGATGGATAAATGTGTGTATGTGTGTATTGCAACATAAACCAGCCTCAAATTGAAACCACCCTGTAACCTTAAAGGTTTAATCTTTCTATGTATGAAGCACAACACTAATGAAGACATTATGAACAATATGCGTGAATCTTTATGTCACATCGACATGGAAAAAAGGCATCGTATGTTATATATCCCAGTCACACATTACTTTATTGTGAGAATCCTTTGAGAACCCAGCAATGTCTGAGGTTCTATAGGTGACTACCATGGGAACAAGGGTCCCCGGTTCAAAAGCTGCTGTTGTGTTCATGTCTCTCTTTTCTGTCTCTAATTCATTCCTTCCCTACTTCTGGTGTGTGTCTCTGTCAGCGGTCTTTGTCTGTGGTATAAAAAAAAATAACCAAAACCAGTTTGTCTGTCTGGTGCAAGTGTCATATTCCTGCACACATTTAACTATTAAAGGAAAGTGCCTGAAGTCTCTTCATCTATCTGTTCTGATATAATATTAAAACATAAAAACATGATTACTGTTCAAGAAACTACATTTTCCGTCAATGGGTTTGTCCTTTTTTTTTACAATATGCATTTTTGCCTCTGTAAAAAAACCTATATACACATATATAATATTAAAAGTGTAAAATGTACATTTTAAGTTCTACTTTTTTATTGTTTTTAGTAATGATAGATGCAACTTGAAAATGAAAGCTGAGAAAAGAGAAAATGAGTTCTGTATATCTGCCAATACATCTGATGGAAACTAAACGACACATGGACAGTAAGTGCTTTTCTTTGTGTGTGTGTGTGTGTGCGCGCGTGTGTGCGCGCGTGTGCATGTGTGCGTGTATGTTGGTGTTCAGATCCTGTCTTTGGTCCAATCTCTGAGAGTGACACTTAAGGCTCTGGTCGGCTATAGGACTGGGCAACTAGTTGGCTATAGGACTGGGCAACTAGTTGGCTGCAAGACTGGGCAACTAGTTGGCTATACGACTGGACAACTAGTTAGCTATAGGACTGGGCAACTAGTTGGCTATAGGACTGGACAACTAGTTAGCTATAGGACTGGGCAACTAGGTGGCTATAGGACTGGGCAACTAGTTGGCTATAGGACTGGGCAACTAGTTGGCTATACGACTTGGCAACTAGTTGGCTGCAAGACTGGGCAACTAGTTGGCTATAGGACTGGGCAACTAGTTAGCTATAGGACTGGGCAACTAGTTGGCTATACGACTGGGCAACTAGTTGGCTATATGACTGGGCAACTAGTTGGCTATACGACTGGGCAACTAGTTGGCTATACGACTGGGCAACTAGTTGGCTATACGACTGGGCAACTAGTTGGCTATACGACTGGGCAACTAGTTGGCTATAGGACTGTTGGCTATAGGGCACTAAACTAGTTGGCTATACGACTGGGCAACTAGTTGGCTATACGACTGGGCAACTAGTTGGCTATACGACTGGGCAACTAGTTGGCTATACGACTAGTTGGCAACTGGGCAACTAGTTGGCTATAGGACTGGGCAACAAGTTGGCTATAGGACTGGGAAACTAGTTGGCTAGTGGGCAACTAGTTGGCTACGACTGGGCAACTAGTTGGCTATACGACTGGGCAACTAGTTGGTTATACTATAGTTGGCTATACGACTGGGCAACTAGTTGGCTATACGACTGGACAACTAGTTGGCTATATGACTGGGCAACTAGTTGGCTATACTGGGCAACTAGTTGGCTATATGACTGGGCAACTAGTTGGCTATACGACTGGGCAACTAGTTGGCTATACGACTGGGCAACTAGTTGGCTATACGACTGGGAAACTAGTTAGCTATAGGACTGGGCAACTAGTTGGCTATACGACTGGGCAACTAGTTGGCTATACGACTGGGCAACTAGTTGGCTATATGACTGGGCAACTAGTTGGCTATAGGACTGGGCAACAAGTTGGCTATAGGACTGGGAAACTAGTTGGCTATACGACTGGGCAACTAGTTGGCTATACGACTGGGCAACTAGTTGGCTATACGACTGGGCAACTAGTTGGTTATACGACTGGGCAACTAGTTGGCTATACGACTGGGCAACTAGTTGGCTATACGACTGGACAACTAGTTGGCTATACGACTGGGCAACTAGTTGGCTATACGACTGGGCAACTAGTTGGCTATAGGACTGGGCAACTAGTTGGCTATACGACTGGGCAACTAGTTGGCTACGACTGGGCAACTAGGTGGCTATAGAACTGGGCAACTAGTTGGCTATATGACTGGGCAACTAGTTGGCTATACGACTGAACTGGGCTGGGCAACTAGTTGGCTATAGAACTTGGCAACTAGTTGGCTATAGGACTGGGCACTGGGCAACTAGTTGGCTATAGGACTGGGCAACTAGTTGGCTATAGGACTGGGCAACTAGTTAGGGCTATACGACTGGGCAACTAGTTGGCTATACTGGGCACTGTTGGCTATACGAACAACTAGTTGGCTATACGACTGGGCAACTAGTTGGCTATAGGACTGGGCAACTAGTTGGCTATACTGGGCAACTAGTTGGCTATACGACTGGGCAACTAGTTGGCTATAGTTGGCAACTAGTTGGCTATACGACTGGGCAACTAGTTGGCTATAGGACTGGGCAACTAGTTGGCTATACGACTGGGCAACTAGTTGGCTATAGGACTGGGCAACTAGTGGGCTATAGCTGGGCAACTAGTTGGCTATACGACTGGGCAACTAGTTGGCTACTGGGCAACTAGTTGGCTATACGACTGGGCAACTAGTTGGCTATACGACTGGGCAACTAGTTGGCTATAGGACTGGGCACTGGGCAACTAGTTGGCAACTAGTTAGCTATAGACTGGGCAACTAGACTATTGGGGCAACTAGTTGGCTATAGGACTGGGCAACTAGTTGGCTATAGGACTGGGCAACTAGTTGGCTATACGACTGGGCAACTAGTTGGCTATAGAACTGGGCAACTAGTTAGCAAGGACTAGTTGGCTATAGGACTGGGCAACTAGTTGGCTATAGTTGGCTATAGGACTGGGCACTGGGCAACTAGTTGGCTATAGGGACTGGGCAACTAGTTGGCTGGCAACTAGTTGGCAAGACTGGGCAACTAGTTGGCTATAGGACTGGGCAACTAGTTGGCTATAGGACTGGGCAACTGGGCTATAGGACTGGGCAACTAGTTGGCTATAGGACTGGGCAACTAGTTGGCTATACGACTGGACAACTAGTTAGCTATAGGACAACTAGTTGGCTATACTGGACAACTAGTTAGCTATAGGACTGGGCAACTAGTTGGCTATAGACTGGGCAACTAGTTGGCTATAGGACTGGGCAACTAGTTGGCTATAGACTGGGCAACTATATGACTGTTGGCTATACGACTGAACTAGTTGGCTATACTGGGAAACTAGTTAGCTATAGGACTGGGCAACTAGTTGGCTATACTGGGCAACTAGTTGGCTATATGACTGGGCAACTAGTTGGCTATAGGACTGGGCAACTAGTTGGCTATAGGACAAGGACTGGGCAGTTGGCTATAGGACTGGGCAACTAGTTGGCTAACTAGTAGTGGCTATACGACTGGGCAACTAGTTGGCTACTGGGCAACTAGTTGGCTATACGACTGGGCAACTAGTTGGCAACTAGTTAGCTATAGGACTGGGCAACTAGTTGGCTATACGACTGGGCAACTAGTTGGCTATAGGACTGGGCAACTAGTTGGCTATAGGACTGGGCAACTAGTTGGCTATAGGACTGGGCAACTAGTTGGCTATATGACTGGGCAACTAGTTGGCTATACGACTGGGCAACTAGGTGGTTTTAGAACTGGGCAACTAGTTGGCTATAGAACTTGGCAACTAGTTGGCTATAGAACTGGGCAACTTGTTAGCTATAGAACTTGGCAACTAGTTGGCTATACGACTGGGCAACTAGTTGGCTATACGACTGGGCAACTAGTTGGCTATACGACTGGGCAACTAGTTGGCTATAGGACTGGGCAACTAGTTGGCTATAGGACTGGGCAACTAGTTGGCTATAGGACTGGGCAACTAGTTGGCTATACGACTGGGCAACTAGTTGGCTATACGACTGGGCAACTAGTTGGCTATACGACTGGGCAACTAGTTGGCTATACGACTGGGCAACTAGTTGGCTATACGACTGGGCAACTAGTGGGCTATAGGACTGGGCAACTAGTTGGCTATACGACTGGGCAACTAGTTGGCAATACGACTGGGCAACTAGGTGGCTATACGACTGGGCAACTAGGTGGCTATAGAACTGGGCAACTAGTTGGCTATAGAACTGGGCAACTAGTTGGCAATACGACTGGGCAACTAGGTGGCTATACGACTGGGCAACTAGGTGGCTATAGAACTGGGCAACTAGTAAGCTATACGACTGGGCAACTAGGTGGCTATACGACTGGGCAACTAGGTGGCTATACGACTGGGCAACTAGGTGGTTTTAGAACTGGGCAACTAGTTGGCTATAGAACTTGGCAACTAGTTGGCTATAGGACTGGGCAACTAGTTGGCTATAGAACTTGGCAACTAGTTGGCTATAGGACTGGGCAATAGTATCAAACTCAAGATGTGCAAACAGTTGGGGCTACTTAATACTAATCACCTCACTGTTTCTTCCCCTCATTAACTCAAGAGTTTAAAAGAAAAGAACCGCCCACATTTAAAATAGTGATGCATTTGCATTTGATATGACAGTGTAACACATTATATCTGACATAAGTAGAAGCATGTCTAAAATGTGGTGTATATCATACAGCGCATCCGGAAAGTATTCATAGAACTTTATTCCAAAATGTATTAAATTATTTCTCAATTCTACATCCCATACTCCATGACCAAGCAAAAAAGTGTGTTTAAAATAAAGAGCAAAAATATAACATGTACATAATTCACAGCCTTTGCTAAATACTTACGGTAGTTGAAGCAACTTTGGCAGTAGTTACAGCTTCAAGTCTTTGAGTATGATGCTACTGTGTAGTGCAGTAAGGAGCTTTGGCAGTAGTTACAGCTTCAAGTCTTTGAGTATGATGCTTCTGTGTAGTGCAGTAAGGAGCCAGGCAGCACAAGATATTAAAATACAAACACATAACGAATGAAAAGAGACTACAGTAATGAAAATAAAATTGAAATTACAATAAAACTAATGACAATAAAAGTGTGTTATGAAGCGACTTACTAAGATAGTACTAGAAAAACACTCCAGACCGTAAACACATAAGGTGAAATACTTACAGTGGGGCAAAAAAGTATTTAGTCAGCCACCAATTGTGCAAGTTCTCCCACTTAAAAAGATGAGAGAGGTCTGTAATTTTCATCACAGGTACACTTCAACTATGAGAGACAAAATTAGAAGAAAAAAAATAAGGAATTTATTTGCAAATTATGGTGCTACTCTCGGCAGCTACATGCGTGGCAGCTACATGCGTGGCAGCAACATGCGTGGCAGCTACATGCGTGGCAGCTATTTTTGGGCAGTTTCATTCTTCTTTGCAGAATATTTCAACCTTCATATGGTTGGATAACCCAAATCTGTGTTTCATCAGACCAGAAAGTCCTGGCGGACAACTAGGAAGAGTCCTTCAATGCTGCATACATTTTTCTGTACCCTTTCCCAGATCTGTGCCTCGATACAATCCTGTCTCTGAGGTCTACAGACAATTCCTTGGAATTAATGGCTTGGTTTCTGCTCTGACATGCACTGTCAACTGTGGGACCATATATAGACAGGTGTGTGCCTTTCCAAATCATGTCCAATCAACTGAATTGACCACAGGTGGACTCTATTCAAGTTGTAGAAACATCTCAAAGATGATCAGTGGAAACAGTATGCAGCTGAGCTCAATTTGGAGTGTCGTGGCAAAGGCTGTGATGTTTTACATTTTTTATAGATTTGCAAATATTTCACGTTATTATTATGGGGTACATATTGTGTGTAGAATCTGTGGAATAAACTACTTAAATTGATTATGTTAGATGACTGTAACAACAAATTGTGGAAAAAGTAAAGCACTGTGAATAATTTCCGGATGCACTGTACAGTAAGCTGTATTATCTGGTACAGTGTATTACTAAGATAAATATTCCATAAATGTAAATACATATTCCATAACAGTTAAGTAACATTTAAGTAATTTGGAATCCAAAGCAATTCAGAGGAACTTACCACAGTGTAGCAGCAGTGTAATCAAGTCCATAACCATGGCTCTACAAGTGCCCTACCAGTAGGACAGATTGAACGTGAGCAGGTAGGCTGTGTTTGTGCGCCTAAAAATAAAGCCTGCTTTAGGGCAACAGATTCAGAATTACGTATAATATTTACGTATAATAAATGTACACTTCACCTGAATTTTACTTATGTGCAGCCTGTGGTAGACATATTATAGAAACAGAGAGTACCATCTGACTGTGCTGGCCTCTTCATTATAGAGTACCATCTGACTGTGCTGGCCTCTTCACTGTAGAGTACCATCTGACTGTGTTGGCCTCTTCATTATAGAGTACCATCTGACTGTGTTGGACAATTCATTATAGAGTACCATCTGACTGTGTTGGACACTTCATTATAGAGTACCATCTGACTGTGTTGGCCACTTCATTATAGAGTACCATCTGACTGTGTTGGACACTTCATTATAGACTACCATCTGACTGTGTTGGCCACTTCATTATAGAGTACCATCTGACTGTGTTGGACACTTCATTGTAGAGTACCATCTGACTGTGTTGGCCACTTCATTATAGAGTACCATCTGACTGTGTTGGACACTTCATTATAGAGTACCATCTGACTGTGTTGGCCACTTCATTATAGAGTACCATCTGACTGTGTTGGACACTTCATTGTAGAGTACCATCTGACTGTGTTGGCCACTTCATTATAGAGTACCATCTGACTGTGTTGGACACTTCATTATAGAGTACCATCTGACTGTGTTGGACACTTCATTATAGAGTACCATCTGACTGTGCTGGCCACTTCATTATAGAGTACCATCTGACTGTGTTGGCCACTTCATTATAGAGTACCATCTGACTGTGCTGACCACTTCATTATAGAGTACCATCTGACTGTGTTGGACACTTCATTATAGAGTACCATCTGACTGTGCTGGACACTTCATTATAGAGTACCATCTGACTGTGCTGGACACTTCATTATAGAGTACCATCTGACTGTGTTGGACACTTCATTATAGAGTACCATCTGACTGTGCTGGACACTTCATTATAGAGTACCATCTGACTGTGTTGGCCACTTCATTATAGAGTACCATCTGACTGTGTTGGCCACTTCATTATAGAGTACCATCTGACTGTGTTGGACACTTCATTATAGAGTACCATCTGACTGTGTTGGACACTTCATTATACAGTACCATCTGACTGTGTTGGACACTTCATTATAGAGTACCATCTGACTGTGTTGGCCACTTCATTATAGAGTACCATCTGACTGTGTTGGACACTTCATTATAGAGTACCATCTGACTGTGTTGGCCACTTCATTATAGAGTACCATCTGACTGTGTTGGACACTTCATTATAGAGTACCATCTGACTGTGTTGGACACTTCATTATAGAGTACCATCTGACTGTGTTGGACACTTCATTGTAGAGTACCATCTGACTGTGCTGGACACTTCATTGTAGAGTACCATCTGACTGTGCTGGCCACTTCATTATAGAGTACCATCTGACTGTGTTGGCCACTTCATTATAGAGTACCATCTGACTGTGTTGGCCACTTCATTATAGAGTACCATCTGACTGTGTTGGACACTTCATTATAGAGTACCATCTGACTGTGTTGGACACTTCATTATACAGTACCATCTGACTGTGCTGGCCACTTCATTATAGAGTACCATCTGACTGTGTTGGCCACTTCATTATAGAGTACCATCTGACTGTGTTGGACACTTCATTATAGAGTACCATCTGACTGTGTTGGACACTTCATTATAGAGTACCATCTGACTGTGTTGGACACTTCATTATAGAGTACCATCTGACTGTGTTGGACACTTCATTATAGACTACCATCTGACTGTGTTGGACACTTCATTATAGAGTACCATCTGACTGTGTTGGACACTTCATTGTAGAGTACCATCTGACTGTGCTGGCCACTTCATTATAGAGTACCATCTGACTGTGTTGGACACTTCATTGTAGAGTACCATCTGGCCACTTCATTATAGAGTACCATCTGACTGTGCTGGACACTTCATTATAGAGTACCATCTGACTGTGTTGGACACTTCATTATAGAGTACCATCTGACTGTGCTGGACACTTCATTATAGAGTACCATCTGACTGTGTTGGCCACTTCATTATAGAGTACCATCTGACTGTGTTGGCCACTTCATTATAGAGTACCATCTGACTGTGTTGGACACTTCATTATAGAGTACCATCTGACTGTGTTGGACACTTCATTATACAGTACCATCTGACTGTGCTGGCCACTTCATTATAGAGTACCATCTGACTGTGTTGGACACTTCATTATAGAGTACCATCTGACTGTGTTGGACACTTCATTATAGAGTACCATCTGACTGTGTTGGCCACTTCATTATAGAGTACCATCTGACTGTGTTGGACACTTCATTATAGAGTACCATCTGACTGTGTTGGACACTTCATTATAGAGTACCATCTGACTGTGTTGGACACTTCATTATAGACTACCATCTGACTGTGTTGGACACTTCATTATAGAGTACCATCTGACTGTGTTGGACACTTCATTGTAGAGTACCATCTGACTGTGCTGGCCACTTCATTGTAGAGTACCATCTGACTGTGTTGGACACTTCATTGTAGAGTACCATCTGGCCACTTCATTATAGAGTACCATCTGACTGTGCTGGACACTTCATTATAGAGTACCATCTGACTGTGTTGGACACTTCATTATAGAGTACCATCTGACTGTGCTGGACACTTCATTATAGAGTACCATCTGACTGTGTTGGCCACTTCATTATAGAGTACCATCTGACTGTGTTGGCCACTTCATTATAGAGTACCATCTGACTGTGTTGGACACTTCATTATAGAGTACCATCTGACTGTGTTGGACACTTCATTATACAGTACCATCTGACTGTGCTGGCCACTTCATTATAGAGTACCATCTGACTGTGTTGGCCACTTCATTATAGAGTACCATCTGACTGTGTTGGACACTTCATTATAGAGTACCATCTGACTGTGTTGGCCACTTCATTATAGAGTACCATCTGACTGTGTTGGACACTTCATTATAGAGTACCATCTGACTGTGTTGGACACTTCATTATAGAGTACCATCTGACTGTGTTGGACACTTCATTGTAGAGTACCATCTGACTGTGCTGGCCACTTCATTATAGAGTACCATCTGACTGTGTTGGCCACTTCATTATAGAGTACCATCTGACTGTGTTGGCCACTTCATTATAGAGTACCATCTGACTGTGTTGGACACTTCATTATAGAGTACCATCTGACTGTGTTGGACACTTCATTATACAGTACCATCTGACTGTGCTGGCCACTTCATTATAGAGTACCATCTGACTGTGTTGGCCACTTCATTATAGAGTACCATCTGACTGTGTTGGACACTTCATTATAGAGTACCATCTGACTGTGTTGGACACTTCATTATAGAGTACCATCTGACTGTGTTGGACACTTCATTATAGAGTACCATCTGACTGTGTTGGACACTTCATTGTAGAGTACCATCTGACTGTGCTGGCCACTTCATTATAGAGTACCATCTGACTGTGTTGGACACTTCATTGTAGAGTACCATCTGGCCACTTCATTATAGAGTACCATCTGACTGTGCTGGCCACTTCATTATAGAGTACCATCTGACTGTGTTGGACACTTCATTGTAGAGTACCATCTGGCCACTTCATTATAGAGTCTCTGGCTCCAGATTCATCCCAGGCTGCCAGGCTACATGCCCTCTGGCTCTAGATCTATACCAGGCTACATGCCCTCTGGCTCTAGATCTATACCAGGCTACATGCCCTCTGGCTCCATCCCAGGCTACATGCCCTCTGGCTCCATCCCAGGCTACATTCCCTCTGGCTCCAGATTCATACCAGGCTGCCAGGCTACATGCCCTCTGGCTCTAGATCTATACCAGGCTACATGCCCTCTGGCTCTAGATCTATACCAGGCTACATGCCCTCTGGCTCCATCCCAGGCTACATTCCCTCTGGCTTCATCCCAGGCTACATTCCCTCTGGCTCCAGATTCATCCCAGGCTGCCAGGCTACATGCCCTCTGGCTCTAGATCTATACCAGGCTACATGCCCTCTGGCTCCATCCCAGGCTACATGCCCTCTGGCTCCATTCCAGGCTACATTCCCTCTGGCTCCAGATTCATGCCAGGCTACATTCCCTCTGGCTCCAGATTCATCCCAGGCTGCCAGGCTACATGCCCTCTGGCTCTAGATCTATACCAGGCTACATGCCCTCTGGCTCCATCCCAGGCTACATGCCCTCTGGCTCCAGATTCATCCCAGGCTACATTCCCTCTGGCTCCAGATTCATCCCAGGCTGCCAGGCTACATGCCCTCTGGCTCTAGATCTATACCAGGCTACATGCCCTCTGGCTCTAGATCTATACCAGGCTACATGCCCTCTGGCTCCATCCCAGGCTACATGCCCTCTGGCTCCATCCCAGGCTACATTCCCTCTGGCTCCAGATTCATGCCAGGCTACATTCCCTCTGGCTCCAGATTCATCCCAGGCTGCCAGCCTACATGCCCTCTAGCTCCAGATTCATCCTCATCGGTGGGAAGTTGTGGGAACATTGCAGGAAACACATCAGGATGTTATTGTGTGCAGACAGTCTCACCACTGAGGAAACAACAAGAGGTCATTGGGTGTGGGTTTTAAGGACTAGGATGGAGACGGGTGTGGAGGCATTGTCTCCACAAGGGCCTTGTTTATCATCTTCAGCTATTTGACAGCAGATGTTAAACAGTCACGGAAAGGGAACTCCAAAAATAGATGCTTGTATTTAGTTATTTTAGGAACGTCTACCTGAACAATAAAGTCTATGCCATGAATATCACAGTCTGTGTGTTTGCTCTAGTTATTCTAGTTGGAATGACTATTAGAAATATAATTACAATTACTCAACACTCGGGTTAGCACAGTAGTATTCTCATAGCTGAATATGATGGACAATGACCACAAGTCCACCACAAACCAAGCAAAACCCTAAGACTGGTGGATACATTATATAGGCGGTTTTCATTGGACAGCCTAAAGCCAAGCACAAGCACAAGCGTTAGTGTTGAATCAAACAAACAGGAAAAGTGCTGAGAAAATAAAATGAACAGTATTTATAATTGTGGATGCTTGTATCCAAAGGTTGTTAACTTGTTTGCCGTTCCAGCCACATTTGGGGTTCCTCTGAAGCACATTTGGGGTTCCTCTGAAGCACATTTGGGGTTCCTCTGAAGCACATTTGGGGTTACTCTGAAGCACATTTGGGGTTACTCTGAAGCACATTTGGGGTTCCTCTGAAGCACATTTGGGGTTACTCTGAAGCACATTTGGGGTTACTCTGAAGCACATTTGGGGTAACTCTGAAGCACATTTGGGGTTACTCTGAAGCACATTTGGGGTTACTCTGAAGCACATTTGGGGTAACTCTGAAGCACATTTGGGGTAACTCTGAAGCACATTTGGGGTAACTCTGAAGAACATTTGGGGTTACTCTGAAGCACATGTGGGGCAATACTCTGAATGGCTTCAGTTCCCACTTTAGGCCAGTAGGAAGCAGATTATAACTGCTAACTTTATTCCGTCAAAACGAGAAACCCCTCAAATACTCATATTAAACAAGAAGAAAAATTAAAAAGATATTATTTGATCTGACCAGAAACACATTGGTTGGATCCCCTGCCACAGGAGTGATCTCTTTAAAAGCTTCAGCGAGTCAGAACGCATGGACAGCCTAGCATGTGCAGGATGTTAGCATAGCATGTGCAGGGTGTTAGCCTACCATGTGCAGTTTTTTAGCCTAGCATGTGCAGTGTGTTAGCCTAGCATGTGCAGGGTGTTAGCCTAGCGTGAGCAGGGTGTTAGCCTAGCATGTTCAGGATGTTAGCCTAGCATGTGCAGGGTGTTAGCCTAGCATGTGCAGGGTGTTAGCCTAGCGTGAGCAGGGTGTTAGCCTAGCATGTGCAGGATGTTAGCCTAGCATGTGCAGGATGTTAGCCTAGCGTGTGCAGGGTGTTAGCCTAGCGTGATCAGGGTGTTAGCCTAGCATGTGCAGAATGTTAGCCTAGCATGTGCAGGGTGTTAGCCTAGCATGTTCAGTTTTTAGCCTAGCATGTGCAGTGTGTTAGCCTAGCATGTGCAGGGTGTTAGCCTAGCATGTGCAGGGTGCTAGCCTAGCGTGAGCAGGGTGTTAGCCTAGCATGTGCAGGATGTTAGCCTAGCATGTGCAGGGTGTTAGCCTAGCATGTGCAGTTTTTAGCCTAGCATGTGCAGTGTGTTAGCCTAGCATCTGCAGGGTGTTAGCCTAGCATGTGCAGGGTGTTAGCCTAGCATGTGCAGGGTGTTAGCCTAGCATGTGCATGGTGTTAGCCTAGCATGTGCAGGGTGTTAGCCTAGCATGTGCAGGGTGTTAGCCTAGCGTGAGCAGGGTGTTAGCCTAGCATGTGCAGGATGTTAGCCTAGCATGAGCAGGGTGTTAGTCTGGGCCTGATATAAATAGGCCCCAGTGTGTCTGCCTTACTCCCTTTGTTTACACAGATGAAATGTGAAACAAATGTGAACACGATACCCCTCCTGTCCCTTACGCCCTCTCCTAGAGCTCCCGTCTCAGTATCGCGAATAGAGCCTTGCGTTCTATATTTTCTTGGACCAAAATGAATTCCCCTTTGTGAAAAGGGATGGAAGTTATATACTACACTGAGATTGCAGCTTTACTACACTGTGATTGCAGCGTATTGTTGGAGTAACATAACTTGCAGTAAGGAACACATTTGCAGTTCGACTTCAATTTTCTCCAAATCACAATTATCCAAATAATCTTTGTTGTGAGACTAAGTGCGCGTGGGTTTTCTTTGTAACTTATATTTTTAAGCCTGGTTGGTCGGCGTTAGTCTGAACTTAATGCTGCCATGATTAAATACCAATTGTAGGATCAGAGGGGACATTTAGGTGTTAATCCCAGACTAAGTGATCACTAAGTTGAACACAAGAACTAATACACTGTGAGAAAAGTTTGTCTAATAGGGGCGTGATGGATGAAATAAAGGAAACAAGCATTGTGCCAGAACAACCATTACAAACGCTTCACGTAGGCGCCAGGTAAATTAAAGATACCAGGCTTGTCCAGACCTCTACTCTCCCTACCCGTCGTCCCCCCTACCCGCCTCCAGGCCGTCCCCCTACCCGCCTCCACGTCGGCCCCCTACCCGCCTCCAGGCCGCCCCCCTACCCGCCTCCACGTCGGCCCCCTACCCGCCTCCAGGCCGTCCCCTACCCGCCTCCAGGCCGTCCCCTACCAGCCTCCACGTCGTCCCCCTACCCGCCTCCACGCCGTCCCCTACCCGCCTCCAGGCCGTCCCCCTACCCGCCTCCAGGCCGTCCCCCTACCAGCCTCCACGTCGTCCCCCTACCCGCCTCCACGCCGTCCCCTACCCGCCTCCAGGCCGTCCCCCTACCCGCCTCCAGGCCGTCCCCCTACCCGCCTCCAGGCCGTCCCCCTACCCGCCTCCAGACCGTCCCCCTACCCGCCTCTAGACCGTCCCCCTACCCGCCTCCAGGCAGTCCCCCTACCCTCCTCCTACCCGGCCGTCTTCTGTGCCCATCGCCTTCGAATTCTTAATGGTTGGTAATTCTTCGTGCAGTTCCACATCAAAGGAAGCAGTGGAATGGATCGGTTCGGCAACAGTGCTGCTACAGAAAGGGACTGGTTCCCCTCAAATGGAAGACCCTGACGCCCCTCCCCAAATATCTGTCCCCGTCTTAGGCTTCCGTCCCCTTCAGCGTCAGCCAAATACTGATATTTTAACCCTATAATTTGTTTTGGCAAATATTTGCACTAAAGAACAGCCCGGATTAGACAAAAGCCTGGTTAGTAAAAATATTATATATATAATTAAGTTAAAAATTGTTAAACAGAGCATATCCAAGCATCTATATATATGGAAGCATATAGTGGACAATATACAAATGGAAATGCAATCCCAAATAGCATTAACATTTTCAAATAAAGTAATGTGTGTTGGTGGACATAATTCAAATGTTAATGCAAATATAAAAAAGGATAAACAGCACCACACTTTACAATTGCATTCTCAGGCTCTAACACAGTTTTACAGACTAAATGATGAACATGTAAATGCTATCTGGGATTATATTAACATGATCTACCGACCTGTAAACATGTAAATGCTATCTGGTATTATATTAACATGATCTACCAACCTGTGCACATGTTAATGCTATCTGGGATTATATTAACATGATCTACCAACCTGTGAACATGTTAACCTGTGAACATGTTAATGCTATCTGGGATTATATTAACATGATCTACCAAACTGTGAACATGTTAACCTGTGAACATGTTAATGCTATCTGGGATTATATTAACATGATCTACCAACCTGTGAACATGTTAATGCTATCTGGGATTATATTAACATGATCTACCAACATGTTAATGCTATCTGGGATTATATTAATGTGATCTACCAACCTGTGAACATGTAAATGCTGTCTGGGATTATATTAATACTACCAACCCGTGAACATGTTAATGCTATCTGGAATTATATTAACATGATCTACCAACCTGTGAACATGTTAATGCTATCTGGGATTATATTAACATGATCTACCAACCTGTAAACATGTTAATGCTATCTGGGATTATATTAACATGATGTATCAACCTGTGAACATGTTAATGCTATCTGGGATTATATTAACATGATCTACCAACCTGTGAACATGTAAATGCTATCTGGGATTATATTAACATGATCTACCAACCTGTCAACATGTTAATGCTATCTGGGATTATATTAACATGATCTACCAACCTGTAAACATGTTAATGCTATCTGGGATTATATTAACATGATTTATCAACCTGTGAACATGTTAATGCTATCTGGGATTATATTAACATGATCTACCAACATGTTAATGCTATCTGGGATTATATTAACATGATCTACCAACCTGTGAACATGTGAATGCTATCTGGGATTATATTAATGTGATCTACCAACCTGTGAACATGTAAATGCTGTCTGGGATTATATTAATACTACCAACCCGTGAACATGTTAATGCTATCTGGAATTATATTAACATGATCTACCAACCTGTGAACATGTTAATGCTATCTGGGATTATATTAACATGATCTACCAACCTGTAAACATGTTAATGCTATCTGGGATTATATTAACATGATGTATCAACCTGTGAACATGTTAATGCTATCTGGGATTATATTAACATGATCTACCAACCTGTGAACATGTAAATGCTATCTGGGATTATATTAACATGATCTACCAACCTGTGAACATGTTAATGCTATCTGGGATTATATTAACATGATCTACCAACCTGTAAACATGTTAATGCTATCTGGGATTATATTAACATGATTTATCAACCTGTGAACATGTTAATGCTATCTGGGATTATATTAACATGATCTACCAACATGTTAATGCTATCTGGGATTATATTAACATGATCTACCAACCTGTGAACATGTGAATGCTATCTGGGATTATATTAATGTGATCTACCAACCTGTGAACATGTAAATGCTGTCTGGGATTATATTAATACTACCAACCCGTGAACATGTTAATGCTATCTGGAATTATATTAACATGATCTACCAACCTGTGAACATGTTAATGCTATCTGGGATTATATTAACATGATGTATCAACCTGTGAACATGTTAATGCTATCTGGGATTATATTAACATGATCTACCAACCTGTGAACATGTAAATGCTATCTGGGATTATATTAACATGATCTACCAACCTGTGAACATGTTAATGCTATCTGGGATTATATTAACATGATCTACCAACCTGTAAACATGTTAATGCTATCTGGGATTATATTAACATGATCTACCAACCTGTGAACATGTAAATGCTATCTGGGATTATATTAACATGATCTACCGACCCATAAACATTACAATCATAAGGTGCAATGGCAATTACAGTGCTAGTAATTACAGGATTATTGCAGGGAATGTTAAATAGCGCAGATCATCAATTTCATAGCATTCGTTGAAATTTAAAACGCTATTCGGAATAACATTTTAATTTGAATTTAGTCCATTATATGCTTCCGTATATATGTAATGTACCAACTTGGGGTTTAGTCCATTACTCAGTTGGCGACTAAGTTTTATTTAGATCGCCGGCTGTGTGAAAGTTGTTTTTGAGTGTACAAAAGGGCACGATGGCTACCCCCAGAGTAAATTAGCATGTTTTACCTCCTCAAAGAAGTAAATTAGTATTCTGCATAAACAACCATTTAAAATGCAACACAAAACACCAATGTGAAAGTATTTATGTCCATTACATAATCCATATCAAATACATGGGGTATTTATAAATCACTTGCTTTATTTAAATCAGCGATAGGCAGTTATGCTATAAACAAAAAAACAAAAAAGATCCAGTTACAAAAACTGCACATCACGCTGGATTACCATTTTGTCAAAAGAATAATTTTACATATATTGTGTATGAAGTGCCTCCAATATACATATGACAACCAAAAAAGAACAACCTTAAATACCTGCTTTGTGGTCTCTTTCTACTGACACCAATTTTTTATATTATAAATGTTCAATATCCCCAACAAACCCCCAATCTCCCCCCCCAAAAAATCTACAAAATGTTCTTCATGGAGCTGAGAAAAAGGACTTCCTGTTAGTCTCAGATGGACAGTAAAAAAACAGGTTCTGGATCGTAAACCGGTCTTAGGTCAACTTTGTTGTACTGATAATCGTTAAAAGGCAGGCCAGGGCGAAAGACAGCAGCAGGGTTGGGGAAAATTTAAATAATTCTGAAGGTACACCGAAATTGCAGAGCCAAATCTATTTCTCCTCTATACTTCGCAGTTGGGTACAATCGGAAGTAGAATTTGTTTTACTTCGTAAATCAATGGGAATTTAAATAAATTGACCTCAACCCTAATGAGTCGATGCTAGATGTGACTTGCGGGCAGAACGTAACCCGGACCATAAAAACAAACGGACCCTGTGTGACCAGAGACACATTCTCACTCTTTACTTTTTAAACCTTGAAAACACAGGAGTAATGCATTGCAAAAAATAAAGACATTCAAACAAAGTCAGACAGATTGAAAGGCAAACATTTACTCCAAAAAGAAAGCGCATTGGCGAAATAAGGACAAACAAAGAATACGTAAAAGAAAAGGTTGGTCAGTCTTCAGCGGAATAGAGTACTAATAGTCGACATCCATGGAATTCGATTCTTGGTCACTGGAGGGCAACAATATCTTCGTCATCATCGTCACCTCTTCAACAGTACAGTTCCCAGTACTGTCCTTGTAGTTGATCCCAAAAAGTTGGTTTCAATTTGGTTTTCAAAAGGAGAATTTTGGTCGGCACATTTCGCTACGTCATCACATTTGTGTAGCTAATAACACTCTACTAATTTCACAGCAGTCTCCATACTGAAAATCAAACCCAGTTATTACTTGAATTCAGCATCAGCTCTCATCAATGACATCATTGATTGAATCCATTAAATGACTAAACGCATGTGAAAACATAATAATATAAACTACTTGGGAATTCGACTACAAGCATGTGAAAATAAGGCCACATCAACCAATCTGTGAGCGGTCTCTTTTAGACACAGGACCAGAACAGGAAGTAGGGATATGTGACTGGGTCAGGAGGACCCTGTGATAAAACAGAGACACGTTCCCCAGAGACATGCCCTTCACCCCCCCCAGACCTCCTATCAATTCCGACTCCACCTGTAACAAACCTAATTCTCTATGAAAGCAGAGGAGCAACCAATCACCCTGCTGATAAAGACTTGACTACGCGAGGCAACAGGAATGGATTGAGGATGAGAGCAGCTTGCGTTTGACGTACATGACACACTGGGGACCCCAATAAAACAAATAAAATGACCCCCTAATAATCACTGAATTCATGCTCCTTGGAATAGGGTTCCTTAATGAAGGCGGTTCGACCTGACACACACTATTCCAAGGAGACAAACCAATAACACTTCCTCCAGCCATTTCCTGCAACCACCCCACACCACGTCCCCCCACCCCACACCACGTCCCCCCACCCCCCACCCCACCCCACCCCTGTGCCCTTAGGAGAAGGGGACAGCTGAGCAAATCAGTGAGGAAGGAGGTGAAAACAACAGAGAAGGCGAGCAATAGATGAAATAAACAATGTAGCAAAGAAGAGGGGGCAGAGTGAGCGAGGCAGCGTCCCAAATGGTACCCCACCCCCCTATGCCAATGCCTTATTTATACCCTAGACAGGGCGTTACCCTGCTGGGTTCTGGTTGAAACACGTGAGTAATCATGGGTTGGGGGGGGTGTCCCCGGGCGTGTGCATCTCAGTGGGGCGGGTTTATCTGACTGTCACCCCCAGCTTCTCCAGAACACGCATCCCCTTCTCCTGGTACTCTTCCCTGGTCAGCCAGAAGTTGTCCTTGTCCTTCATGATGTCGGCCAGCACAGCCCCGCCCAGGAACACCATGTGCTTACGTCGTGGGGGATCCTCAATGCGGATCTTGAATTTCTGCACACGAGGAGGAGGAGGAGGGAAGAGGATAAAAGAATGTGGGAAGAGGACGTATGGAGAAACGAAGGAAAGAAGTGAAGAAAACAGACATTTAGTTAACGCCTGTCTATCTAAAAAATATATGCGAAAATAACCTTATTGTAAACAATTACAGGCAAAAAGACTGTCTCAATGAACTACTGAAATGGCACTTTGATAGTGTGTTGTACAGTAATTCATTATAGGGCACCACTGCCCCCTGGTGGACAATTAAATGGCACATTGACAGTATGTTGTACAGTAATTCATTATAGGGCACCACTGCCCCCTGGTGGACAATTAAATGGCACATTGATAGTGTGTTGTACAGTAATTCATTATAGGGCACCACTGCCCCCTGGTGGACAATTAAATGGCACTTTGACAGTGTGTTGAACAGTAATTCATTATAGGGCACCACTGCCCCCTGGTGGATAATAAAATGGCACTTTGATGGTGTGTTGTACAGTAATTCATTATAGGGCACCACTGCCCCATGGTGGACAATTAAATGGCACATTGACAGTGTGTTGTACAGTAATTCATTATAGGGCACCACTGCCCCCTGGTGGAAAATACAATTGCTGCAACAAGGATTCCATGAAAAAGTCTGTAGCCGTGCATCCAACAGATAAGTGGAAAGTTCTAGAAAATTTGGGCCACTATTGTTAAAAGCCAAACGCTGCAAAACCGAGAAAAAAAACAAACGCAATAAAATACCACGCTACTTAGCAGACGCTGATGCGTGGGCGTTCTTACCGAGAGCTTGTCGACGTCTCCCTTCAGCACGCGCTCCAGATAAAGCTGCTTCAGCTCGCGCTCTAGTCTGGACGGAAGGCCCGGGTACATGGTGGAACCGCCCGATAGGACGATGTGTTTATAGAACTCGGACCTGCGGACAGAACATTATTATTGGCGCTGTGAGGACATGAGAAGAAACTGAGGAGAAGACATGAAGGATGGAGAGATAAAGATGAAGTGAAAATAAGTGTTTTGAGAAATTCCGCAAATTGACCCCGGACCCAGTGTCAGTGGACTCAACCGGTAAACAGGTTCTCCATGAACAAAGGTGCTGGCAAGTACTTCCTGGTTGAGCGAGCTGTGTGATAGTACTTCCTGGTTGAGCGAGCCGTTTGATGGGAAGCAGAAAAGCTAAAAATTGTGTTTCGGACATCAGGTCTCGAACTTTCAACTCTAGCCTGCTGGTAGATGAAGCAATGACATAACCCATTTATCTCCTCCTTTTTAATTTTGCCTCTTACAGGAGTTCCCACGAGTTCTATTTAAAACCCTGCTTAATAGTGTAGAACATTAACAAATAAAATTGCAAATATCTCATATTTAATAAAGATAAAGGCGAATGACGGGGCAGGACAAGATGTTTGTGAAGTAACAGGTCACTAGTAAGTGGGGACCTGGTGTTGAGTTACCTGGTGTTGATGTTTGTAAAGTAACAGGTCACTAGTAAGAGCAGACTTGGTGTTGAGTTACCTGGTGTTGATGTTTGTAAAGTAACAGGTCACTAGTAAGTGCAGACTTGGTGTTGAGTTACCTGGTGTCGATGTCTGCAGCGTTGATGGTGTTAAAGAGGAGCTCAGCCACGCCAACTCCCTCAACGTTGATAAGGTGGGGCTGGAACAGAGCCTCTGGGGCTTCAAACCGCTCACCTCCCACCTTGATCATTCTTCCGTCAGGGAGCTAAGGACACAGAAACAGGGTACGTTCATGTGGGAAATATGTTTAGTGACTCCAAGAGAGATGGTTTTCTACTGCTAGAGCAACACTGTGTTAGATGCTAGACTCAGGCAAAACAAACCACTGATTCTTCTGCTAGAGCAACGCCGTGTTAGACGCTAGACTCAGAAGGCAAAACAAACCATACTAAAGCAAGCGTGTCATTGTGTAATATTGTCTAAGCTGGGCCACTCCAAGACCTTTTACACACATCTTTGTTTGACCCTCAACAAGCAAACATGATTCATTCAAGTCTGGGCCTAATAACTAGGTGAGTAAATGAATAAGGTGTGCCGGTCGTTTGTGTGTTTGTGGAGAGATTGGCAGATCTAAGCCCAACATCTACCATCAATAGGTGTACATGGTTCCATCACAGTGCTAGAACCATGAACACGTAATCTCATATGGTCAGATGGAACCGGCTCACAGACAGTAGTCCTTTTACAGAGCTTATGGGGACACTATGTGACAGAATGCAAGGCCAATAGAGAGCCAGTCTGTAGGCCAGACTCAGAAACCAGGTTGTCCTGTGGCATGTGGGAGTCTGGACTGTACAGGAAATGATGTCACGCCCGTGTGGGTCGGGGCGGGTGGGGGTTCAACGACACCACAGTGGTGCTCTTGTGCCACCCTTGCTCCTCTCGTGGGTCTGGGCAGGGAACAGAGGAGGGCTTGGTTTCCGACCTCCACTCAGAGGGAGCAGTCAGTCACATCTAGTTAAGGACTCGTGCTTCCGCTGTGATTTGACTTCTACCCGGTCTGTTTGCTAAGGGATTGAACTGGAACCCTCAGCCACACACACTCAACATGCGCTCAACAGGTTAATTGAATTGAAACTCCCCCCTCAGCGACCGACACACACACACACGACACACGACACACGACACACGACACACGACACACGACACACGACACACACACACACACACACGAGAACGTCATCATCTTTATAACGCATCATATCGTGTTAGAGACAAAATTGGACTGGAACATAAGTGGGTCCTTGTATTTAAACCTTACTGACCCTATAGGACACTGTGGTCTATATAAACCTTACTGACCCTATAGGACTCCACCAACACTGTGGTCTATATAAACCTTACTGACCCTATAGGACTCCACCAACACTGTGGTCTATATAAACCTTACTGACCGTATAAGACTCCACCAACACTGTAGTCTATATAAACCTTACTGACCGTATAGGACTCCAACACTGTGGTCTATATAAACCTTACTGACCGTATAAGACTCCACCAACACTGTGGTCTATTTAAACCTTACTGACCGTATAGGACACTGTGGTCTATATAAACCTTACTGACCGTATAAGACTCCACCAACACTGTGGTCTATATAAACCTTACTGACCGTATAGGACGCCACCAACACTGTGGTCTATTTATATATAAACCTTACTGACCGTATAAGACTCCAACACTGTGGTCTATATAAACCTTACTGACCGTATAGGACTCCAACACTGTGGTCTATTTAAACCTTACTGACCGTATAGGACTCCACCAACACTGTGGTCTATATAAACCTTACTGACCGTATAAGACTCCACCAACACTGTGGTCTATATAAACCTTACTGACCGTATAGGACTCCAACACTGTGGTCTATATAAACCTTACTGACCGTATAGGACTCCAACACTGTGGTCTATATAAACCTTACTGACCGTATAAGACTCCACCAACACTGTGGTCTATATAAACCTTACTGACCGTATAAGACTCCACCAACACTGTGGTCTATATAAACCTTACTGACCGTATAGGACGCCACCAACACTGTGGTCTATTTAAACCTTACTGACCGTATAGGACACTGTGGTCTATATAAACCTTACTGACCGTATAAGACTCCACCAACACTGTGGTCTATATAAACCTTACTGACCGTATAGGACGCCACCAACACTGTGGTCTATTTAAACCTTACTGACCGTATAAGACTCCACCAACACTGTGGTCTATATAAACCTTACTGACCGTATAAGACTCCACCGACACTGTTGTCTATATAAACCTTACTGACCGTATAGGACTCCAACACTGTGGTCTATTTAAACCTTACTGACCGTATAAGACTCCACCAACACTGTGGTCTATATAAACCTTACTGACCGTATAAGACTCCACCAACACTGTGGTCTATATAAACCTTACTGACCGTATAAGACTCCACCGACACTGTTGTCTATATAAACCTTACTGACCGTATAGGACTCCAACACTGTGGTCTATTTAAACCTTACTGACCGTATAAGACTCCACCAACACTGTGGTCTATATAAACCTTACTGACCGTATAAGACTCCACCAACACTGTGGTCTATATAAACCTTACTGACCGTATAAGACTCCACCAACACTGTGGTCTATTTAAACCTTACTGACCGTATAGGACACTGTGGTCTATATAAACCTTACTGACCGTATAAGACTCCACCAACACTGTGGTCTATATAAACCTTACTGACCGTATAGGACGCCACCAACACTGTGGTCTATTTAAACCTTACTGACCGTATAAGACTCCACCAACACTGTGGTCTATATAAACCTTACTGACCGTATAAGACTCCACCAACACTGTGGTCTATATAAACCTTACTGACCGTATAGGACTCCAACACTGTGGTCTATTTAAACCTTACTGACCGTATAAGACTCCACCAACACTGTGGTCTATATAAACCTTACTGACCGTATAGGACTCCAACACTGTGGTCTATTTAAACCTTACTGACCGTATAAGACTCCACCAACACTGTGGTCTATATAAACCTTACTGACCGTATAAGACTCCACCAACACTGTGGTCTATATAAACCTTACTGACCGTATAAGACTCCACCAACACTGTGGTCTATTTAAACCTTACTGACCGTATAGGACTCCACCAACACTGTGGTCTATATAAACCTTACTGACCGTATAAGACTCCACCAACACTGTGGTCTATATAAACCTTACTGACCGTATAAGACTCCACCAACACTGTGGTCTATATAAACCTTACTGACCGTATAAGACTCCACCAACACTGTGGTCTATTTAAACCTTACTGACCGTATAGGACTCCACCAACACTGTGGTCTCCAGGGACAGCTTCTGCTCCTGTTCTATGTTGTAGCCCACGTAGCACAGCTTCTCCTTCATCATACGGACCGTCTCAAAGTCTGCAGAGTGGTTGAACGCGTAGCCCCTTAGCAACAGCAGCTGAGTGACAGATACAGACCAGAGGTCATCAGAGTGACAGATAGAGTTGAGGGTGAATCGTTAACCCTAGGCGGCACCACGCCATGGTAACCATAGGCGGCACCACGCCATGGTAACCATAGGCGGCACCACGCCATGGTAACCATAGGCGGCACCACGCCATGGTAACCATAGGCGGTACCACACCATGAGTTAGGGTTATCCAGTAGTAACATTAACATAAACCTAGCTTTGTAAATCTGTACAAATTGGCGTTATGAACACAAAATCAACTGTGAACCTTGATAAGGTAGCGTGTGATGTCCCTCCCTGCAATGTCCAGGCGTCGGGTCAAGTGAGGCAGGGAAAAGCCTTCATATACTGGGCAGATGTGAGTTACGCCATCCCCAGAGTCCACCACCACGCCGGTCAGTAGACCTGAAATATAATACAAACATTAACACCAAATAAAAGCCTGTGTCATCATTATAGTCCACTTTTGTCCTAAAAAAATATATATTTGTTTTTAAATGATAACAGATAGCAAGAAGTGCCAATGTTTAAAATAACAATATGACCGACGCCAATGTTTAAAATAACAATATGACCGACGCCAATGTTTAAAATAACAATATGACCGACGCCAATGTTTAAAATAACAATATGACCGACGCCAATGTTTAAAATAACAATATGACCGACGCCAATGTTTAAAATAACAATATGACCGACGCCAATGTTTAAAATAACAATATGACCGACGCCAATGTTTAAAATAACAATATGACCGACGCCAATGTTTAAAATAACAATATGACCGACGCCAATGTTTAAAATAACAATATGACCGACGCCAATGTTTAAAATAACAATATGACCGACGCCAATGTTTAAAATAACAATATGACCGACGCCAATGTTTAAAATAACAATATGACCGACGCCAATGTTTAAAATAACAATATGACCGACGCCAATGTTTAAAATAACAATATGACCGACGCCAATGTTTAAAATAACAATATGACCGACGCCAATGTTTAAAATAACAATATGACCGACGCCAATGTTTAAAATAACAATATGACCGACGCCAATGTTTAAAATAACAATATGACCGACGCCAATGTTTAAAATAACAATATGACCGACGCCAATGTTTAAAATAACAATATGACCGACGCCAATGTTTAAAATAACAATATGACCGACGCAAATGTTTAAAATAACAATATGACCGACGCCAATGTTTAAAATAACAATATGACCGACGCCAATGTTTAAAATAACAATATGACCGACGCCAATGTTTAAAATAACAATATGACCGACGCCAATGTTTAAAATAACAATATGACCGACGCCAATGTTTAAAATAACAATATGACCGACGCCAATGTTTAAAATAACAATATGACCGACGCCAATGTTTAAAATAACAATATGACCGACGCCAATGTTTAAAATAACAATATGACCGACGCCAATGTTTAAAATAACAATATGACCGACGCCAATGTTTAAAATAACAATATGACCGACGCCAATGTTTAAAATAACAATATGACCGACGCCAATGTTTAAAATAACAATATGACCGACGCCAATGTTTAAAATAACAATATGACCGACGCCAATGTTTAAAATAACAATATGACCGACCCAAATGTTTAAAATAACAATATGACCGACCCAAATGTTTAAAATAACAATATGACCAACGCCAATGTTTAAAATAACAATATGACCAACGCCAATGTTTAAAATAACAATATGACCGACGCCAATGTTTAAAATAACAATATGACCGACGCCAATGTTTAAAATAACAATATGACCGACGCCAATGTTTAAAATAACAATATGACCGACGCCAATGTTTAAAATAACAATATGACCGACGCCAATGTTTAAAATAACAATATGACCGACGCGCCAATGTTTAAAATAACAATATGACCGACGCCAATGTTTAAAATAACAATATGACCGACGCCAATGTTTAAAATAACAATATGACCGACGCCAATGTTTAAAATAACAATATGAACGACGCCAATGTTTAAAATAACAATATGACCGACGCAAATGTTTAAAATAACAATATGACCGACGCCAATGTTTAAAATAACAATATGACCGACGCCAATGTTTAAAATAACAATATGACCGACGCCAATGTTTAAAATAACAATATGACCGACGCCAATGTTTAAAATAACAATATGACCGACGCCAATGTTTAAAATAACAATATGACCGACGCAAATGTTTAAAATAACAATATGACCGACGCCAATGTTTAAAATAACAATATGACCGACGCCAATGTTTAAAATAACAATATGACCGACGCAAATGTTTAAAATAACAATATGACCGACGCAAATGTTTAAAATAACAATATGACCGACGCCAATGTTTAAAATAACAATATGACCGACGCAAATGTTTAAAATAACAATATGACCGACGCCAATGTTTAAAATAACAATATGACCGATATTTAAAATAACAATATGACCGACGCCAATGTTTAAAATAACAATATGAGCGATATTTAAAATAACAATATGACCGATATTTAAAATAACAATATGAGCGATATTTAAAATAACAATATGAGCGATATTTAAAATAACAATATGACCGATATTTAAAATAACAATGTCTTCTTATTTACCGAAAGACCGATGCCAGTCAACAAGGCAAACATCAGCCAATACCGATGTACTGCTGATGCATCCCTAGTCCAAACTATTTGCCAAACCGTATCGCCAAGTCCTAATTGGGAACCGTTTGGTACCAAATACATCACATCCAGTTCCCGAAAAAGTAATTCCTGTGTTTAACACCTGGTAATTTGTGAATTTCTGCTGAAATTAGGAAAGATAACCAAGCGGATATAACTGCCAGAAATTACTGTTCTGCGTTTGGTGGTGGTTCTTTCCAGTGTTCTTGTTTCTCCATTATTATATATGTTTTTAAGTTACAAACCTACCTTGAGCATATAAGGTGAGCACAGCCTGGATGGCAATGTAAACCCCAGAAAACTGGTATGTCTCAAACATCACCTAGGGAAGATTATAGAGAAGAAAAAACAAGTTAAATGCTTACGTTTCAGTTACCAAACGGTACTTAGCATCTGAAATGTAATTTAAAATATAGTGTTTTTGCTTGTAAATGATGGTCACATCCATCTTCCGATACTCATGAACCTGACAGTTAAATGGGTTAAAAGGTGCATACAAACATATTGTACATGGCCTCCACTAATTAGCTGCACATTTTTTTAAGCTAAAACACATTTTTAAAGCTAACCCAGAACACCTAAACCGTGCCTGAACAATAGGTTGTTGATATTATTAATTAGGGCCTGCCAAACGATCTCCGCTTTGATGTAATTTCAAGTACACACGCACGCACGCGCGCACGCACGCACGCACCGCATGCGGTAACCGGTCATTTTTATGCACCTCAATGATCTTCTCCCGGTTCTTGGTGGGGTTCATCGGAGGCTCTGTGAGCAGGATCTTGCAGTTCCTGGAGTCGATGTTGAGCTTCTCTGGGCCAAAGGTGTAGTCCCACAGGTGCTTCATGTCGTCCCAGTTCCTCACGATGCCGTTCTCCATGGGGTAGTTCACCTCCAGCATGGAACGCAGCTCACTAGCCTCGTCCCCCACCATCAGGTCCTGGGGAGGGAGAGGTTAAAGGTCAGTGGATCAGACTAGAGTCAAGGGTCCAAAACAAGTGATGACTAGAAGGAAGAGAAGACGAAACACAGAACCCGAACTATAGAGGACCAATTTAATATTTTAATTTTACTGTGGTGTACAGTGTATCCAGGAAAGCAGTCACAGCGCTTCTCTTTAACTACATTTATTTCAGAATGGATTCAATAAATTTTTCCCCTCAATTCTACACACAATAAAATGATAACGTGAAAAAGTTGTTTCATAGATTTGCAAATTTTTCACATAATGTACATAAGTATTCACAGCCTTTGGCAGCAATTACAGCATCAATAATAATACATGAAATTTTGAGCGCCTTTCAGGATACCCAAGGACACTGAACAATATAATCCAAGCTGTGGACCAGGCTAAGCCGTGGGAAAAGCTAACCTAAACAAATCAGTCTTGAGACGGTTTTTAAAAATTAATTAAACGCCATTGTACAAAGTCTCGTTTTTGGGAACGCAAGCAGTCCAGCGTTGGATGAGCGGAGACTACGAGATGAGGTTTCGAAAGTGAATGAGGTCAGAGAAGTAAGGGGCGAGGCCATGGAGTGCCTTGTATGTAAGAAGCAGGATCTTATAATGTATGTGAAACTTGATGGGGATCCAGTGAAGGTGTTGCAGTGTGGGAGTAATTTGTTCCCAGGGTTTGGTGCGTGTAAGGACTCTTGCAGCAGAGTAATGGACATATTGAAGCCTGGCCAAGGCTTTTCCAGACACTTCAAACAGGATTCCATTGCAGTAGTCCAGAGGTGATGTTACAAAAGCATGTATGAGGGTCTCAGCAACCGGGTCTGTGAGGGACGGGCGGAGCCGGGAGATGTTCCGGAGGTGAAAGAAGGCTGATAGACTTGATGTGGGGCTCAAACGAGAGTGTTGGATAAAGACTACTCCAAGATTACGGACTTCAGAGGATGGGCAGATAGAGCAGCAATCAATCGATAACACAAGGTCACCAACTTTCCTCAGAAGAGCCTTAGGAGCATGACCATGAAGTAAATTAGCTGTCATCCAGTTTCTGATGTCATGAAGTCAGCTAATTAGAGTTGAGGGGGGTAGGTGCGAGTTGAGTTGTGTTAATATACATTTGAGTTTGATATGCATAAGAATGTAAATTGAGACCATGTTGTTGAATGATCTGTCCCAGGGGTAACATGTAGACATTGAAAAGAAGGGGCCCAAGCACCGAACCCTGAGGCACGCCTTGGTTGACAGGGGCTGGTTGGGATTCAGAGGGCAGTTTCTGTGCTATGCTTTGCTCTAAACCCTGATTCTAGAGGTTCATACAGGTCATGGTTGGTCATATGACACTGAAGTTGAGAGGCAACTGTCCGCTCAAGTAGTTTAGCCACTAAAGAAAGGTTAGAAATGGGCATGTAGTTATTAAAGTCATCTGGGTCAAGCCCTTGGTTCTTGAGAGTAGGTTTGACTGCAGCCGTTTTAAGTGTGGGAGGAACAGCACCAGACTGCAAGGAACGAATCACTATGTTCATCAATAGAGGACTTAGGGAAGGCATGCAGGCCTTAACCAAAGATGTTGGCATGGGGCACAGTGAACAGGTGGAAACTTTTGCTCTAGTGATCAATTCTGCAATGTAGGTGTCAACAGCAGAGAAGGTGGATAAACAGCAGTCCAGTGGGAGAGATTCAGGCGTTTAGTTAGCCATATCCTGAGCCGGAGACAGTGAGGAAGATAACTGGAGTTGTTGATGGATAGACTCAATCTTGGACTGAAAAAACTCACAATGTTGTACTTAGCCAGTGGAGAAGAGAGCTCTCGGGTTTCCTTTGCTGGTATTTATGAGGTTGGAGTAGTAGAATGATTTTGCCTTGTTTTCAGCATCCTTATATTGGTGCACGTGCTCTCTGCAAGACTCCAGGTGAACTAGGAGACCAGATCTTTTATAAAGCCTCTCTAGTTGACAGCCAGTGGACCAACAAACAGAGCTCAGGGGTAAACACTTTCTGGGTGTATTGTATGTAACCAGGCACCAAACAGGCAACCAACCAGGCAACCAACCAGGCCACTCAAAATAGCAGTAACACATTTTCAGGGGAAAACCCCTATGTATGCTATTAGGTGAGGCTTAGCGGCTACCTGTTCCCCTTCTTCCTCAATCACTTGTCAATGAGCAAAATTTCCATCATAGTTCCATCAACAGCCCGTTTAACCAGAGCGGAGCTCTAACAGACACAGTCTGACATGCAGATACCAGTAGGCATGGTCACATGCACGGCCTGGCGGGTAGGTATGGTGACGTGCAACGCCTTGCATGTACGTAACTGTAGACTGCATAGGACATAAGCAAATAGACCAGCCAGGTAGCCAGCCAGGTAGCGCTGCATGCGATTAGCAGCCTTGCTGTCTGTAGAAGACAGTGCTATGTGTCCTTGTGTCAACACTGTTAAATCATACTTAAATTGAACATGTTGACTTGTCTATTTAAATAATGCATTCAAGATACTTGTGTCTGTTGCCTATTTAAATAAGGCATTTAAGAGACATGTGTCTGTTGTCAAAGAGCCCCACCCATCATATGGTAAAATACTGGAACATTACCTAGAGGAATCGTTAATGTGTAACGAGCTGATAGCTGGGCAAGGTGTAACCTCTACACTAAATCAACAAATCATCGTCAGCTTCCTAAATGCCACTATGGTCTACTATGTAGTGCACTGATTTTGATTGGTCTCCATAGGACTTTAAGCAGCCTTGATAAAGATTATTATTATGTTTTCATTGGGACCAGTGAGTTGGAATGTTGAATATCCAGGACACCTGAAAGAGGAAATCACATGGATACTAAAATACTGTCAGAGGGCTGAAAACTCAAAGCAACTGTATCCCAGACACCGATTAAAGGGATACTTTATATCTGCTGACGTTTTTTGATTCAATAGAGATCATGAAGGATAAAGGATCAGATACTATCCACTTCCAGTCATTGGCCCAAATGCTAGTGGAATAATGCACTGGCAATAGTTTTCAATTTCAACTGCATGCTGTGACAAACATTAGATCCACGCGTTCCTGAAAATTGTCTTATTTTCAAATGCATTCGTCAAACTAAACATACATTTCTCCCAGACCTAATAAGTTAGGCATACATGGAAATCGTGAAAAAGTTCAGTGGCTAGACAAAAGAAAATACCACCACAATTGTGTAGAAAAAAAACCCAGTTTGTTAGATGTTCAACAGAAAAAAAAGTGGAAGGAAAATGTGGAACCATAGTTAGCTGGACAATTCATGGTCCTTGGAACCAATCCTAACCGTAAACATTTTGAATTCATAAAGACTATGAAGAATAGAATCTGATAGAGGGAAATTAAAGACAGAAAATGTTAATTCCATTAGACACACATTAACATATAAATGTAAATAAGTTTAGCTCACCTTGATCTCAATATTTCCAACTTTAGCTGTGGAGCGAATGATTGGCCTGCCAACCAACGCAGGGAAGATGTGCTCTGGGAAGTTGGAGCCTGCATAGCCACACTTGACAAACTACGGTTAGAAAAAGACAAATAGAATACATGGGTGTCAAACATATTCAGAGAAATCTATTTAATAAAACAGAGAACACTACAAATGAATCAACAATGTGGCAACAAGGTATTTAACCTAACAAGCCAACTGATGGGGGAGATTCAACTCTAACCCTAAAGGCTCACTCTGTGTCCCATCCCAGGTATATAAAAGTCCCTGATTAGAAGGTTGCAATGAAAAAGAAATCAGGTCAACAGTTGAGTTAACCGGAAAACAGCAGTCTGTTTAACCGTTTGAATACATATCAAGGGCTACACGGCTCCAGTCACAGGGGTGACGCTACACGGCTCCAGTCACAGGGGTGACGCTACACGGCTCCAGTCACAGGGGTGACGCTACACGGCTCCAGTCACAGGGGTGACGCTACACGGCTCCAGTCACAGGGGTGACGCTACACGGCTCCAGTCACAGGGGTGACGCTACACGGCTCCAGTCACAGGGGTGACGCTACACGGCTCCAGTCACAGGGGTGACGCTACACGGCTCCAGTCACAGGGGTGACGCTACACGGCTCCAGTCACAGGGGTGACGCTACACGGCTCCAGTCACAGGGGTGACGCTACACGGCTCCAGTCACAGGGGTGACGCTACACGGCTCCAGTCACAGGGGTGACGCTACACGGCTCCAGTCACAGGGGTGACGCTACACGGCTCCAGTCACAGGGGTGACGCTACACGGCCCCAGTCACAGGGGTGACACTACGGCTCCAGTCACAAAGGTGACACTACAGAGAATTCAACAATACTGGTATCACCGCATAAATACCTGATATGCAGGATTAACAGCATGTTTAGGAGGTTCTACAGATAATCTAAGGCCAGGGATCTCTACAGGGATCTCTTTCAAACCTATGAGGCTGTATGTGTTGCTTCATAGTCCATCAATAAGATTCCCGAATAAGAGGAGCCTTGTGTTTAAAACATGGGTGAGCTTGTCAATGTGAATCCTAAAAAAAAATCTAATGGGTTTTAGTTTGCCTTCGGCTACATGATTACTTGGGCTATTTAATGGTCCTTCCCACCAGTTATATAAATGACCAAAACTCAACATTCAGCCAAGAAAAAAAAAATGTACAACGTGCATAAACCAGTAATAGACATGATGACCTCAGACAGCAGACTGCTCTCACAAGCAGAAACACAAAAATTGAGGTGCTCTGTACAGTTGTCCCTTTTACGGCCTCAGGAGCTATAAATAGCTTCAATGTGAAACAGCTTTGAGGTAAAGTTTCTTGTTGTAGGTAGCAGAAAAAAAGACAAAGTCAGCAAACCACAGGATGGAAACAATCTCCAAAAATCATTGACATTATAGACATTGGAAATATAATCTAACAAGACCGCTCAGTAATGCAAGTTAAACGGTCGGAGCTAAAACAGCACAAATGAACGGTCTTTTATTGGTCCTTTTTAACCGGATGACTTATAGTTGTCGACATTTAGAAAAAAGTTGCAAGAGACCGAACAACTCCTTACATGGAAGAATGGTTTGTGACTTCCTCCTCACTGTACAATAATAAGGCATGAGCATGATCAAGCACCACACTCGGTTACGTGCATGATTCAAACAGTAACACTTTAAAGTTATTTACTGCAGGTTTTATTAAAAAGATATGTTTGAATTCACGTCTAGTACGCAACAGACAATGAAACAAGGCTAACGCGTTCCAATATGGGCGGGGTTATTATAGATAGGGGGTTATTATAGATGCGGGGTTATTATACGTGCGGGGTACTCATCCTTTGTTAAACACAGCGCCTAACATTTTGACTTATGGTTATACTGTTTGCGCATGTGTAAAAAAAACTAAGCCATGGAATGAAATAGTACTGTAATGTATGCATTGATCGTATACAGTACGGCTCTACATTTGACCGTGTACAATATCGAGGTTATCTTTGCAATGGACACTAAACCATGTTAACCCTGTTACGCTTAACAAGTGGTGATCTCACAGCAATATAGCTAACAAACTAGCTCGAGCTGATAAGTCAACACAAGAACTGCACCCGCAGCTCAAATACAATAATAATGTACCGGGGTGAATCTCATGGATACACGAATAATTATAAGAAACAGTCGATACCGGTAACACGTGTAAACCATGTCACATTATTGACAGATGCACTGGCTCATTGCATGCATTTCTAATTGACACATTCCTGTGACTACCAAACCCCTGTGACCCACCCTAACCGAGGATATATGCATGCTAGCACATAGTGAGCCACTTCCTGTTTCTCCCCATCTCGTCTCCCGTGTCAACAGACACCGCAGTAACGGCGGACTGCGTCTAGTTTTGGACGATAAAACACGGTGTGTTTGTGAACTCACCCCGGTCCCATTGTCGCAAACCACAACTTTCCTTCCCTGGCTGTCCATTTTCTCGAAATCCAGACACCAGAATCCCTCCTGTGCACAACTTTCTTCAGCAAGGCGGAAATCACCACCCCGGCTCTTGCATAGGGCTTCTTCCGGTATGTGTGACGCATGCCCATGGCACACACACACACACGCACCAATCAAAATAGAGATAGCCAGGACATATAACCAATTACAGAAGGCAACGCCTTCCCATACTCCTCTTTATTCGACAACCACAATGATTGACAGTGTTTTGTCAATTAGAATTGTGAAGGTAAATCAAGTTTTTTTATTTTGATGATGTAATTATGCATCAGAAAGTAATCCTTCTTCAAATTAACATGTTTACTCAACTTTAAGAAATTAAGATGAGTCAGATTGCTACACGTACACGTACAGAGAAGCATTTTCAGCAACTGAAGTTCGCATCACTTGTTTGAAAAATGAATTACAAAGAGATAAGGAGCCTTAAGATGCATGGTTTAAATGTAAAATATTTACATCTAAGCATGACCTTTGGTAAATTTTTACATTTCAAAAAGCATATAAAGGCAACCATCACAAAAACACCACCTGACAGCAATGGTAGTATTTTTGTTATTTCACACAATATATTTTGCCAGCAAATCTATTGCAACAAATCTAATAACACCAACATGGTCACATCTGCATTTTTGTTTTTAGGGTCAATTGTATAGCAATAGAAACAGAAAATACAGAAAATTGTCCTGTTATGACGGAATGGCAATATGGCCACCAGGTTAATATAAAGCATGTTATCAACATTATTCATGGTATCATTGTAGCCGCTTACCATAGAAACATTCGTTTTTTATGTCATTATTTTTGGTTTTGGAGACATTGCTGTGACAGCCACTAGGATGAATTCTGCAATAGTTGCTTTTTTGAATGTTCAATGCTCTTTTTAATGTTCAATGCTTCTCACTCTACAGCTGTACCAAGTTGTATGCTTGTATGAAGTGTTTACCCGACTAGGGAGTACTTGACATTCATGTAGACTGTTTCTGTTCTAACTGTGCATAGTATTGACTACTTCCTGTTTTTGCAAAGCTTGCGCAACAACTGTGATTACAAGCCTTGTTGGTGACAGAACACCGTCGGACATACTTACAATGAAGATGTGTGAGTTTAACGTTAAGTGTATGTAAAGTCCAATTTGTGAGCCCTGAATAGTGCAGTCACAGTCCTTTAGATACCAGCTGTGTCTATGTGAGTTTTGATTCCTGCCAGTGGATCAGCCCAAAGATCTCCCAGGATGAGGTGCAATTGGATAGCATCACATTCTAGGGGATATTTAGTTAACTGCGCTCTAGCAACTACTCGGGGTGGCTTGGGTACCAGTGAGACAAATTCGATTAAAGGCCTTCCGCTGCATAAGAGTTCCAGTCTAAACTACATGGTCGCATGACACGTACCAGAATTAACTATTTTCCCAATGGCGGCGCTCTAAAGATGGCATGGGCAATGATATACTGCATATATAATGTAAACACTGAGGTCTCTACCTTTACATTGATCCGAATCAGAAAGAGTTTTATTGTCAGGTTACTTTGCCAGCTATAGTTTGGTTCCTGGGGCATGTTCCTGGGGCCTTCTCCCAGAGGGAAGAGTTCTGAACAGTCAATATCCAGGAGGAGGGGGATCTGCCTCAATCTTTGCTGCCCACCTTCGCATCCTAGAGGTGTGTAGATCATGTAGAGATGACAGATTGAAGCCAATGACCGTAAATACATTACACCCCCTTTCTGATTTCCAGTTCATCTGCCAGAGATCACTGATACCTCTCTTTTGCTCTACAGTAGATAAAAAAACAGACAATAAGAAACAAAAATTCCCTTTTTTCACAATAATAGATAAATCTGCAAGTTCACCGTGGTTTAAAACTGACTTTGCCACAGATCTTTTTTAACTGGTTCAAGGATTACTCAACTGTATGTTGGCCTAATTGCTTGATGGTTGATGTATTGTTTTCCAAACAATCGGACAGGCTTCATCATGCCATTAACATTTATGGAGTGAACCTTAATAGATGATGGATCGTGTAGTTCGGCGACTTAACGATTAAACTACAACTCCCAGGAGCCCCATAGGCGTGCCGGGCATTTCCTCTACAGGAAGCAGACATATTTGCATCGACTACCTCGGTTGGGAGTAGTTAGCGTGCTAGCCAGTTTTCTGATTAAAATTGTTAGTGGTTTGTACACATTCTCCACGACAAAACATAAACATATTTTAAAGAAGTGATAAACGTTACCGGGTTTATTCAACGATGAATCCCGAATAGTAAGTATCACGTTTAATAGATAGTGACAGAGCCTTTGAATAAATGCAGATAGCTTTGCTACTGGACTCGTAATGACCTGTCTAGTTCAGCTTCGGCAAAAACAGCTAACGCAGAAGATATCAGCTGCTTTTTTTTCCTAACAGCAGTAATATTGAACACTTAAGATATGTCACTTGTCACCTTTGTTTTTG
The DNA here is from genome assembly GCA_029465975.1 of Dallia pectoralis. Classification (NCBI taxonomy): domain Eukaryota; kingdom Metazoa; phylum Chordata; class Actinopteri; order Esociformes; family Umbridae; genus Dallia; species Dallia pectoralis. The sequence goes on along the minus strand of CM055741.1, from coordinate 14,720,800 downwards.
CATGTTGTTTTGTATTTACTGTTAAGTGTTTTTATTCTCTCCCTACGTTAACGGCAACTACTTAGCATTGATGCTACTTAGCATAGACATGCATTAGTAATGGTAACATTAGCTTGTCCAGATGCTAGTTAGCATTGATGCTAACTAGCATAGACATGCATTAGTAATGGTAACATTAGCTTGTACTGATGCTAGTTTCAGGAGATTGTAGATCAGCTGGTAAGTTGGCTACCGGCGTTGGCTTGCATGCTAAATGCTGTGTTGACGTTTATAAAGTATTTAAACGGTGTCAAGTCAGCTTCTTAGTAGGTAACTACACTGAACACGTTCTCTGGATGTATAGTTATAACATTATTTTTTAACACGAGCTGTCCAATTTGTTCATGTGTTATATCTGAATGTAGTCAGTATACCTGTAATATCATAATATCAAGGATGTTATCGTTAAAATGTTTTTTTTTGTCACTTGGGTAGTTAGAAATAAGTTGACATTAGATAACTATGTGTTGTTGTTGTGACTTGTTGTTTTTATGACGCCTGTGTAACCTTTTAAATGGCATCTTTTCTTTCAGTGACTATTTATTCAAGCTGCTTCTGATTGGGGACTCGGGCGTTGGAAAGTCTTGTCTTCTCTTACGATTTGCAGTATGTACATTTTATTTTTTAAATGTTGTCTTTCTGATGGACAGTGTGAACTACACAGACCAATGTGATTGACTGGTATTCTTTTTCTTTCCAGGACGATACATACACAGAGAGCTATATTAGCACTATCGGAGTGGACTTCAAAATACGGACCATTGAACTGGATGGAAAGACCATCAAACTTCAGATTGTAAGTGCCTATGGCTGACATTACTTTATTCACAATATCTAACTTCAGATTCTTAGTGCCTATGGCTGACGTTACTCTATTCACGATATCTCTAGAGGTTAAATGACGAGCGATTGGATTTGTAATTTGACTGTGCTCTTTTCTGCCCCTTAGTGGGACACAGCTGGCCAGGAACGGTTCCGCACAATTACGTCTAGTTACTACAGAGGCGCGCATGGCATTATCGTAGTGTACGACGTCACGGACCAGGTCAGTACACTTGTCCCCACATTCTCTATTAAGGATGGGTTTAAACACAGACCCGACAACTTTGTTTTCACGCCTGTGACGAACATGTCAGCTGGCCCCTGGTGGCCCCTGGTGGCCCCTGGTGGCCCCTGGTGGCCCCTGGTGGCCCCTGGTGGCCCCTGGTGGCCCCTGGTGGCCCCTGGTGGCCCCTGGTGGCCCCTGGTGGCCCCTGGTGGCCCCTGGTGGCCCCTGGTGGCCCCTGGTGGCCCCTGGTGGCCCCTGGTGGCCCCTGGTGGCTCGTGTATTTTGGCTGCACAGTTAGAAGCACCCCCTTCTTATCGAACCCCCAGGAATCCTTCAATAATGTGAAACAGTGGCTGCAGGAGATCGACCGCTACGCTAGCGAAAATGTAAACAAGCTGTTGGTAGGAAACAAATCTGACCTGACCACAAAGAAGGTGGTGGACTACACAACTGCCAAGGTAACCATTTGGTTATAGAATGATGAAGATCCATCCACATTTAAAACCCTTTTTTGTTTCATACCATTTTCTAATATTTCCCTTTTTTGTTGTGCGTGTTCTCCCTCCTCCTTTTTCTGACCTGCTCCCTTCCTCCTTACCTAGGAGTTTGCAGACAGTTTAGCCATCCCATTCTTGGAAGCTAGCGCCAAGAGTGCTACCAACGTGGAGCAGGCCTTCATGACCATGGCGGCAGAGATTAAGAAGCGGATGGGCCCTGGTGCCACGGCCGGAGGCTCAGAGAAGTCTAACGTGAAGATCCAAAGCACGCCAGTCAAAACCTCCTCTGGAGGCTGTTGTTGAGGCCCCCCATGGCACCCCTAAACCGCCATTCACCCATAACCCCAACCTACCAATCGCAAATGTTATCATGCTCTACAGGGATGAAGACAGACAGAAAAAGAAAGGGAGAGAGAGAGAGAGAGAGAGAAAGTGAGAGACGTTGAGTCGCCCTGGTTGTGTGGGCAGCTGCAATACCAGAAAAATAGTCCCCTCCCCTCTAACAAGGTCAACCACACCACAGCCCTACACCTCACACCTTATAAAGCAATTTTTAAACACGGCGAAGCGAGGAAAGTATGAGTGAGAGACGTGAATAAACTGTGCCTGATTATTCCGGGTTTGATCGTTAATCAGTCATTTTTTCCTGAAGCTAGTTGTGTTTTATTTGTTTTGTTTTTTATTTCGCTGTTTATATCACTCAGCATGACTGACCCTAATCACCGCAGCATTTTAGGCAGGAAGCACTCCCAGTAAGGCATGTTTTAACGGGCCGTATACGTGTCGGCAGAACTGATTACCCAAAATGCATCTGGATTGCAGTCGTCCTGATCCACGCGCATCAGCTCGCGGTAATCAACTAGAACATCCAGAGGAAATAGCGTTCACTTTCACGCGGTCCCTACTTCACAATATGCGCTTGGTAATGTGACAGTGCTTTTATGGCGGGGTTTGTGGACGATATGCCTTTGATGCAATGTGCTGTTGACATGTTCTTCCGGCCCTTAAGATGTTTATACTGGTCGTATGTAGAGAACTCATTGATTTGGTGAGTTCGTTCTTATGAATTACATGCCATATTGCCATTAGGCAGAACTCCTGGACAGCGAGTAACTGTTCTACCGACACGCATAACGCTCCTTGGACAAGTGCTGTGTTCAATAGTCCGTTAGGAATGTTTACGTTAAACGGGAAAAAGATGAACGAGTCCCATTATCTGTATATATTTATACATATGTAAGAATTGGTTTGCCGAATCTGTAAAAAAATCAATTGATACGAGTCACTTCACAAATGAGGAGCTGAAACCCATCATCTCGACACAGGATCTGTGCCTGCGGACTTGACATTTCTTTTGTGGAGCACTGTCAAATATTAAACAATGAAGGAGTACTTTAATAAACACTTGTCTTATTGGAATTATTTCCAGTTAGTTACACACGTTCTGTGTGCACATTTCACACTGAAAATATAAGGGCTTGTTTTTTTATGTGTAACAGTATGTTGTTGAAAAAAAATTACAATTTTAGTGCCAGAGTTTTTTGTGTCCAGTACCGGCTGACTTTGTTTTGAACCATCCTTATTCTTTGCTGGGTTTCTTAGTTCCAGCTTGAACACCATTTTGAAAAACACAAACCCAGAACACTTGAGTCTGCCAAGGAACAACTACACATTACACTCATGCTTACGTTATCTATGATACACTGAGCCAAAATATGCACTACTGAATCAATTCCCCATCTCACCAGCAGAGGGCAGTGTTTGGTGGTCAAGCTAACAGTTGTACCTTCTAGGCTCTCAGCAGTCAGAGCTGCTTGAAATCTGGGTATCCCAAATCAGTCCTGTTTTTAATAGTTAATGGATCACCCGTCCCCAACATGACGTACAATTTGTCCTACGTCATCCCATGATGTTGAACGCTGGCCTGGGTTACTGTGAAGTCCGTGACCAAGCAAAGGCATTGTGTGTGGCCCAGACTAGTCGACCGGTGACCTTGTCGTGGGCAGAGCACCCAGCAGATCGTTCCGCGTTTGGTGTCTTTGTGAGCCAGCTTCATTATCATCAAGCTGTGTGCGTGGCATGATGCCCGCCGCTTGGCGTTCTCGTTGGCCAGGCGCTGCCACACAGCCTTTCTCACACACACTGAGCCCAGGCAGACAGGGGCACAGTCTCAGCAGCTTACTGTGCCCCCTGCGTCCTCTCTTCCAGCAGACCGCTGTAATTATGTCAACCTAGGATAGTAAATGGCGGCGTGAGACCCGGGCCTCTTGATTGTCTGTTCGACTGGAGTCTTCATCCCATTTTTCTTTCGTAGACACAACCTCAAATTAGTAACGTGATAAACCAAACATACAGTAGGCATTGGACAAAGATTGACGAAGAGTTTCCCATTTTACCCCCTCAAAGATTTCAGTTTGTTTTTCAATTGAATTGTTCATGTTATAGGTCACATTAAAGGTGGAAAAAGTTCTGGCATGATTTACATTTGTCTCTTTCACATCACAAAGGGTGTGTAGACTTTTTATATCCACTGTAGATGTTTTGCTGTGAGTTTCAGAGGGAGTGGGGTTTGGAAACGAGAGGACAGGGCTTAGGGGGTGTGGGGGGGGGCTTTTTTCTGGGTTTATTTGTTCTTGGTTGCTTGGTGACGGCAGTGGGGAGAGCATATGTGACAGCTGTAGAGGGGGCTGTAGATGGGCTGTATATCTTGCTGTAGAAGGACTGAAGAGGGGGGCTGTAGATTGGGGGCTGTAGAGGGTGCTGTAGATGGGGGCTGTAGAGGGGGCTGTAGAGGGGGCTGTAGAGGGGACAGTAAAGGGAGGCTGTAGATGGGGGCAGTAGAGGGGCTGTAGAGGGGACTGTAGAGGGAGGCTGTAGATGGGGGCTGTAGAGGGGGACTGTAGAGGGGCTGTAGATGAGGCTGTAGAGGGGCTGTAGAAGGGAATGTAGAAGGGAATGTAGATGGGGCTGTATATGGGACTGTAGAGGGGGCTGTAGAGGGGGCTGTAGAGGGGTCTGTATATGGGACTGTATATGGGGCTGTGTATGGGGTTGTATATGGGGGCTGTAGAGGGGGCTGTAGATGAGGCTGTAGAGGGGGCTGTAGAGGGGGCTGTAGAGGGGGCTGTAGAGGGAGACTGTAGAGGGGCTGTAGATGAGGCTGTAGATGAGGCTGTAGAGGGGCTGTAGAAGGGAATGTAGATGGGGCTGTATATGGGACTGTAGAAGGGGCTGTAGAGGGGGGCTGTAGAGGGGTCTGTATATGGGGCTGTAGAGGGGGCTGTAGATGAGGCTGTAGAGGGGGCTGTAGATGAGGCTGTAGAGGGGGCTGTAGAGGGGGCTGTAGAGGGGGCTGTAGAGGGAGGCTGTGGAGGGGGCTGTAAAGGGGACTGTAGAGGGGGCTGTAGAGGGGGCTGTAGATGGGTGGCTGTAGATGGAGGCTGTAGAGGGAGGCTGTAGAGGGGGACTGTAGAGGGGCTGTAGATGAGGCTGTAGATGAGACTGTAGAGGGGGGCTGTTGAGGGGGCTGTAGCCTTTCCGCTGATCTACAGAGAAAGGTAAAAAAATACAGAGGGGGTGGTAAGAGAGGAAGATAGATAGTATTTGGATAAAGTCTAGTAAAACCTATTATGCCAAAAAGGAACTGGAGTTGAATTTGTTTCGGAAGGAAAAGTTATGCCTGGACAGCACTTTTGCGTCGGTCCGCACAGTTTGTAGAACTTGCAATATTGATATTGGCGATATCCATATTGCCACAGATCAATGTTGTATGCAATATTTTTAAGTGCACAAGCAACGTTTTAACTTTGGTTAAGTTTTTGTCTTCCCTGTCTCTTAAGTACTGCAGTGTAGGTTTAATCCTAGGTTTGATCCTGATCAGTGAAGTAAAATGTTTTTTTTTCAGAAACATCTTTTCACAGTTTTTACTTAGGACACAAAGTTGCCAGAAACAAAGAACTTTATTCTGAACCTTGTCAGTCTATTCCTGTTCTGAGAAATAAAGGATATTCCATGTGAAAAGTTATTTTACAACACTGTGTACTACCCCCTTCACAGAACAGTGCAGACTGGCTTTAACCAGAAGATGAGTGGGAGGCCCCAGTGCACAACAGCGCAAGAGGGCAAATACATTAGAACATGGGTGTCAAACCGATTTCACAGAGGGTCTAGTGTATGTAGGTTTTTAGTTTTTCCTTTAAATTGCTTCACAGTTTAGATCTAAACCACCATGTGAGGGGTGATCCTAACAAATTGGTGACCTAATTAATCAATCGTTATCTGTGTCTGGCGCTTAATAGGAGCAGCTCAAGGTCACCCGATCACTACCCTATTGAGATGTTGTGGGAGGAGCTTGACTGTATGGTACAGAAGAAGTGCCCATCAAGCCAATTCAACTTGTGGGAGGAGCTTGACTGTATTGTACAGAAGAAGTGCCCATCAAGCCAATTCAACTTGTGGGAGGAGCTTCAGGAGTCAGGGGCAACTAGAATGCTAAAGGTCTGTAATACCGTTATTGCTGCAAATGGACGGACTCTTTTGACCGTAGCGAAGTTGTAAAGACACAATTATTATTGAAATAAAAAATCATTAATTCGAACTTTGTCAATGACTATATTTCCTATTCATTTTGCTGTATTTCCTTTTCAAATGAATTTCATGTATGTTTTAATGAAAAACTAATGGAAAGTGACCCCACACTTTTGAATTGTCATTGTGTGTGTGTGTGTGTGTGTGTGTGTGTGTGTGTGTGTGTGTGTGTGTGTGTGTGTGTGTGTGTGTGTGTGTGTGTGTGTGTGTGTGTGTGTGTGTGTGTGTGTGTGTGTGTGTGTGTGTGTGTGTGTGTGTGTGTGTGTGTGTGTGTGTGTGTGTGTGTGTGTGTGTGTGTGTGTGTGTGTGTGTGTGTGTGTGTGTGTGTGTGTGTGTGTGTGTGTGTGTGTGTGTGTGTGTGTGTGTGTGTGTGTGTGTGTGTGTGTGTGTGTGTGTGTGTGTGTGTGTGTGTGTGTGTGTGTGTGTGTGTGTGTGTGTGTGTGTGTGTGTGTGTGTGTGTGTGTGTGTGTGTGTGTGTGTGTGTGTGTGTGTGTGTGTGCGTGCGTGCGTAGGCCTATACAGTATTAGCGTTAGCCTACAGAATACAGCAAACCTGAACTACCAGCGTTTAATGCCAAACTCTTCTGTCAGTTTGATTGAGTAACTGAGGTAGGAGTTTTGCTTGTGCTCTAAACTTCTAGTCCTGTGGAGTGAAATGTCTACTTAACTGTCAACACTCAATTGTTTTGCCACCAGGCCTCCCTGTCACATTTAGTGTTCATGTTCTGGTTACTCAATGCAAACGGTGCTTGTTTGTTTTGAGAAAACTCTTCTTAACTTCACTGGTTCAACTTCTGTGAGGTGGGGAGGGGGGCAATGTAGGGCTAGACGATAAAACAGAAGGTGCTTGGTATGTTGTCGCCGAAAGACCGGAGGAAGTGTTCGACAACTATCATACAATAACTTTTCTTTTGACTTGGATGTCTGCATAGCTTTCATGTGTATATATTTGCCCTGGAAATGTATGCTGTCCATAGGTGATCACTCCGACTCTCCTAGAAAGACACACCTCATACCTTTTTATGCAGTTTTCAAAATGCTTCGGTCAGAAGCGCATCTGCAGCCGGTTAGCTGCACAATGGTATGTCTGTTTCTCACTGTCCTGTTTGTGCACACATGCACCGTGTGTTCGAACGAAACCGCCAGGGGTGTGAGTCATCAAATATGTACGGTAGCCATCTCACTGTGTTGATCAAAATAGAAAAATCAACTACTTATTCCTTTTTAGCCTCAGCGTGACCTGCACACTAATTCCAGCCAGGACCGGTCTAGATTTAACGTGCCTTTGATTCCCTGAGATATTACACAAGTTTAATGTTGTTGTTCTGCCAGACATTCTCTGGCTTTGAATGCGTCGTTCATGCGAGGGTTAACCCGTCCCTCTATTTCAGCTGCTCTCAATAAAGTCAACGGTGATACTGTGTCATTCTGAAGTAACACTTACTGGCTCCCCGCCAGGCGAGACAAAAAGGAGAAAGCAAAACACACTGATGGATGGACACCCGCGGCAGAAGAGCCAGCTTTAGAAGGAGGAAAACCTGCAGCCATTAATTTCCCTCATCCCGGCCAGGCTTTCTTTTCCTCTCAGAGCAAAAACTAGGATAAGAGAGTTGAATTCGGTCCCTGGAGCTAATTGGAAACCGTGGCCGCCCGTTATGGGGGGGGGGTGCTTTTATTTTGATATCCGTGGCAACAGGGTAAACTCAAATACTACCTGTATGCCAGCTGGACGGCACCGGCTCCAGAGAATGTAATGTAACTAGAAAAAACATACGTGAAATGTGTCCTGTTGGTCACATAGTGCGTCTATCACGGTTGTGCATTTTTCTTATTGATATATATCGATAGCAATAAAGAATTCCGCTTGTCACCCGGTTCCAATCTCTAACCTGTCCTAAAAGTATTTCCAGTCGCTTGGATGAAAGAACACCCTCAGAGCAAAGGTCTTTCTCTACACGAGTCTCTGCTTCAGTGGCGTCCCGTTTGTCCTGATTAGACCGCCGCTACTTTAGTAGCCTGTCAAGAGGAAGGCATCCCTGAGGTGGTCTTTCCTTCGGCTTAATTACGTTTCCACGTGCGATTAAGAGTCATGTGGACCGCTATGTTTATTTCCTAGAGGGTCTCTGATTGGGGTTGGAGTTAGGAGGCAAATCTCGGTACAGTCTCAGGCCTGTGTGTGTGTGTGAGTGGACAGAGGGACGGTCGGGTGAAACTTGAGATGGGAGAGAGACCATGACCGCAATATCCCTGTAGCCAAGTCTCTCTGAACTGGTGCCAGGCCCAAAATAGGAAAGCAGCGCTCATTTTGCTCACAACCCAAAGCCCCTCTCTTGGCAGTTCTAGGGGCAGCAATACTCCAAGCTTGGACTACACCTGGCCTTTTGACACAGTTGTTTACCAGGAGTAGTAGATTCATTTTGCATCACAAACTGTTTTAGTCAACAGAACCAAACAAAATGATAGTTTGATTGACGTAAAAATGGAGGTCTAATTGGAGGCATGTTTGATGAAAGGGTGTCTTACGTTTACTTATGTTAACCAAATGTTGTAAACCTTAAGCTTTTTAAGCATTGTTCGGGCCTGTGAAATATAAACAACTCTAAAGTGTTTTAAATACATTTTTTTCAATAAACCTAGGAGAAATTATGCACTTTAGTTAAAATAATATCCTGTAACGTTAAGCACGTTCTGATGGAATGAACCTTTTGGATCACGTCATGACGACACACTGTGATCTCATTATAGTGTAGAACAATGGCCGCTCATCTAGACAGGATGGGTCCACATTATTGAATCAGTTCTGTGTATGTAAATATCTGTTCATTTGTTTTCTAATGCCGACATGATCAGATGGAGTGTATTCACAAAAACAAGGGACATGAATGGTTACAAATATATGTTGATTTTATTTACTTAAAAAGCTGAGTGATTTATTTCACATATTTATTTACATTTGCATTTACAAAGACTGCATGAGGACAGTTAACCTTTAACCCAATAGTCGTTCTGATGTGCGTGTTGTTTTGTACTTAACTTCGAACCAGTCTAATCGCTTGTTTCAGAACGGGTTCCACCGGTCACCGATGTGAACGTCATAGCGTCAACTTCTGCATTAATTTGAAGGGTATCAGCTGCTTATGTCGGAGTGTCCCTCGCTTTTTATTCTGGCCATCTGGTTGCAATTATGTCATGCTCGGCCTAACTTGGGGATAACCACCACAGGATTGAACAGATGCCGGAGAACAGAGTTGCATAGTGATCACATAATTCTTTCAAAAATAAGTCTGTCTACACGCGCGCGCCGCTCGCGCAAAGACACACAGGTGTGTGCTGCACACATATTAACAAAATGCCATTTTGGGCATATAAAACTGGCATATGTTCCATAGATTTATATGATTCTTTCTGCTATTTGCGTAGTCCCTATTTCACCAGGCACTTGATTTAAAGGTCCCAAGTATGTTGGGCTCGTAGCCATGTCATGTGTTCTCTTTGAATTCCTACGCTCAAGCATAGTTCTAACCTGTTTGACCAGTTGCCAGTGGAACAGTTGTTGTCAGAGAAAAACATGGCAACTGGTTAAAACTATATTGCAAGTTTTTGTGCTTTCATTTGTAAGCTTTCTTATGTATGGCACAACTATTTTTGTTGTAAAACCAGTACAGTTATTAGTTTTCTAAGCATGTAATCAGCCCTCTTTACAGAGACAAATGCATTCAAATATATTAAACTGCCTATTACCCATATATATGTTGTTGTTGAGTGGTTTGGATGCTTTACATAGATTGTGGTTTGCTCATAGCAATATCAGATAATGCCAGAATGCTGCAGACTGAGGTCCATAACTAGCTGGATTACATGTTCTCCTATTCTGACTGAATGCTGCAGACTGAGGTCCATAACTAGCTGGATTACATGTTCTCCTATTCTGACTGAATGCTGCAGACTGAGGTCCATAACTACAGATGGACTACATGTTCTCCTATTCTGACTGAATGCTCACTGAGGTCCATAACTACAGATGGACTACATGTTCTCCTATTCTGACTGAATGCTCACTGAGGTCCATAACTACAGATGGATTACATGTTCTCCTATTCTGACTGAATGCTCACTGAGGTCCATAACTACAGATGGACTACATGTTCTCCTATTCTGACTGAATGCTCACTGAGGTCCATAACTACAGATGGACTACATGTTCTCCTATTCTGACTGAATGCTCACTGAGGTCCATAACTACAGATGGACTACATGTTCTCCTATTCTGACTGAATGCTCACTGAGGTCCATAACTACAGATGGACTACATGTTCTCCTATTCTGACTGAATGCTCACTGAGGTCCATAACTACAGATGGACTACATGTTCTCCTATTCTGACTGAATGCTGCAGACTGAGGTCCATAACTACACCTGGACTACATGTTCTCCTATTCTGACTGAATGCTCACTGAGGTCCATAACTACAGATGGACTACATGTTCTCCTATTCTGACTGAATGCTGCAGACTGAGGTCCATAACTACAGATGGACTACATGTTCTCCTATTCTGACTGAATGCTCACTGAGGTCCATAACTACAGATGGACTACATGTTCTCCTATTCTGACTGAATGCTCACTGAGGTCCATAACTACAGATGGACTACATGTTCTCCTATTCTGACTGAATGCACACTGAGGTCCATAACTACACCTGGATTACATGTTCTCCTATTCTGACTGAATGCTCACTGAGGTCCATAACTACAGATGGACTACATGTTCTCCTATTCTGACTGAATGCTCACTGAGGTCCATAACTACAGATGGACTACATGTTCTCCTATTCTGACTGAATGCTCACTGAGGTCCATAACTACAGATGGACTACATGTTCTCCTATTCTGACTGAATGCTCACACACAATGGGTTTTGGATTAACTCTCATTTGGCCAGAACTGTAGAACAACAAATCCCAACAATATAAAGAAAAATAATAAAGAAAATATTGTATGTAGTCTATGTACTGGTGGGTCAAAATCGAAATGTGTGTTTTAGGGAAGCTTTTGAATGTGTTGGACGTCAAAGTAAAAATGTTTATATAAATTATTTTTAATAAATACATAAGTACACCAGCGTTAATTTGAAGTAATACCAGGTAGCACGTTTAAACTTGGAGCACGGATGAACTTAGAAATGATGTAACCTTAGAAACTATTGACATGCTGGTACATTTTACACCATTGTACGGAAATATATAACGGTAAACGTGTTTAACAGATTTTGTCTGCTCAATTTAGTGAGCCTGATAAAAGTATTCATTCAGAATATAAATGTATATTGTTGTTCGTATACGTAACACCTAGTAATTAATAACATAACAGATTTATTTACTCAGTATCGCACAAAACTAAATGTTCTTAAGATTTATGATAATCAAATAAAATAAATAATAATAATAGCCTAGTTGCGACGTGAATATTGACACAATCGAGTTTAATTTGCGTCGGGAGACCTGGCAAGGAGCACAGCAGCACAGGAGCATAGGAGCACAGGAGCACAGGAGCACAGGAGCAGAGGAGCAGAGGAGCACAGCAGGATATGAGCACAGGAGCACAGCAGCATAGGAGCACAGCAGCACAGGAGCATAGGAGCACAGGAGCAGAGGAGCAAAGCAGCACAGCAGGATATGAGCACAGGAGCACAGCAGCACAGGCAGGAGCACAGGCAAGAGCACAGCAGCACATGAGCACAGCAGCATAGGAGCACAGCAACACAGGAGCACATGAGCGCAGCAGCACAGCAGCACAGGAGCACAGCAGCACAGCAGCACAGCAGCACAGGCAAGAGCACAGGCAAGAGCACAGCAGCACATGAGCACAGGAGCACAGCAGCATAGGAGCACAGCAACACAGGAGCACAGGAGCGCAGCAGCACAGGAGCACAGCAGCACAGGCAAGAGCACAGCAGCACAGGAGCACAGCAGAACATGAACACAGCAGCATAGAAGCACAGGAGCGCAGCAGCACAGAAGCACAGCAGCACTGTCGGTTCAGGACGTTACTGCACTTTCCGTCGTCTCCAGACTCGCCAGCTCTCTCTCCCTCTCCCTCTCCCTCTCTCTCTCTCTCTCTCTCTCTCTGTCTATCTGCAGGAATAAATAGCTCAGTGTGGCAGTGACTCCTGTTCCGTGAACAGCCGTCGGGTCTCTCCGGGTCTCTCTGTCCGGTCTCTCCGTCCGGTCTCTCCGTCGGGTCTCTCTGTCCGGTCTCTCCGTCCTGTTTCTCCGGGTCTCTCCGTCGGGTCTCTCCGGGTCTCTCCGTCGGGTCTCTCCGTCCGGTCTCTCTGTCGGGTCTCTCTGTCCGATTTCTCCGGGTCTCTCCGTTGGGTCTCCATTGTGTGGAGTTCCGTCCACGGCTGTATTATTGGATATAACCACTGCGGGGAAAATGAAAGTATAGACGTCCACCCAGGAGAGTCCGATGTCCTTATCTTCTGGTTGTAGATCCTCTGTTCCTGGCGTCATTTTGACCCCAAATGCGGGATTTGAACCGTCTGCTGGAACTACATGTGGTGAGTTTCTGGGGCTTTTGTCACTTATATTGGCACTATTGGGGAGGATCGGACTCGGTATTATGTCGCCTATTTACATGACTTCTTGTATATATATTCTGCCTGTCTGACATCACATGTTTAATGAAGGGAATACCCTATTTTGTCGCGTTTAATCTTTTGGTTGTGGTGTGTTGAGTGAAGCATTCCTAGAAATACACGCAAACCCCATCTGAATGTGCTTGTTTTATTGTATCCTGTTTTATTGTATCGTGTTTTATAGGGTCCTGCTGGCCCTGTTACACTGTTTCAACACACATTGCCGCTCTTGTTTTCTGTCCTAATCTTCAAACCTTGGCGTGTCCTTTATAATGTATTGCGATTCAGCCTTCGTCCCCAGTCAAGATCCGAGTGAGTAGTTAACGGCAGGTGACGGGTGACTAGGCCCAGTGGCGCCCCATCACGGTGGGGCCCCTGTGTGATGGGGTGACGGGGGCCCCACCGTGATGGGGTGACGGGGGCCCCACCGTGATGGGGTGACGGGGGCCCCACCGTGATGGGGTGACGGGGGCCCCACCGTGATGGGGTGACGGGGCCCCACCGTGATGGGGTGACGGGGGCCCCACCGTGATGGGGTGACGGGGCCCCTGCGTGATGGGTTGACGGGGCCCCTGCGTGATGGGTTGACGGGGCCCCTGCGTGATGGGTTGACGGGGCCCCTGCGTGATGGGGTGATGGGGGCTATCTGTGGCCCTGGAGGTCGAGGGCAGCTGTTCTGACAGCTTGACCATACAGCCTCTATGTGTTTCACTGGATAGTCATTGCATTGGTCGACCTTGTGTTTTGGCATTTGATAGATTGAACTGTGTTTGGCAATCACACAAACTCAAACCATTTAATATGTTTCTCTTTAAAGGATTAATCAGTTGTCATCAATACAGTATCAAGCTGGGACTTAATAGTACTTATAGTGCAGTAGAAGAAGGGGTATTTTCCTGTTCGTATTGTCAGCCAGTTAAAATCAGTCAAGTGACTGTGACACCCACGCTTGACTTAGTTTCGTTTTAAATGCCAGAGCCGTGTCATATCAATAATAACCATTAGACACAGTACAACTTGACTTAGTTTCGTTTTAAATGCCAGAGCCGTGTCATATCAATAATAAGCATTACACACAGTACAACTTGTTGGTGTCATTTAAACTCATTGGCGGGTGTGAGGCGGAGCTTCACACCAACACAACTTCGTCCACTGAAGACCTTGCTGCTGTTCTTCACGTAGGTCCCAGCACATCAGTGGAGAAGCATTACGCAATCGGGACTGGTTTAAACATCTGATGCCCTGGGCGTTGTTGGGACTCATCTGACGTCGTAAATCACGTGAATTGTTGTCTCGGGTGACTCGTCGGGTGTCATCTTTTAGGAAAGATGAGCATTTTCACTAGAAACAAAAATCATCTAGTAATTACGAAAAGTGAAGCCTACACCAGTCTTCAGGCTAAAGGTATATGACACTTATGCTTGACAGAGATAACGGCCCTCAGGTTTTCATACAGCCCTCTGACTGTGTTTTATTGGTTTGCGTTTGGTTTGTCTTTTACCTTGCTGTCCTGATTTCCAAACAGCTGAACACTGGTTCAGAGATGTGAATGCCAAAAAAAAAGGCTAGTTCTGGGGACATCGCCTCACAGGGTCCTAGAAGTACAAAGTTTTATTTGCCTTTCAACTGCTTGGCCGGGTGACTTTTATTTGCACAGAGAGATGGATTTTTTTTAAGCTCTGTTACGTGGATTGGAAATAATTGTGCCCGCTATAGAATGGAAAGAGGCAATTTGTTCTGATAGGGATTTTGACAAGTAATTGATATGGAGTAAGGCACTAGTAAAGTATGTAGAAGTACGGCCACAAACATACAGCAATCAATCACAAGGAATCTGTAACTGTAGTAAGCACACAGTCCACCCCCTTCGACCAGACTAAGCATTCCATCCTCATGACTAAAGTCCACCTTTGCTTTCCCTGACTCTCCGCCTGCTTCGGTTTCCAGAAAACACAACAATTTGTTCTCCCGTTTTTTCCTTCTACTGTCACAGCAGAAGCGTGTAAGCACCAGAATGTTTCAGCAAATTGGCTCCAAAATGCCTCTCTCTCTCTCTCTCTCTCTCTCTCAGCCTCTATACCCAAAATAACTTTCTCAAACTCCATTTCTCCTCCATCCCATGTCTGTCTTTTTTTATGTAGTGACCTACTTTTTTCTGAAGTCCTTGTCAAGAATAGTGTTGGGTGTGGAGGGACATTTCAGATGGACCAAGTGTCTTTTTCCAATCCAGCCCAGTAAATCAATGGTACAAGAACAAACTTGCCTGCTGGAGAGACGGGGCCAAACAAACCCAATGCCCAGCTTCGCAGTGCGGTTTCTTGCATGACCAAAGCAAACAGTAAACCTCCAGTCTCAAACTGGCACGCGATTATTCTCTTCCAGGAACCTCTCCGGCAAAATGTTGGGGCCCGAACGGAATTCTATCCTGAATATGGATGCTACTGTTTTTTCTTCTTCACTGCGATCCTGAATGACTTAGAAGTGTGGCAGTGTGAAAAGTGAAAGAGTTAAGTTTGTCTGTAAATCAAGCTTGCTTGTAAATCTTCTGAGCAGGGCTTTTTAAAAGAAAAGACGACAAGGCACCTGGCCTAGAATACCTTTTGTAGCCTGAGACATGTGTGTCTAAATGAGACCGTTGTCAGTTTATAAATGCTGGCTTTACCCCCTTTTAAAATAAAAAGCATTTACAAATCCCCCCAGAATAATCCATTTACATTTCTACGGAGCACACACCAACATGGAATTCGTACATGACATTTATACTATAACATGCTAACAACATGCTAGCAGATTCAAGGTCATATACATTAGAAACAAAGCAAACAAAGCTGATCTGGTTCAAGAGGAAGCTGCTAATTGTCTAGCCGTAGGGCCTGCTAATTGTCTAGCCGTAGGGCCTGCTAATTGTCTAGCCGTAGGGCCTGCTAATTGTCTAGCCGTAGGGCCTGCTAATTGTCTAGCCGTAGGGCCTGCTAATTGTCTAGCCGTAGGGCCTGCTAATTGTCTAGCCGTAGGGCCTGCTAATTGTCTAGCCGTAGGGCCTGCTAATTGTCTAGCCGTAGGGCCTGCTAATTGTCTAGCCGTAGGGCCTGCTAATTGTCTAGCCGTAGGGCCTGCTAATTGTCTTGCCGTAGGGCCTGCTAATTGTCTAGCCGTAGGGCCTTCTAATTGTCTAGCCGTAGGGCCTGCTAATTGTCTAGCTGTAGGGCCTGCTAATTGTCTAGCTGTAGGGCCTGCTAATTGTCTAGCTGTAGGGCCTGCTAATTGTCTAGCTGTAGGGCCTGCTAATTGTCTAGCTGTAGGGCCTGCTAATTGTCTAGCTGTAGGGCCTGCTAATTGTCTAGCCGTAGGGCCTTCTAATTGTCTAGCTGTAGGGCCTGCTAATTGTCTAGCTGAAGGGGCTACTAATTGTCTAGCTGTAGGGCCTACTAATTGTCTAGCTGTAGGGCCTACTAATTGTCTAGCCGTAGGGCCTGCTAATTGTCTAGCCGTAGGGCCTGCTAATTGTCTTGCCGTAGGGCCTGCTAATTGTCTTGCCGTAGGGCCTGCTAATTGTCTAGCCGTAGGGCCTTCTAATTGTCTAGCCGTAGGGCCTGCTAATTGTCTAGCCGTAGGGCCTGCTAATTGTCTAGCTGTAGGGCCTAATTGTCTTGACTAATTGCAGACTTTCCCCAGTTCTTTCCCCAGTTCTCAAATGATTAGGGTAGTTTACAAGTTGAATTAGTCATGCTTGTCCGGTTCTACTACTGCGCTTGAGTACTGGAGCACTGGCGCACTGGATCAACACACAGCTCCCTGGGAACTGGCAAGTTCATGTCGGGACGTGGGGTTCGTGAGCTTGTGGTGAGGCCTATTGGACAGGGTTTTCTGGGCTGTTTTTGCCGGCACACAGAACCAGCTGGATATGTCGACACTGTTTGGAGTAATTGGACACTTTCTGTGTGGTTTTATCCAGGGAGGTTGTGTGCGTTCCCCAATCCTCCTATATACTGCTGTGCCAGTCCTCCTATATACTGCTGTGCCAGTCCTCCTATATACTGCTGTGCCAGTCCTCCTATATACTGCTGTGCCAGTCCTCCTATATACTGCTGTGCCAGTCCTCCTATATACTGCTGTGCCAGTCCTCCTATATACTGCTGTGCCAGTCCTCCTATATACTGCTGTGCCAATCCTCCTATATACTGCTGTGCTAATCCTCATATATACTGCTGTGCCAATCCTCATATATACTGCTGTGCCAATCCTCCTGTATACTGCTGTGCCAGTCCTCCTATATACTGCTGTGCCAGTCCTCCTGTATACTGCTGTGCCAGTCCTCCTGTATACTGCTGTGCCAGTCCTCCTATATACTGCTGTGCCAGTCCTCCTATATACTGCTGTGCCAGTCCTCCTATATACTGCTGTGCTAATCCTCATATATACTGCTGTGCCAATCCTCCTATATACTGCTGTGCCAATCCTCCTGTATACTGCTGTGCCAGTCCTCCTATATACTGCTGTGCCAGTCCTCCTATATACTGCTGTGCCAGTCCTCCTATATACTGCTGTGCCAGTCCTCCTATATACTGCTGTGCCAGTCCTCCTATATACTGCTGTGCCAGTCCTCCTATATACTGCTGTGCCAGTCCTCCTATATACTGCTGTGCCAGTCCTCCTATATACTGCTGTGCCAGTCCTCCTATATACTGCTGTGCCAATCCTCATGTCCAACCCTGGTGGCCTCGTCTGATCCCTCACCCTCTGTGTCTGTCTCGTTGGCAGATGGTAACCTCAAACAGGCCCCACGTGTGAAAAGAATAAGAGAACGGAGGAGGGGTGGAATTCAGACGAGGGTTGATGAATAATTTGACCCAGTGAGTGTAAGGTATGTGTAGGATACAGCCCCATTGGCATTATCAGTGACTTCTGCATACTAATATGAGGGCACTGGTGAATACTGTACCTAATGGAGCCTGCATACTAATAGTAGGGCACTGGTGAACACTGTACCTAATGGATCCTGCATACTAATAGTAGGGCACTGGTGAACACTGTACCTAATGGATCCTGCATACTAATAGTAGAGCACTGGTGAACACTGTACCTAATGGATCCTGCATACTAATAGTAGAGCACTGGTGAACACTGTACCTAATGGATCCTGCATACTAATAGTAGGGCACTGGTGAACACTGTACCTAATGGAGCCTGCATACTAATAGGAGGGCACTGGTGAACACTGTACCTAATGGATCCTGCATACTAATAGTAGAGCACTGGTGAACACTGTACCTAATGGATCCTGCATACTAATAGTAGAGCACTGGTGAACACTGTACCTAATGGATCCTGCATACTAATAGTAGGGCACTGGTGAACACTGTACCTAATGGAGCCTGCATACTAATAGGAGGGCACTGGTGAACACTGTACCTTATGGAGCCTGCATACTAATATGAGGGCACTAGTGAACACTGTACCTAATGGAGCCTGCATACTAATATGAGGGCACTAGTGAACACTGTGCCACTTCACCTGCACCTCACGCCCATGCCTACACAACTGCCTCTTGCCACCACCTCCGGCGTCGAACGGCGGCACCAGCTGCTAGAGTCGTGGCAAACAATTGGTTATTCCTTTTCCACCCTCGCATGTCTCTCCTCCCACCCGCGTATCTGTCCTCCCCTCCCCTGATTCCCAGCGGACCGTGTTTGTCATGGTAACAGGCGGGCGTGGAGCTAGCTCGTCCCTAGCCGCGAGCACTTCCTCGGAGCGTGTGGGCCCCTTTGGGGTTTCCGAGTGCTCGCAGCAGTCCAAGTTGGCTCGTGCACATGTGCGCGCACAGCAGCGTTCTCGTCAAGTACACGGTTTGGAAATGCGATAGCTCTGCTCTTCATTATGGTTGCACAGTGCGTGTCTGCGCAGAGTCACCAAGGCAGTTTGACCAACGAGGAGCACACACAGAGCCTCAGAACCTGTGTTCTGTAGCACACACAGAGCCTCAGAACCTGTGTTCTGTAGCACACACAGAGCCTCAGAACCTGTGTTCTGTAGCACACACAGAGCCCCCAGAACCTGTGTTCTGTAGCACACACAGAGCCCCAGAACCTGTGTTCTGTAGCACACACAGAGCCCCAGAACCTGTGTTCTGTAGCACACACAGAGCCTCAGAACCTGTGTTCTGTAGCACACACAGAGCCTCAGAACCTGTGTTCTGTAGCACACACAGAGCCTCGGAACCTGTGTTCTGTAGCACACACAAAGCCTCAGAACCTGTGTTCTGTAGCACACACAGAGCCTCAGAACCTGTGTTCTGTAGCACACACAGAGCCCCCAGAACCTGTGTTCTGTAGCACACACAGAGCCCCCAGAACCTGTGTTCTGTCGCACACACAGAGCCCCCAGAACCTGTGTTCTGTAGCACACACAGAGCCTCAGAACCTGTGTTCTGTAGCACACACAGAGCCTCAGAACCTGTGTTCTGTAGCACACACAGAGCCTCAGAATCTGTGTTCTGTAGCTGTAGCACGCACCGTTACTCCGATCAGTCGTGATGCAATGTTCTACCCGAGAATACTCTTGAGAAAACCAACAACTCTCCCTTCCTTTTCTTTTTTCTAAGTGTGTTTTTTAAAGTGGGAACACAAATTGCACGACACTGCTAAACAAGCTGTTGTTTGCCTGAAAGGGTAGAGTTACACCTGCCAGTGAGACTAGCGCTTGAAGGAGCGGCTGCCCTTTGATCAGTCTTAGGTGACAGTTTGAAAGGCGTTGCCAGTGCCCAGCACGTACCACAGCCTGTTCCCCTCGCAGGTCTCGGATCCTCTTGATCTGTTCTCATCTCATATAAAAAAAAAACGGGGGAGTGAAGCGAGTGAGTCGGTAAAAGAAGGGTTTGGTTTGCCAAGATCATCGCCATACATTGAGCTCCTTTGCTACCCATTTAAACGGAGGCTCGCTCTGACTTTGATGTGCTGTGTATGACAGTGATGTTAGGGGGAACACAACCCTGGGCACGTTATGACGCATAGGGTAGATTAAAGCCACATGTTTATTTCTGCATGTTTTTCTCTACTGTGTCCAGGACAGGAAGTCTGCCATTTCCATGCTAACTTGTTTTGTTGATGCTTTGGCTCATTCCCCCACTGGACCAACTTACCCATTTATGTGCACTCTTTTAAAATGTATTTTATTTCATACCTAGTCAGCTGGCTCCGTCTCACATGGGAGCTGGTCAGATGACCAGGATTACCAACAACCTCATCATGGCATCTCCCCTCGTAACCACCCCGTATGCTTGTATGTGTGCTTGGGCCCTTTAGCGGCTCATTTGTCTCATTTCTTGTTGAGAGCGTTTGTGAGGAAGCCCCTGAACTTACAGGAAACCGGTATTGTTGTCGATTTTGAGCAAGTAGGACAGTTATTCCCCTCGTACGTGACAGAGGGGGAATTCCTCGCACAGATGATTTGTGTCAAACCCTTCGATCTCATGCTGTAGCGCCGCCATTTCCTCGATCCGTTGTTTGACAGGTCTATCCCCGGCAGTGGTTTTGTCATGTAGCTGTTCTGTTACTCAAACCGCGACATGAATAAAAGGCACAAAGTGAAAACGAGACTCTTGAAGACAGAGCATCACTTTTGTTTGTCATCTACTTTACAACTTTCAGCAGCGAATGCATACATGTTCATACTATTTCTTTCACCGTATTTCTTTTCTTCCTGAAATGATTAATTGTCTGGATTGGTTTCGCGTTGGACTCACTGACACCTTGTCTCTGTTCTCTCCGGGCAGATACATGTTGGGTAAAGGGGTGAAGCGCAAACAGGAGTGGGACGAGGACGGCCTTGACGAGGGCAGGTCGCTCCTTGCGGCAGCCGGAGGCCCGGGCAGCCATGCCAGGATCAACTACACCCTGCAGCGCCAGACGGTACTCAACATCTCCCTCATGAAGCTTTACGGGCCGCCCCAGTCGCCCTCCGCCGAGCCGGCCCTGCAGCGCCGCGTGCTCATCAACAACGTCATCCGCCGCATCCACCACGAATTCAAGGAAGAGGGCGGTCCCGGGCTGCGCGGACTCTTCTTCGCTGTTCCGTCGGCTGCGCCGGCAACCGCCGTAGCGGAGGAAGACGAGAGCTTCCGCGAGGCGCCGCCATTCGGTGGAGCCCCCTCGCCCCCGGATTCCGGACTGACACCCGCCTCGCTCCTGGAGGACGACCCCCCTCTTTTCTTCGCCTTACCGCCGCCCTCACCGCACCCCCTCGGTCACTCCCCTAAACCGCCTGCCCCGCCTACCATGCCGTCTGCTCCGCCCACTCTGCCGCCTGCCAAGGACAGCTTTTCCTCAGCTTTGGAGGAGATCGAGGAGCTTTGCCCCATCTCGGTGGTGACCCCTACAGCTGTCTCCTCGCCTCTGTCTCCCCCACTGCCACTCGAGCTCCCACCCTCTGGGACAAACATGAAAGGGGGAGGGAGGCCGAGCAACTTGAGTGACAAGGATGCACTCTTGCAGGACGAAGGCCAGACGACAAAACCTGCCGCCGCCGAGTTACTCCAGCCGCCCGCCCCCCCCGCAGACATGTCGCCCTCTTCCGGGGGCTTCCTAACGGAATTCGCCCTGGACGACAATTTGTTCACGGACATCGACACGTCCATGTACGACTTCAGCCCTCCCGGCGGTGCCTCTTTGATGCCCCCAAGTACAGGGTCGTCAAAAACTAGTCCCGTGGTCACTGCGGACGACCTGGTCAAGACCCTGTCCGGTTACAGTGGTGGAGGGACGGGCTCTCACTTCCTGGCGCAAAGCCAACCGTTTAAAATGGACCTGGCCGAGCTCGACCACATCATGGAGGTCCTGGTGGGGTCTTGACTGACACCCGTATTCATTACGTATTCATTACGTATTCACGACGTATTCATGACGTATTCATTACGTAACCTCGTTGACGGTGGGAACCTGAATGGTGCTTATCCAATTGGACGAACGATAATCTGCATCTTCTGTCGCAAAGCGCTGTGTGCTCTTATGAACACAGCGGACAAAAAAACACATGGAAGTATAAAGTGCAGAGGCCTCCTAATTAACCATTAGAAGCCGATTTCAACGGGACTTCTGGTAGCATTTTTAAACCTCAGTCCAGAAATTGTATGAACATTGCTGAAACTTCACCAGAGACATTTTAACTTCACTGTGCATGCGTTGTGATTGCCTTTCCAAAATGGAAAATGAAATGTTGAGTAGACTGTATGGAGTGCATTTTATTGTCAGCCTTGTGTCTGCAAAACTACCACTGTTTTTAAATCACAGCCATATATGTCACCTCTTTACCAAACAGATACAGGAAACTTGTACTGGACTTCTGCTTTCGAAATACAGCACTGTCGGGTGTAAACTGAAGTGTCCAAATTGAGGGTACTTTGCATATTTCACATACGGTCAATTTATCAATCTTAACCAATTTTCAAAAGGATTTTTTTTCATGTAGTTTTGTTAATGTATTATTTTGTTGTTTAATTATTTATCATGATGCTGTGTGCTTGATATGAGCTTTCAACTGTCTAATTTACAGATGATGATTGTACATTTCCTTAACCATGAATTACATGTTTCATTCACGTCATTTGACTCAATAGGATGTTAAGCGAAACACAAGGAGCAACTTGTATTTCAGTCCATAGTTCACACAGTTGCAGACATCAGGAAAATCTGAATAATTTATAGTGTTTTTGAAGTTATTTATTATTCATTTCTGGTGTACATATATTTATTCTAACATGACACTAAAATGTTTGCTTGTACAGAATATGCAGCTAAAGAGCTGCAAGGGAATGTGTGAGATGTGTGTAATATTTAATCCGCATTTATTTTTCAGGGAATTTAATGCCATAAGTCAAGGTGCGTGTGTGTGTGCGTGTTGGGCTATTGTTTTTTCCTTAGCTGTTTGCAGTAATCGGTCAGTCAGGGAATGGTTAGTACACAACTTTATCTGTCATGACTTAAGTAATCCAAAGCCTTTTAAACAAAGCATTTCTCCTCTCTGCCGCTCTGTGGCAAAAAGACATTTCTGCTGCCAACTTCTACTTTTTTTGCATTACAGTTATTCAATTATACAAGTCACTCAAATCGATTGAAAAACATGTCCTGTCATCTCGTCAATTTTGACCTTGAATCTGTGCCTTTTTCTATGCAATATGTATTAATTTGTCAAGAATATATGAATTTGTAAATGAATATGTGGATACAACTTTAATGCAGTTATACTTTTTGTAGATTTATTTTATACAATAAATTGAAAAACAATTGTCCACATTTTAGCCTGCATTATTAATTGGTAATAAAATGTCTAATGATGGCAGCTTGCCACGTCTGGTTGCTCTCCACAGGTGATTATGGAGTTCATTTCCTGTCTGAGTTGAAGAATAGAAGGCCATGCCTCATCTAGTCTGCTGCATTGTATTTGTTCAGGACAGTTTAGGGACCAGATGACCATAAATGGACTGTCTGAATATCCGGAGGAATAGGAAAGGGAAGTAATTGATCCAGTGTAGGAACTGACTGGCGCAGAGGGTCATATTTGCCAGTAAACAGTGGATAAGTTGCACTGTCAGTGTACCTGGCAATGCAAGGAGGCTGATAGTTTTGCACGAGTGTAACCATAGAATATGTTAACCATTATTAAATACTCTTCTGCGTGAGGATTACCTATGGTATTAAAGGAATCAACCATCCACTAGGTGTGGGTTTTCTCCCATATCGAAGTAATCGACTTGGAATGAAAAGACCGTCCCAGGTAAAGCTGTACACCTAGTTTCTAAATAGCTTTGTCACCATCTAGTGGCCTCTTATGTATTTGGGCCAATATTAGTTGGGCCAACAGTCGGCATAATGCCCTTTTTCTGAACAGGCGTGCACGCCGTCTGCTAGTTAGTTACAATAAAGCACGCTCCCATTCATTTCCAACGACATCCAGCTAATCTCAGCCACAGATAGTGGAGCTACACTCATCCACAATGTCTCCCCGCGACAGCAACATTTAAAAGTAGAGATGTTCAACCGTAAGCTAATTAACAGCGAGCAAACGGCGACTCCACATGCACCGACCGTTCAACTCACCCGTGATCCCAACGAGCTTAGAAACAGTCTTCTATATGCATCCACGCTTTTATTGAGATATCGTTACGAAGCCAGAGACGTATCATAAACAATGCCGAAACAGGACACGGCAAAGGTAAAATACTAGTTCATGCGTTTAGTATGCTGGCTGGTAGAGAAGGGACTTCTAGATGCAGAAAACATCCCAGTAGACACAGCTCACTTGCTGGAAATTAGCAAAATGTTGAACATATCTTAACAGGCATTGGATTGATACGTAATACATTATTATTAGTAGTAGTGGAGTGACAAATAATAAAATCGGATTAACAATTCCAGGGACTGGTTGTTTAGGAGCTGGCTGTATGCACCATATAGAGCTCACTGACCGCTCATGTTAGTTCAGCCTAGTCGAACAGTTGGAAATAACAGTAATTCAAGTTAGACTTATGAGATACCTGAAGAAATACAATATACAACTTGCAAAAACAACCATGGAGCCCTTTCTCTTAAATTATTTTAATTTCTTGTGTACACTAAAAGTAAATTTACACACGTAGTCTGTAAAGAACCCAGGCATGCATGTTCCCCTTTTTACAGGCCCTTTAAGTGATTCATTTTTTCCATAGGAATTTCCCCCATACATTTTACAGTCCATAGTTTTACTGTACACAGTCTAAAGCCACAGTGAACTATGATTACATCCATTTCATCTTTACAATGTGCAAAATCCTCCTGGGAACAAGGTTGACAGTGGTACAAATAAACTAATGTAGAGAATGACAGCAAAAAGGAAAACCCCACATAACAATATATGTAACCAAACACCGGGAAGCAGAAAATGGTCCCCTCCCGTGTAACGTAGGGCGACCTTCACCAAGCTCAGGTTAACTGATATGATACAGAAAGTGGTTGAAAAACACAATGCTGTTACTTTTGACCACCCCTACCCCAAAAGGAAATAAACAATTTTAGAACGAATTGAACACAAAATGCAGTCCGAGACGGCACCATTTTTATAATGGCTCAACCAGCTGCATCGATGGGAAACAAAACATCCGTCAGTTGAATTGAGAACTTAAAAGTAATAACCGCAGTTTTTGTCGAGGGTTAAGAAATCTAGTTAGAATAAAATCATACAGCCTATGTGAAATAAATGACTAAAAACAATTAAGGCTATTAACGCAACAGGGACAAAAATAAATTCAGCTGGATTTTGCAGGCAGTGTGGTTTCAAGTCATATATATATATATATTTATATTTGTATAAGTATATAATCTTATTCCACGTCACTTCATTCAAGCCTCACTTTGAACAGGTCTAACCAGTGTTTAATTTCCTCACAAAGACAAACACTGATACAGCACTAAGAGAAACGTAAAAAACACCTTCGGCGAAAAGAGAGGCGGGGCGCTCGCAATTCTTCCCTGATTATGTACACAGTGATACATTAATGGACAAATGGCCTATCTCTAGGACCTTCAGCTATAAATGAACTAATTAAACACACATTTAAATAAGTCCTTCTCTGCAATCGACACAGCTCACTTCAGGCATGGCCTAATCCAGGGGTAATGAACCAATCTCCTTGATTTAAAATATTAAAATTGGAAAACAAACGCAAATTAGAGAAGAAATTAAGCAATGATGACATGGAAGCAAAAGTGCTCACAGCGTCATGAGAAAGCAACATTAGTACAAACATGAAAGGACCAGGGCATCGATAGTGATGTCAGTCAGGTGTGGGGTCCGACGAGGAACCCAGGGGGGTCAGAGTGGTGGGGAACATCAGAACCTTGACCTGCATGAAGGACAGGTCCGGTAGACCCGCGATCACCTTCGACGCCTCCTCGCTCAGGTTCTCCTCTTTCCGGGGCTTTCTGAATAATGGAGAAAAAAAATGAAAGGGCCACACGTTCTTGAAGAGTAAAACATGCATTTGGGGCCTGGGAGAATGTACTTGGATTTTCCCGGTTTGAAAACAAATGGTCCATATTCCCGTTCATGGGCTGACCTCTTTCCTCGATTACTTTTTGAAGTTCATATGGAATCCAGAAAAAGTATTGAGAAGAGACAAACGTCGTCAAGCTCTCTGGCTGCTGCCACAGACATTCCTTCTCCTCTGAAAAACATACAACCCCTAGATGGTGCCAGAGGGTTTCTGTTTCTTAAAGTGCCACCACTACATCAAGTTAAACTTGTTACGCAGAAGCTCTTGGCTCTTATCCAGAGTGACACAAGTGAGTGTGTATTTTTGTACTGGTCCACAGTGGGAAGCAAACCGTTAACCCCACCGTTACAAGCTTCACTCTTTATAGTTACTCTAGATTGTACACCGGTTAAGTAGCATTTAACCCAAAAATCGCAAATGAAAATCTAATCGACTTTACATTATTGCTCATTTAACTATGAATATTATAACTACTCCATGTTGAGGAAAGAGTAAGTGGTTAGGGCAGAGTACATTTAGATTTAGTTTTCCCCAAACTTTTTTGTAGTAGTCTATTTTTTTCAAGGCTTAAGAGTCAGGTCAACACTTGGGTCCTAGTTGCAAGGAGTGTACTAATCAAATAAATAGGACGGCACATGGATGGTGGACAATAATAGACGCACCTGGTTGAGGTGCTGTTCTTCTCCATAGTGGACATAAGTCGGGCAAAGGCATCAGCCACCCGGCTCCCAGACCCACTGGGTTCAAGCTTGGCCGTTGTTAGCTCAAACAACTCCGGGTCCACACCTGACAACATAAACACAATTACATTCACCTCCACTCCAATGGGACACAGTCACTGTGAAGTGGAATACTTTACGAATTGGTTGACAATATCAATTAACACAGAGACTGATTTAGAGAGGTTAGTATCTGAAGAAAGACTAAAGAAATTAATATTGAGTACAATGAGTACAAAGTAAGAAATCTATGAGTGAGAGACAAAGGCTCTTAGAACGCCCTCTATTCAAGTTCCAAACAAAACAACGGCTCTTAGAACGCTCTCTATTGAAGTTCCAAACAAAACAACGGCTCTTAGAACGCTCTCTATCAAAGTTCCAAACAAAACAACGGCTCTTAGAACGCTCTCTATTCAAGTTCCAAACCAAACAACGGCTCTTAGAACGCTCTCTATTCAAGTTCCAAACCAAACAACGGCTCTTAGAACGCTCTCTATTCAAGTTCCAAAGAAAACAACGGCTCTTAGAACGCTCTCTATTCAAGTTCCAAACCAAACAACGGCTCTTAGAACGCTCTCTATTCAAGTTCCAAACCAAACAACGGCTCTCAGACCGCTCTATTCAAGTTAAAAACAAAAGCCTGTTAAGCCCTGAGGATTAACATTAGGATGGCCTTATTGTAGCAGGTAACACTAGGATGGCCTTATTGTAGCAAGTAACATTAGGATGGCCTTATTGTAGCAGGTATCATTAGGATGGCCTTATTGTAGCAGGTAACTTAACATTAGGATGTCCTTATTGTAGCAGGTAACATTAGGATGTCCTTATTGTAGCAGGTAACATTAGGATGTCCTTATTGTAGCAGGTAACATTAGGATGGCCTTATTGTAGCAGGTAACATTAGGATGCCCTTATTGTAGCAGGTAACATTAGGATGGCTTTATTGTAGCAGGTAACATCAGGATGGCCTTATGGTAGCAGGTCTCTTATCATTAGGATGGCCTTATTCTAGCAGGTAACATTAGGATGGCCTTATTGTAGCAGGTAACATTAGGATGGCCTTCTTGTAGCAGGTCTCTTATCATTAGGATGGCCTTATTGTAACAGGTAACATTAGGATGGCCTTATTGTAGCAGGTAACATTAGGATGGCCTTATTGTAGCAGGTAACATTAGGATGGCCTTATTGTAGCAAATAACATTAGGATAGCCTTATTGTAGCAGGTAACATTAGGATGGCCTTATTGTAGCAGGTGAAATTAGGATGGCCTTATTGTAGCAGGTAACATTAGGATGTTCTTCTTGTAGCAGGTAACATTAGGATGTTCTTCTTGTAGCAGGTAACATTAGGATGGCCTTTTTGTAGCAGGCAACATCAGGATGGCCTTATTGTAGCAGGTAACATCAGGATGGCCTTATTGTAGCAGGTCCCTTAACATTAGGATGGCCTTATTGTAGCAGGTAACATTAGGATGGCCTTATTGTAGCAAGTCCCTTTACATTAGGATGGCCTTATTGTAGGCAGGTAACATTAGGATGGCTTTATTGAAGCAGGTAACATCAGGATGGCCTTATGGTAGCAGGTCTCTTATCATTAGGATGGCCTTATTCTAGCAGGTAACATTACGATGCCCTTATTGTAGCAGGTAACATTAGGATGGCCTTATTGTAGGCAGGTAACATCAGGATGGCCTTATTGTAGGCAGGTAACATCAGGATGGCCTTATTGTAGCAGGTGTCTTATCATTAGGATGGCCTTATGGTAGCAGCTCCCATTCATTTTAATTTAATCACAGTTATGTGCTTGCCTCATTGCAATAACACCACAAGCAGGTGTCAGAACTAACCCTGCCCTTTACAGAGACAATTGCAGACACCTTATCCAATACCTGTCGGTCTCTGACAAGAGTGTAGGGCCAAAGGGTATATGTGGGATTGGGACACATTTACTAGAATAAAAAAAGAGGCGGTCATTTGGCGGGGGAGGGGGGGTGAAGTCACCAGTGCTGACCTGGGATGGATGTGGAGCAAATTGAGCCAGAGTCCTCCACTGGCCCAAAGAAATCCAGGTTGAGTAGAGAAGAGCCTCCGCTCGCTTGACATTCAACATGGCAGAACAGGCAGTCAGAACAGGCAGTCAGAACAGGCAGGCCAACAGGTGGCAGCGGGTTAGAACACAGAGAAAAAGTCAGAAACAGACGCACTTCAGGACATGCAGGTGAGCTAGTCACCGTTATTAGTTACAAAGAGACAGAACACGGGCCCCATGCAGTAGGCACTAAACGCTTGAGAACGTTTGGAACTAGACCGTTTTAAACTCCAGGTATTCCCCACCTGGTGACAGTCTGTTCTACACCGTTTGGTGCCTAATGAACATGACACGGGCCGAGCCAACTGGCTTGGAAGTTGCAGTGTTAATGGCAAAAAGAGTTGACCAAAAGCAGATCATTTAGCTCCATGTGATTGGATTAGAAACAACAACAACGGTATACGAGATAAAATATAATATGTATTGTGTACATATCTGGATATGATAACAGTAATGGGATACATTTTGCATTGTCCTACAGTAAACAATCTAAACAACTGTGTAAAACGATTAACGATAAGTGGTATATGAAGATGATGGTGTTAAAGTCCAATGGAATTTAATGGAAGACAACAAACAATAACAGGTTAAGGACAGCCTGAGTGATGGTTATATCTGGTAAAAGCAATGGCTTGTTTCCTCAACAAGCGGTTTCAGGGGGAGGGGCCTACCATCAAGGGGGTTAGTAAGGCCACTGCTGCTCCAATCAAACTGGACCGGCGGGAGTACTTCCTGCTGACAAACACAAACAAGTAGGCTTGGACAAGGGTGGACACATTCCGTTAAAGCAAACACCTCCAGGAAAAAAAGGTTGTTATGGTGGATACTGGACCTCTTATACTATTCCCAACACTCTGCAGTCTTAGTATCTTATCTCATCTTTAACTGCTTATCCAGCTCTGACTGGGGATTCTGAGGCGTTCCCAGGCCAGTGTTGAGATATAATCTCTCCATCTATTCCTGGGTCTTCCCCGTGGTCTCCTCCCAGCTGGACGTGCCTGGAACACCTCTCTAGGGAGGCGCCCAGGTGGCATTCGTACTAGATGCCCGAACCACCTCAGCTGGCTCCTTTCTACGCGAAGGAGCAGCGGCTCTACTCTGACTGAGCTTCGCTCTCTCGGTTTAGGCTAGCAGTTTAGCTAATATCACTATGAAATATATATATTAAAACACTTTTTTGCATCCATAAGTATATGTATAAGCATACAAGTATAGAACCACCAATGAGAAGAGAGTGCTGCTAAAAGGTCCCCCCCACGATGAGCACATGAATGAAACTGATAGGGTCCAAACCTGGGCTGTGTCTGGTGGACTTATGCTAATGATCTCTGGTGGGACCACAACCGGGGCTTGTTGTGCGATGGAAGCAATCATTTCTGCTGCTGATACTGGTTTCACTGGCTCTTTGGTTGGTTCCAGCATGCCCTAGAAAACACACAGGTAAACCACACAAGTACATGTATTTCTCCAGGGTTAAAAATGTCTAGTGAAGTCTAGTGAATGTCTATGACACATTCAATGTCTAGTAAATGCCTATTAAACCTAATACACATTTTACCATCCTACAATTAAATCTGGAAAACTATATGGTGATTATATTACACAAGCAGGGAACCAGAAATACCCTCCATGGTAAATATCTTTAAGAGGTGCATGAAGAACTGAGGGAGCAAATAGTGGTTACAACATGTAATTCTGAAGCTGCCAGGGACAAACGCTCTGTCAGCAAACTCACCAGGCTGGCAGCGTACATGGGTACTATGACAGGCTGCTTCTTCTGACCTGTGAACAGCTGTAAGGAAACACAGACGACATATTAGAGGACATATTAGTAAATAATTTCTGACCTGAAAACAGCTGTACGGAAACACAGGGGACATTAGTAAATCATTTGGCCTTCTTCCCGTCAAAAACTCAAAATGTTCTGGCAATTTATCAAAACGTCTAAATCTGTTGGTCTCTCCCAACAAAAAGTTAAGCATAGCAGCAATTCATGTGAAATCTGATCATGGGTTTTTCCAGAGAGCCATTAATGATAAGGACAAGGTCACAGACAGGGGAACAAACGCACGTCTCAAATGACAACCTAGTGTCTACATAATGTACTGACCAGAACCCAGGTGAACAGTAGCGCATTATGTAGTAAATAGTACCCCATGATGACAGTAGTGTATTATGTAGTAAATAGTACCCCATGATGACAGTAGTGTATAATGTAGTAAATAGTACCCCATTATAACAGTAGTGTATTATGTAGTAAATAGTACCCCATGATGACAGTAGTGTATTATGTAGTAAATAGTACCCCATGATGACAGTAGTGTATTATGTAGTAAATAGTACCCCATGATGACAGTAGTGTATTATGTAGTAAATAGTACCCATGATAACAGTAGTGTATTATGTAGTAAATAGTACCCCATGATGACAGTAGTGTATTATGTAGTAAATAGTACCCCATGATAACAGTAGTGTATTATGTAGTACATAGTACCCCATGATAACAGTAGTGTATTATGTAGTAAATAGTACCCCATGATGACAGTAGTGTATTATGTAGTAAATAGTACCCCATGATAACAGTAGTGTATAATGTAGTACCCCATTATAACAGTAGTGTATTATGTAGTACATAGTACCCCATGATAACAGTAGTGTATTATGTAGTAAATAGTACCCCATGATGACAGTAGTGTATAATGTAGTAAATAGTACCCCATTATAACAGTAGTGTATTATGTAGTAAATAGTACCCCATGATGACAGTAGTGTATTATGTAGTAAATAGTACCCCATGATGACAGTAGTGTATTATGTAGTAAATAGTACCCCATGATGACAGTAGTGTATAATGTAGTAAATAGTACCCCATTATAACAGTAGTGTATTATGTAGTAAATAGTACCCCATGATAACAGTAGTGTATTATGTAGTAAATAGTACCCCATGATGACAGTAGTGTATTATGTAGTAAATAGTACCCCATGATGACAGTAGTGTATTATGTAGTAAATAGTACCCCATGATGACAGTAGTGTATTATGTAGTAAATAGTACCCCATGATGACAGTAGTGTATTATGTAGTAAATAGTACCCCATGATGACAGTAGTGTATTATGTAGTAAATAGTACCCCATGATGACAGTAGTGTATTATGTAGTAAATAGTACCCCATGATGACAGTAGTGTATTATGTAGTAAATAGTACCCCATGATGACAGTAGTGTATTATGTAGTAAATAGTGCCCCATGATGACAGGTGACTGGCTGCATACAGGGTTCATACACCTTTTCCAAGGTCAAATTCAAGCACTTTTCAAGCACTTTCAAGGTATTTTTTTAAGCTTTTTTCCAGCACCTTACATCACCGTGAATTACATACCAATACATAGTTAAATTTAATATCTATTGTTTATATCACATAAGCGATAAACGCTATAAACAGACAAAATTGTCTTTTGAAATAGCAGAAGGATCAGATATTTGAAAACAAAATAAATGCAAACATTCGTCTTTGAAGTAGTCAATCAGATTCACCTCTTTGAACTTTTTAACAATATTGTGCAAATCAAAACAACTTGAAACAACTATGTATATGGTATACCTCAAGTGCATATTTAACTTAATTTAATCAACTCAACAAGATATTTTAATGTTTTAAACAAAATCAACTTAAAATTGACTTTGGTGGACTTTATCCTGCAAAAATAAATAAAAATTAATACGCCCAAACAAAATACTGAAAAACTAAACAAATCAACTTGCACTAAACACCGAACAATGCACGTTTAGGCCAAATAATACATTAAGGAGTGTCTTTGAGCTCCTTCAGCTTGTCATTTAGCTGTTTTTCTACAGCCTCCAGACTTTTTTTGTTTTTCTTTTGCAGCTCTGCGAAGACCATTTGTTTTCCAGATGAAGCTGAGTTTTCCAACCGATTCAGCTTTCTCTGCACTACTATCTGCAGATTTCAGAAGGACCCTTATGTCCTCATCCATTCTCTTCTTTTTGGCCTTGATCTCAGCTATCTTCTCCATTACTCCCTTTCTCTTCTGAGCAGTCTCCTCATCTTTTTTTCGACGTTTTTGGTCATCCATATATTAATATTAGATAATTGTGGTATTTCTGCCAGGCAGCAGCTGCAGAGAGGAGTTGCTCCTTCGTGTAGACTATGTTGAGCAGCCCTCCAATATGGTTCACATGCTCATGAATGATCCGCTGAGCAATAAGAGAATGCTCTTGCAGGTTCTCCACCATCACCTCTTTGTTAACAGAAAACCCTCTCTCGACAGAGGCTTGACCATGGGGGAGGAACACAAGGAATAGACTGGCAGATCGCAGTCACACATGCATAAGCGAGCGCAGCAGGTTTCATTTTACGATCTCCAACATTTTTTTTCTCCATTTATATAACGAACTATTCATGCAGATTAGATATTTGCTGTGAAATAAATACAGTTACAATTTCAAGCATTTTCAAGCACTTTATCCAACATTTAAGCACTTTTCAAACCTTGAAAACACATCATCAAAATTCAAGCACTTTCAAGGATTTCAAGCACCCGTAGGAACCCTGTGCATAACTCACTATGTTTCTGATATCAATGCCCAGGGAACATAGAAGTGTCTTGTTGCTGTGCGAGCCGCCCCACTGGTGTCGCAGTCCAAACGCCTCATGGATGTCCAAAAGTTGCCTCCAGAGCTCATCCCCCACAAACCTGTAGCAAACAGACGACAATACAAATACTGACGTGTTAGGTTACAGAATATTGCGGTTGTTGTTGTTGTTGTTGGTGGTGGTGGTGTAACAAACCAGATCCAGCAAACCAAAAATGTGCTTTGTTTCCATCTTCCCATCTTGTTGTGCTTCAACTACTAGTAACAGATATAAACTTGGGCCTAGCATAAAGAAGATTCCAGGGTTTCCTCTTATTACATCTTCCCATCTTGTGCTTCAACTACTAGTAACAGATATAAACTTGGGCCTAGCATAAAGAAGATCCCAGGGTTTCCTCTTATTACATCTTCCCATCTTGTTGTGCTTCAACTACTAGTAACGGATATAAACTTGGGCCTAGCATAAAGAAGATCCCAGGGTTTCCTCTTATTCCATCTTCCCATCTTGTGCTTCAACTACTAGTAACAGATATAAACTTGGGCCTAGCATAAAGAAGATTCCAGGGTTTCCTCTTATTACATCTTCCCATCTTGTTGTGCTTCAACTACTAGTAACAGATATAAACTTGGGCCTAGCATAAAGAAGATTCCAGGGTTTCCTCTTATTACATCTTCCCATCTTGTGCTTCAACTACTAGTAACAGATATAAACTTGGGCCTAGCATAAAGAAGATCCCAGGGTTTCCTCTTATTACATCTTCCCATCTTGTGCTTCAACTACTAGTAACAGATATAAACTTGGGCCTAGCATAAAGAAGATTCCAGGGTTTCCTCTTATTACATCTTCTCATCTTGTTGTGCTTCAACTACTAGTAACAGATATAAACTTGGGCCTAGCATAAAGAAGATTCCAGGGTTTCCTCTTATTCCATCTTCCCATCTTGTTGTGCTTCAACTACTAGTAACAGATATAAACTTGGGCCTAGCATAAAGAAGATCCCAGGGTTTCCTCTTATTCCATCTTCCCATCTTGTGCTTCAACTACTAGTAACGGATATAAACTTGGGCCTAGCATAAAGAAGATCCCAGGGTTTCCTCTTATTCCATCTTCCCATCTTGTGCTTCAACTACTAGTAACAGATATAAACTTGGGCCTAGCATAAAGAAGATCCCAGGGTTTCCTCTTATTACATCTTCCCATCTTGTGCTTCAACTACTAGTAACAGATATAAACTTGGGCCTAGCATAAAGAAGATTCCAGGGTTTCCTCTTATTACATCTTCTCATCTTGTTGTGCTTCAACTACTAGTAACAGATATAAACTTGGGCCTAGCATAAAGAAGATTCCAGGGTTTCCTCTTATTCCATCTTCCCATCTTGTTGTGCTTCAACTACTAGTAACAGATATAAACTTGGGCCTAGCATAAAGAAGATCCCAGGGTTTCCTCTTATTCCATCTTCCCATCTTGTGCTTCAACTACTAGTAACGGATATAAACTTGGGCCTAGCATAAAGAAGATCCCAGGGTTTCCTCTTATTCCATCTTCCCATCTTGTGCTTCAACTACTAGTAACAGATATAAACTTGGGCCTAGCATAAAGAAGATCCCAGGGTTTCCTCTTATTACATCTTCCCATCTTGTGCTTCAACTACTAGTAACGGATATAAACTTGGGCCTAGCATAAAGAAGATCCCAGGGTTTCCTCTTATTCCATCTTCCCATCTTGTGCTTCAACTACTAGTAACGGATATAAACTTGGGCCTAGCATAAAGAAGATTCCAGGGTTTCCTCTTATTCCATCTTCCCATCTTGTTGTGCTTCAACTACTAGTAACAGATATAAACTTGGGCCTAGCATAAAGAAGATTCCAGGGTTTCCTCTTATTACATCTTCTCATCTTGTTGTGCTTCAACTACTAGTAACAGATATAAACTTGGGCCTAGCATAAAGAAGATTCCAGGGTTTCCTCTCACTCACCCATTGTCAGAGGCACTGCTCTTTGACCCACTCTTTTCCTGCTGTAACCTCTCAGGAGGTTCAAGGAGTGTTTTGAGGGAGACCACTTTCTCCACCACAGGAGTCACAGGTGCGTCGGGGAATGTAGCCAGAAAAAGGGTTTCCAAGCGACCGCATAGTGCTGCCTGAAAGAGCAGATGAGACAATAAAGCCCAGCACGTTCGTACAAGACAATAAAGCCCAGCACGTTCGTACAAGACAATAAAGCCCAGCACGTTCGTACAAGACAATAAAGCCCAGCACGTTCGTACAAGACAATAAAGCCCAGCACATTCGTACAAGACAATAAAGCCCAGCACGTTCGTACAA
The DNA here is from genome assembly GCA_029465975.1 of Dallia pectoralis. Taxonomy (NCBI): domain Eukaryota; kingdom Metazoa; phylum Chordata; class Actinopteri; order Esociformes; family Umbridae; genus Dallia; species Dallia pectoralis. Next base: position 14,685,221 of record CM055741.1, on the reverse strand, counting down.
GACAATAAAGCCCAGCACGTTCGTACAAGACAATAAAGCCCAGCACGTTCGTACAAGACAATAAAGCCCAGCACGTTCGTACAAGACAATAAAGCCCAACATATTCGTACAAGACAATAAAGCCCAGCACATTTGGATAACACATCGGCTTCTTCTATTGACATTTAACATGCAAGCAATATCAATGTCGTAGAATAACATAATAGCTGAGGCCTTTAGTCAAGCACCGTGGTTTGATGATATTGAGCATTGCTGGACAACACAATAGACTGAAAAAAAACTTTAAAAACATTTTGTCATGACGGACAATGAAGTATTATTTTTGGTTCAACATGACGAACACACTGACCTGATACAAAAAACAGAATACATATTTTAGTGACAGAATCTAATAGCAACCACAAGGAAAGGGACATCGTTTAGTTTGTACTTGAAAAGGAGTGATTCCCTGGACAGTCACATTCCCAAGGTAAAACAGGTGAGGTATGCAGCCATGTACTCAGGTGATAAACATCACAGAGGGCATCACAGGTTTCTACATTAGTACAATACGTGTGCAATTTCCCTGTACAGTTCAACACGTCCCATGAATTCCAATATGGTACCCAGAAATACTACAAAAAGGTTTTCAAAACACAACTTCCTTCCAGTGGAGTATAATTCATTTTTGCAACATAAATGACGTATATATTTAACACACTTGAGGAATGGGTCTCCTCACCTTTGAGGTGACAACTAGGCTTTGCTTCTGAGCAAGAGAAGAATTGTGGGCCAAAGCCCTGGCTGCTGAGACTCGCACAGAAAGAAAGATACAAAACGTACCGACTGACTGTTTTTTCTAATGCCCGGATCGTTTCCGGCTGGATGGGCTGCTGCGGGTTCACACTCTTGCCACTCATTATCACAGGCTTCCAGAGACGACGTGCCGGCGGGGGGTCCCTCTCCAAACGCAGCCCAGGAGTCGCTGTCCTCATGACCCTGTTCGGGTTCGTCAAAAGCATTCCAACCGGCATCCGGATCAGGTTCCACGGGAGCAGATCTAAAGTCAGCAAAACTGTCGCTGCTGGGAAAATCTGAAAAGTTTCCTCTGTCATCGTCCGCAGTTTCCTTCGCATTGCCAATGCTGCTCACGGGAACATCAAATACGCCAAAATCGTCCTCGCTGGCGTCCGCTATTTCTTGTGTAGCGGGAAGTCCCTGTAACGACGGCTGATCGAAGTCGACAAAGCCTTGCCCGCATAAAGAGCCCACGTCCCCAAAGTCTCCGAAGTCTTCACCGTCGTCATCCTCCGGCAGTAGGCTGTGATCAGCAGGTGTGGCCGTCTCCTCTTGGAGCGGTGCTGAAGGCACAGAGCCAGTTGTGCTAAAATCGCCAAACTCGAGGGCGTCAGTGGACAGAGGTCGTCCAAAAGAGGTTTCAGTCTCCGTTTCAGTTTCTGCCTCGGACCCACCTCTCTCGTCCGATGGCTCAACATCGCCACAGTTGGACTCGGGCAAGACCCCGTTTTCGCATACAATTGCATCATCATCATCATCATCATCTTCAAACTGCTCCAAATCCACACCATTCTGTGTGACCTGTTCCTCTCCGTCGACTGCCTCTGGAGGAGAGCCGTTGCCACAAACCACCTCAATAGCAGATTGTTTAATACAAACCTGCTGGAGACCAGAGCGCTCATGTGTGAAGTCAGTCTCAACGCCCCTTTGTTCAAAGTTAGCAGCGTCTCTGTGAAAGTCCCCGCTGCTCAAACCTGTAGTGGTTTCTCCGGTCACACCAGGGTGCGGCAAGGCAACTGAGCCAGCAATGTTCTTGGGTTCCGTTCTAATGTGACTACATGATGTGTCCCTGTCATTATCCTTTGAGCGGACTCCCTGCTCTACATTAAAGTGTTCCTGCTCCTGCTGACAGGCAGTCCCTGCCAGCCATTTGTCCCTGTTGGGATAGTCCAAGTTCTCGCTTGAGCGGTTCGTCACCTCGCTGGGGTTTCCTTGACCATCTGAGTTAGAAAAAGCAGAAAAATCAGCAAAGTCATCTTCTGGGCTATTGGGGCGGTTATTTTCTGCACAATCTATGGTGGCCAGGGGTGTTCCTCTCTGTTTAGAGTGGACAGGACTCTGCAAAGATTGGCTTCCCTCCATTTCAAAAGTGCCAAAGCCATTTGTTAGAACGTCAATGACCCCGCCGTTGCAATCAAGGACCTTGTCCGTGTTATCAACCTGAGTGCTGTCCGGTATTTCCAGGGGGTTCGAATGATTATTGGGGTGCGGGTGGTTGGCGAGCTTTTTAACGTCCTCCGCCATTCCAGTTCTATCCAAGAGACTGTCGTCCTGACAGCCTACCGGCAAGACACCGTTTGCCATGGAGAGCTCGTTCATGGGAACCCGGCCCATGGGACCTGAGCTGAGGTCCGACGACCCAACCACTCCTCTGTTGTTGATGAGTTCTGGCGGTGAGGTGGCGCTCAAGGCCGACACCTGGTTAAAAGGCGCTGGGGTGTCAAATTCCGTGAAGCTGATGCTGGTGGGAACTCCAGAGAAGCCCCCAAACTCATCGTCTTCCTCAGCGGCATCCTCCATCGGGGGTGGGGAGGAAGAGTACATTCGGATGACGTCCGGCTCCATGGTCTTGAAGAGGTTTCACAACGCTCTGATGTTACACCTGTGGAGGACATAGACATTTGTCATATACCAAACGATGATTTCATAAACTCAAGAAATTAAATTATTTCACTTTTTTTTTTTAAAGATTGTAAAAGTGAATTCACAAAAACATAATTGTATTGTATGGAGAAGAGAAGGGTCTGGTTTGGGTCTGTCTTGAACTGAATTCTGATGACCTATCAAAATATACTGGTAAATTAAGATAAGTGTTTTACTTTTGTACTATTTCTGAGAAAAGTAATGGCAAATTAAAACAGACAAATCGATAGAATTTATCAGCACAAATACCTAATCTAAACACACCAAAACTATTTTTTACCATGTTGTGTTGGTGTTGGCCTAAGGACTAAGTTCTGTATATACTGAGAACATATTAAATATAATGAAAAATACTGGTAACTAGGCACCAGACAGAGATGACTGGTATAAAGACTGGTAACTAGGCACCAGACAGAGGTGACTGGTATAAAGACTGGTAACTAGGCACCAGACAGAGGTGACTGGTATAAAGACTGGTAACTAGGCACCAGACAGAGGTGACTGGTATAAAGACTGGTAACTAGGCACCAGACAGACGTGACTGGTATAAAGACTGGTAACTAGGCACCAGACAGAGGTGACTGGTATAAAGACTGGTAACTAGGCACCAGACAGAGGTGACTGGTATAAAGACTGGTAACTAGGCACCAGACAGAGGTAACTGGTATAAAGACTGGTAACTAGGCACCAGACAGAGGTGACTGGTATAAAGACTGGTAACTAGGCACCAGACAGAGGTGACTGGTATAAAGACTGGTAACTAGGCAACAGACAGAGGTGACTGGTATAAAGACTGGTAACTAGGCACAGGTATAAAACTAACTAGTTATTTTTGGCCTTCTGAATGTGCACAATGCACATGTAGTGATTGCCCCTAACTTCCATGCAAACAAGTTTACAAGAGTACAGTTCTCTGGTCAGCACAATGGTCAGAGAAACTTGACACATACGTTAACATTGTATGTAGTAGTAAGGCTTGACTCACAACAATATGCATAATCATTATAATGCAAGCAGCTAATTAAACAGAAACAACACATCTTAGCATGCATTAGACATGTAATAATACTGCCTACTGTCAACGCGTTCAGCTGTTTCACACAACTACAACAAGCATTAACTGACACGCGAGGACACAGTGTTATCCTGTCAGTTTTATCTTAAAACAACTAGGTAAACAAAACAAGAACACACATTCCCATCTAAAACAATGTTATCGTCGACTGTCGGCTGGTTGTTGCTGTAATAAGCAGTTCAATTTCAAATGTGTCGGATATCTAGAGTCAGTGACAACTCGACGCGAGTTAGTTAGCTACATGCTAGTAGACCTACTAGCCGGGCAGGCTATTATAGTTATCTAGAGTTACAGAGTTGGTTAGTTACATATGCTAGTAGTCCTACTAGCTGGGCAGGCTATTATAGTTATCTAGAGTTACAGAGTTAGTTAGCTACATGCTAGTAGACCTACTACCCGGGCAGGCTATGATAGTTAACTAGAGTTACAGAGTTGGTTAGCTACATATGCTAGTAGTCCTACTAGCTGGGCAGGCTATTATAGTTATCTAGAGTTACAGAGTTAGTTAGTTACATGCTAGTAGTCCTACTAGCCGGGCAGGCTATGATAGTTAACTAGAGTTACAGAGTTAGTTAGCTACATGCTAGTAGTCCTACTAGCCGGGCAGGCTATGATAGTTAACTAGAGTTACAGAGTTAGTTAGCTACATGCTAGTAGTCCTTCTAGCCGGGCAGGCTATGATAGTTAACTAGAGTTACAGAGTTAGTTAGCTACATGCTAGCACTCCTACTAGCCGTGCAGGCTATTATAGTTAACTTGGGCTACAATCACTGTGATCAGGCTAGCAGCTAAATAATTACCATACGTGCCAGCCGGGTTAGCTAGTTGAAAAACAGGCTCTGGCTAGAATACACCTTGTTCTCCATTAATAATCAATTACTAATAGTTTTGTAGTTGGCCGAGTTAGCCTAGATCGTTAGTAGCCCGTGTTGTCAGCTAGACAGCCCAGCTTATATGTCGTAGTGAACAAGCAATAATAACAACTGGTAACGTAGCCTATGCAAATGGGCGTGTGTGTGTGTCGGCTCAAATATTGCACATATCATACAGGTGAATTAGTCAAATGTGCATCAACACGGATCTATTATAAAGGTCGGAAGTGACAACCTAACCGGGTTACAGTAAAACATAAAAATGTTAGCGTGCTACTTGTGCTAGTAATATAGCCAGACTGCTGTATAATTCATAGGCACAACTATAACGTTACAGTGTGTCCTCGCTTCTCACCTTAACCGGGTTACAGTAAAACATATATAACATAATATAGCCAGACTGCTGTATAATTAATAAACACTACTATAACACAATATAGCCAGACTGCTGTATAATTCATATGCACATTACTACTAACGTTACAAGTGTGTCCTCTCTTCTCACCCTAACATTAGCATGCTAGCTTTAGCATCCTACATCCGGGTTGATTGACAGTGTACTCAGAGACATTTCGGCGTACCTTAATATATTGACCGTGTATTCCCATTGTTCAGATGAAGCTGCCACTTGCCATAGACGGTAATACCCCACAGCAAGGCAGTTTCGTACCGGTTAGCTGTAATGAGGATCCTACTTTGGTCCCTTCTGTCTGGAGATTTCCCAGAATGCAACATTGGCTTGGTGTGGCAGCAGGGCTGTTTCAAGGGCTTCACCCTCACCCTCACAATCACCACTGGAGTGGCACGGACGGACTAGTACTACTACTAATAATAATAATAATAATAATAATAGCATGCATTATAATAATAATAGCAAGTATTATAATAATAATAGCATGCATTATTATTATTATTATTATAATAATTGCATGCATTATAATAATAATATCATGCATAATAATAATAATAGCATGTATTGGATCCGTCTTGTTTGTATTTATTTAATTGAGCCTAGTAGTGGGCTATTGTGGTATACTGTTTGTATACCACAATAGCTGTGGTATACTGTTTGTTGTGCGCTCAAGGAATTTACATGTAAAATAGCAAATCATTTTATTTAACCCCTCTGAGTTACTACGTATTTTCAAAGTGAGAAAAGTCTTAAATTGATGAATAAAAATGATGTTTTGATTTAACCAGAGCCGGCCCTAGCCCATTGGCTGCCCTAGGCAATACTAACATTTGCGTTTTGTTTTGGATCTGTTGAAGAAGGATGGCAGCTTTTATTCTTACATTGAATTTATCAACCTTTTTGGAGTGGTTTCTTTTCCTAAAGTTTATAACTGGGTTATTAAGTCTATTTCACCTAAACTTTTGCATTTGGTTAGGTCATACTGTAGTTACAATGTATCTGCTTGTGAAATGCCCAAGTTATCTATTGGAGTTTTGGAGCTTTCCAATGTCAAATGTAACAATTTTTGGATTAGAAGAGTTCTTGTTGGGAAGTATAGCTGTCATCCCAGAGCTTTTCTCAAATGGAAATTAAACTATCCTTCTCTTCCTACTGTTAGTATATGGTCTGGTATTAATACGTTTCTATTACCTAACAAAGGGAAGGAGCTTTACTTTAAAATTGTACATACTTACTATCCCTGTAACTTATTTCTTTCTAGGTTTAGTTTGGACTTCTCTTCACTCTGCACTTTCTGTAACTCTAATGTTGAAACAATACCACATTTGTTTTTTGAATGTGATAATTCAAGGGAGTTCTGGAGGAAGGTAGCTGGTCTTATTTTTTCTGCTTATTACAAACTCTTTACTTTTTAAGTTGTGAATGTGCTGTTTTTGTTTTGGGACTCCGGGTCAAAGGTGATGGATGACAGATTAAAGCTACTTACTTTATGTGGCGAGTTTCATCTTCATAAATGTAGACTAACTGATTCTAAGCCTAATTTTATTCTTTTTTGTGTTGATTTAAAACTGTTTTATGACTCTCTTTGTTTATCTACAAATAAGAAAGCTGTTAAAACCTCTTCACTGCTTAAAGAAATTGTGGCTTCATTATAAATTATCCCCTGTTCTTTGTGAATCTCTTTAGTTATTTTTGTCTTTCCAATGTACGTATACAACTTTTTATATGTAATATTTGTGGTTGTTGTAGTAGTATATCCCCTTCATATTAATGCCTTGCTTTACTGAGTTTTTTCTGTCTTTTTGTTTTCTGTGTTTTTGTTTGCTTGATACCTGTATCCCCTGTGCAATATGTTCAATAAAAAATAAATAATAATAAAAACCTTTCCTCTTCCTGTCTGAACGCCTCGTCACAGCTCTGGGGCGATAGAAAAAGCGCCCACAGGAGGCGGGTCTATGTAGCAGTTAAACCAATTTAAGATATGAATTATTGACATAACATTTAGCCAATCAGCGTTCCTAAATAGAATCCAAGGGCTCTTTTTCAGCGCCCCAAGCTCCTCCCTGATAAAATAAGGACCGGGCTCTACCGGCGCTATTTATACTAGACAAGACCCAACCCTAACTCGGTGGAATCTCTCCTCCACCGAAGTCAAATCCTGACAAGTGTCGTTTTTGGATTACAGAAAACATGCATAACAGAAAACATGCCTGACAACTACAGAGCAGAGTTCCCAACAACCTTTGCAATTCAAAGTCAGACTAACTCAAACTACAAATCTGCCGACATACTAAATGCGCGCAAAACCATGTGGAGCTAACCAAAACATCACCTTGTCAGCTAACGTTAACGTTACCTTGCATACGTTAACGTTACCTTATACTCGCGTTGTCCGTTTGCTTTGTAATAACGATTATAGAAGTGAATAGAGACGTACCCAGCTTTGCATGAACAGTGTTGCTCCTTGATATTGTTAGTCCCAGCCTCCATCTCGATTAGTAGGATATGCGGTGGTTCATTTTTTGACTGTGACCGGTATGCTTTTGTCTCTTTGGATGCCTTGTTCCTTGCGTTTCACCTGTATGTCTTGAATATAGCCTTCGAACGCATATTGCAGCCCCTTTTGCCTACTTCTATCGGACACTTTATTTGCTGCTTTATAAAGGTTTGATAAAATTTCAGCAGGAAGAGCTGTCACAGCATAAGCCATGTTGATACCAAACCAGAACCCAGATAAAGTTGTCGGACGTAGCAAGTTAGCAACAGTAACTAAGGGGGGCGGGGCTTAGCCAAAGGTGAATTGAATGTCAACATATGGCGGGGGCGCCTTGTTTAATTGTTTAATGATGATTTTATTTCATCAGGGTTTTAGTTCATTGTATTTCGTTAATCAGTGTTGTTGAGAGAAAGATGTTTACTTAAGGGCACCACTAGAGGGCGCCCCCACGAATTTGGCACCCTAGGCGGTCGCCTAGGACGCCTATAGGAAGGGCCGTCCCTGGATTTAACCAGTCTTCACCCACAATCACCACATCCGTTCCGGATATAAAACAAAGGTAATTATTAAAAACAGCAAACCATATAAAAGAACACTATTTCGACATCCAAAAAGTGGTAGATCAGCTTAATTCAAACAAGCCCACATGCCAATTTCCCGGATCAAAATACTACAAGACGAAAGAGAGGAGAGCAATTGGAGATACGCTGTCACCGTCTGCATTAGAGAATCGGATTCCGACGCCCCTGTGGACGATGTAATGGACAGTGGGTACTTCTAATGTGTCTGCATAACAAAAATGAGGTATAGCTAGGGGTTTGATTTGTTAATGGGATGCATTAAATGTTTATTTGATCAAGGTTGATAAGGTACCTGTGGCTGTCTGGCACAAGAATTTAACCCCTTGGTGAACAGAAACGCCCTTAGAAGAAGCACCAGCTTGAATATTAGGGTTGTCATGCTGAATGGAGCTGTTATATCAGATCCGGTTGGAATATACTGGAATGATTGTTATTAAACATACACACTTGCTGTTCTGCTCAAGTCCAAAAACAGGAAGGGAACAGTGGCTAACAGATTCTTTCAGAAGTTAATGAAACGTCCCTGGGGCTTTCTGGAGGAATTTGTGCTGCACCTCTGGTCTTGAATTGGTGTATTCTTTCTGCTTGCGAGTATAATATAACCTTATTGTCTAATGAGAATCTCTGTTTCCGTCTTACCTAATTAATGAGATTCAGTCCGTGTATTTCCACCACATCAATCAATCCGGACATGGACATGGGAAAAGGCCCTTCTGGGTTTTCATTTTCTGCCGACCCCTTCCTTTGGAGTTGACATGGTGCGTGTTTCCTGTTTGGTCTTTGTCCTCCTCTGCACCCACTCTAGACCAGCCTCGCTCCGCTGCACCTCCTCTGCACTCACTCTAGACCAGCCTCGCTCCGCTGCACCTCCTCTGCACCCACTCTAGACCAGCCTCGCTCCGCTGCACCTCCTCTGCAATCACTCTAGACCAGCCTCGCTCCGCTGCACCTCCTCTGCACTCACTTTAGACCAGCCTCGCTCCGCTGCAGTTTCTGTGGAATCATGTGACGGGTGAATAGGTTGAATAGGTTGCAAAGACAGCAGGTGTGATTCTGCAGCTTATCCAAGCTTCTGCTGTCAGTGCTGGGCATGTGATGGCTAATAGGGTGTTCACAGGCTGTCCCCCACAGCCCCCAAAAAATGGGGAGAAGAACGCCTGCCCACTTTCCCCGTAGCCACATGCTGCTCCAGAACCGGGGCCTGTGTAGAAAGCTCTTGTATTTGAAACACTACCATTACAGCTGTCCACTGCCTCTGGTTTTCTACAGGGAGCATACTCCATGTTACGGTTGTCAAAACTTGTTTAAAAAATGTAATCTCAATATTTTGTCAACACCATATTCGTTTGTTTAGGGAACCGTGTCTAACTTTTGGAAAACTTTTTAAATCTCTTAAGGGGAGTATGTCTTTTTCACTTCCGCATCAAATTAATTCAGTCTCTGGCACCTAAGGTCATTATGAACTTCCGCTCGGCTCACTTGTACAAGATGTGCTTTCCTGTTTGGATTAAACTCCTCAAGCCATGCAGACATCATGACACATTGTTGCCGAAGTTTATAACAACATGAGGGGAAAAATGGATTGTACTAAACTCAATATGCCTGAGCTCTACCGTGGTCAGAGAGCCCTTGACTTGACATAATTAAAAGGTGTTGTTAACTGCTCCAGGTTAATACATTTTCTATGAAGAAATTACTTGTCAAAAGATACTACAGTTTCTGTACTATTTAGTGATTTCCACGATACTCGTTAAGGTCTGTAACTATCTAGTTATGATGTTTCCCACCTGTGCAACAACATGCAAGGGTGGAGGACACGTGACCTTTTCTGATATGTATAAATACCTGATCACCACCTATAACTACATGTATGGGTGGAGGACACAGTGGGCTGTACTGATATATATATAGATATATAGACCTGTACTGATATGTATATAGACCTGATCTCCACCTATAACTACATGTATGGGTGGAGGACACAGTGGGCTGATATGTATATAGACCTGATCTCCACCTATAACTACATGTATGGGTGGAGGACACAGTGACCTGATATGTATATAGACTTGATCTCCACCTATAACTACATGTATGGGTGAAGGACACAGTGGGCTGATATGTATA
>CM055741.1:14349405-14674457 GCA_029465975.1 Dallia pectoralis | reverse complement strand
ACTACATGTATGGGTGGAGGACACAGTGGGCTGTACTGATATGTATATAGACCTGATCTCCACCTATAACTACATGTATGGGTGGAGGACACAGTGGCCTGTACTGATATATATATATATATATATATATATATAGACCTTTGTAAATAGAAGTTTTAGTTTAAGTCCAGTTGCGGCTAATGCAATTTTATTTTTGAACAAAAAATGGCCGCCTTTTTTGGTCGTCAAATTTTGTTGCAGTTATTATTTTATTGGTCTTTAATATTCATTCATTATTTACATGACCTCGAATGCAACCATAACGACTGAGGAAAGGATGTGCTGCTCTGGGTTATACATCTAAATCAAACATGTCATATGACATTATGTCCAGCAGAGGTCCCTGTTGAGCAATGGAAAGCTTCGCGCAATGACGCGTTTGAAACAAAGCCTCAGTGGTTCAGGATGCCTCGGTTTCCCATCTCAACCTACAGGAGACATATTAATGAACACTACACCAACTAAGCAGTAATCAACATACCTTGGCCAACCAAAACAGTCTTATATAGCAAGCATACTTCCTGATTAACCCTAGAGGTGAGACAGGAGCTACCTTCTACCAGTCACACGTGTGAAAAGAATCTACAGTCTCTGTACTTTTACAATTCAGTGATTTACACGTTAAATTGCCCCGACATTGATGCTGGTTTGAAATAGTGGGATGAATTCTGCTGTTAAGTTGAGTTGATAAACATGTTGAAAGACAGAAAAATGGTCTGTAACTTAGCCTTAATTCATTATAATACATCTTCAGTGTACAGCAAAAATAGCAAACAATAATGTTTTTGTTGTCCTGTTCATGGAGACACTGTTGTTCCTTCAGAAATTGGGTTTGATAAAGGTCAAACCCAGTGAAAACCCCAGGAGAGGTCCCACAAAGGTAGTCTGGCATTTGAATATGTCCTACCAGAAATCACCACTAGATGGTGGTCATGTTACATGCAACAATTACACTTCAAAGAATTCCAGTAAAATCTATTTTATTAAACCATTGTTTTACAAACATTCACAATGTATTAACAAGCGTAGTCAGAGGTGTGAACCAACATGTTTCTTTCCACTTCCCATTAAATGTTATGTTAGATTAGTCCTGATACAGAATTGATTAATGAGGTTTACTAACAAGGTTCGGGAGGAGGACTTCCTGCTAATTAATTACAGGTGGAAGCCCTCAGCAATTAACAGCTAGAGGGTACATATTGACTCAGCAGTCCTACCTCGCTCCGCTGACAGCTCGCAGCACAGTAGTCTCTCTCATAGATATTATTCAAGCGCTTCTTCCGACGAAGGTGTCAGCATTCCCAGGAATGCCCCCCCGCATGTCGCGGGTCCTCCGATCAGTTCGGCCATGCCGGACACCACTCCTGAACCCAGGACTTCTTCCCGCGGCCGCACTCCGGCCCGACCAGCCGTGCGTTCACCCAGACGCCGGTACCAGGCTTCGCCGCCCCCAGCAAGACCACCACCTTTTTCCCCGGCCTCCTCCTACCACTCGACCGTCCTGACGATCCCTCCCATCGGGAAGTGGACCGTAGCCGGGCTGAGACAGGCGCTGGGCTACTCAGACACGCAGGTCTCCAGGAAGATGCACAAGGCGGAGCTGTATGACTTATACGTCTCCCTCTAAGCTTCTCCTAAACCGGCCCGCAGGCAGGGCAAAACCCGCAGGGCCCTAAACATACCGGCTCAGGCAACTCCGTTGTCCTCCCGCTCAGGACACCGCTCGCTGCGTTCCGCAAATGCCTCCGCCGCCGCAGCGGCGCGTCCGGACGAGCCCAGCGGCTTCCCTTCAGTAGCTCAACTCTACACCCCTAATAACCCTCTCCCTTTCCAGCAGCCGCAAGCTCTGGCCCCAGGTACTAGCGCGCAGCTTTTGCAGCCAGCAGCAGTACAGGCTAACCCTCGACTCCAGTCTCTCTACCCACCAGGTGCCAACCCCGCCCACCAGCCGTGGCCCGCAGCTAACCCCGCCCACCAGCAGTGGCCCGCAGCCCCGCAGCTCCAAACAGGCGCGGGCCCGCCCCCGCTCGCAGCGCAAGCTCACCCTTTTCCCTTCCAGCCTCCTTTCCCCCGACTAACTTTCCTCCCCATGCCGCAGCAGGTCCCCTAGGCACGTTCCCACCGCCTACGTTCCAAGCTCCAGAGTACACCCTCCCCTGCGCCTCCACCCAATCCAAATCCCCTTACACCCTCTTCACAGCCACCCCGATGCCCGTGCCGTCTAACGCCGTCGCCATGGAACCCCCGCCGGTTTCCCAACACATCTGCGCCCAGATCCTCTCAGGTGCGGACACAGACCTTTCATCTCTGCTCTCTTTTCTTCCCGCAGCCGAACCAGAACGCCGGATAGACTGCGGGGAGTACTCAGTTACCCTGAGGAACACAACCACCCACTCATCTCGCGTTCTCTCCTTCCCCGAGTTTTCAATTGCCTTTCCCGTTTCACCGAAATAATCTGTTCCGTTTTCCTCCAAAGGCGGCGCGAACTGAACGATTATCCAGCGATCATAGCCGAACTCGCGCTGTCCTATGGGGGGGGCACTTCTACACTTACCACAAGCTCTGCGAAAAGCGCCGTGCGAGTCGCACAGTGGAACCAATGCCCCTACTGGGGCGCACTCGACCCACATCTGCACAACAGGGTGTTCCTAGGCTGCAGGAACATCACTTGCGCCGTGTGCAGGTCCGTGGCGCACCCCACAGCCTCATGCCCACAAGTTAACCCCTCCCCCCCTCCCCACACCAGTTTGAGCAAGCCTAAGGCCGGTTACAAACTGGAAGCGTCTCGCGAGCGTGTCAGGCGCGTGGCGTGTCCGTTTTGATTTCGGCTCCCATGTTATCAGGTTAGAGCTTACACACTGCCTGCGTGAGTCGCCCGCCTCACGCGCGGCTCGAGCCGTGCCTGAGACGCGTGCCTCCTAGAAATAGAACAGGCGCCTATTTTTCACGCGAGACGCGAGCGTGTTGGAAGCGTTTCTAGGCAAAATAGAATAGGAAAATATGTTTATATGTCATTTAGACACGAATACATATTAATAAATGACATATTGATGTTTGAAATTCTCTAGGTTTTGACATCAATGTAGAAATGTAATAAAAAATGTCAGAGAAAAGATTTTTAAATATTTCACCTGTCATACAGAACAAAATATTCTGTAACATATTTTGCAGTCAATACTGCCGACGTTGTTTTGCTTTAATCAAATCAGTAGGCTATATATTTATGTTTTAATTTTCCATAGTAACATATGTATACATGTAGCCTATATATAAAGGGTAGGAGTGGCTCCAAAAACAACGTAAACACTTTTCAGAGTTTGAATCTGTCTGCACTACGCCCAGGAGCAGCGCCGCGCCAGACACGCTTCTGGTGTGTAGGACACAGAAAAATACACGCAGCAGCCACGCTTCTGAGACGCAACAGAAACGCCACGCTCGCGAGACGCTTCCAGTGTGTAACCGGCCTCAGTCTACCAGCTACGTACCGCGTACGGCAACCACCAGCACAACCCAGGTCTCCGCTTTCGTTGAAGACAGACAGATCTGCGACAATTTCAACGCGGGCAGATGCATCAGAGCACGCTGCCGCTTCATGCACATTTGTAGCTTCTGCGGCGGCGCTGACGCCCTTCTCGTATGTCCAGTCTACAAATCTGCAAATAAAACATCCAAAAATTACTTGACGACTCCTGTAAATATTTCGCGCATGCATTTCGAACTGGTCCTCCACCCGGACGCCGAATTTACGGATTACCTACTATCAGGATTAAAAAATTGGTTTAAACCAGGCTTAGAGTGCCCGCTGTCACAAAACCTTATATGTAATAATCTGCTATCCGCCCTTATAGAAACCGAAGTAGTAGACCAACTGATCAAAAAAGAAGTCGAGTCAGGCTTCATGATCGGCCCGTTCAACAATCCCCCATTCGAGCTGTTCCGCATCAGCCCCATCGGAGTGGCCACAAGAAAATTCACAGGTAAAAAACGTCTAATTATCGACCTGTCAGCCCTTCATAATTCCCCGTTCCCCAGTATAAACAGCTTGATCCCTCTCGACGAATTCTCGCTTAAATTCCACGACATTGACCAGGCAATCGATATGATTAAAATCGCGGGTCGGGGTGCCTGGCTGGCCAAAGTTGACGTTACATCCGCTTTCAAAGTCATGCCCATCCATCCCGACTCATGGCATCTCTTTGGAGTCCGCTGGCTCGAGAAATACTATTTCGCCGTACGTCTAACGTTCGGATGCAAAAGCAGCCCTAAAATATTCGACATGCTATCAGAAGCAGTCTGCTGGATCTTGTCAAACAACTACGCCATCCCCCACCTCATTCACCTGCTAGACGATTTTCTAATAATCTCGCCTCCCAACGCCATCCCGGCCGCGCACCTCCTCTCAGTCCAAAACGTTTTCTCCGAGCTAGGAATCCCCCTCGCAGAGGAGAACCATGGGCCCCGCGACGTCCATCGAGTTCCTAGGGATTAATTTGGATTCCAGGGAATTCCAAGCATCCCTACCAAAGGAGAAAATCGACCGAATAATTCTCGTCTCCTCTACTTTCCTCGAGAAATCGTTTCTCTCGAAACGCGAACTCTTATCCCTGCTTGGCCATTTAAACTTCGCGATGCGCATCATCCCGCAGGGGCGCCCCTTTATAACGCATCTCCTCTCACTCGCGTCCTCCGTCCACTCGCTAGAGGACCACATTTCCCTAACCCAAGCATGCCGCGACGAACTCAGGCTATGGGTAACATTTCTAAAACAGTGGAACGGCCTATCGTTTTTTTACAAAAACCTCGTCGCGACCCCCACCGACATCCAACTGTTCACAGACGCCGCCCCCTCAATCGGGTTCGGGGGTTTCTACCAAGGTCGTTGGTTCGCGGCTCCGTGGCCACCCCAGTTCCAGGAAATACCGCAATCCTCAGCGCTATTCGAGCTCTACCCTCTCGTAATAGCAGCTTTCCTGTGGGGGAAGGAATGGTCCTCTACAAGCATCCGAGTGCATTGCGACAATGATGCGACCGTGCACTGCATTAACAGAGGCCGTTCCCATTCACCCGCTCTGATGCCACTCTTAAGGCACCTCACCTGGACCGCAGCTTGCGACCAATTCATTATCATCGCTAAGCATATCCCCGGGTCGGAGAATCAAATCGCTGACTCCCTGTCTCGCTTTCTGTTTCAGAAATTCAGGACGCTGGCTCCGGAGGCTAACCATATCCTTACTCCGGCTCCTCGCTATTCAGAGTTGATATTCCCGTAAACCACCCGCTAAAAACCCTGCTCGATTCATCACTCAACACCATCCTCCATGCAGTCGCCCCCAGGACCCTCCAATCCTACCTTACCGCCTGGAAAAGTTTTAAATCATTCCACGCTTCTTACAACCTACCCTTCCCCGATTTTTCCCTTCTTTCCATAACGTCTTTCACCTCCTATCTATATACCATAAAGGGCTTACAAGCCGGGTCCATTAGAGGTTATCTGAGCGGCATCCAGTTTTTCCATAAATTGATGCACGGCGCTCCCTCCCCCGGAATAAGCAACGCACAAACCTCCCTCCTGATTAAAGGGATTCAATGATCCCAGCCCACCCGTACCGACGCCAGGCAACCCTTAACCCTTGATATCTTAACCAAATGCATTTACACCCTCCGCACAGGCTACCAGCCCCTAGGTGCCGCCCGCACACTTGACGCTATGTTTATCCTAGCCTTTTTCGGATTCCTCAGGTGCTCGGAACTCACCATTACTTCCAAATTCGACCCCGAAATCCACCCCACCATCTCAGACCTATCAGTGATAGACGACGAGGCAATTTTATTTCTGATTAAACGAAGCAAGACCGACCAGACCAAGAAAGGCCATTTCATCTACATTTTTAACCTAGCCTCGCAAATCCAACCGCACCAGTCAATTTGGGTTTACCGAAAACCCGGGACACGTTTCTGGTTCCAGAAGCACCTCAAATCCGTTCTCCAGCAGTCAGGCATTCCAGCAGAACACTTTTCAGGCCACTCATTCCGCATCGGGGCAGCAACTTCAGCAGCCCAAAAAGGCCTCTCCCAACAGCAGATCCAAGCCCTCGGGAGATGGTCCTCCGACGCTTTCTAAAGCTATATCAGGACAAATCGGTCCCATATCAAAATAGCTCACCAAACCCTTGTAAACAAATGAATAAATAGATAAATGGATAAATAAATTAACTAATTAATAGAACTCCGTCCTACCCCCTTTTTCCTTTTCTGTCCTCTCTTTCCGTCCAGCGAGCATTGGCCTCACAGCGGACAGAGTGAGAGCCCCCCCGGTAGAGCGCTCTTGTTTTCTCTTTCATCCAGCGAGCATTTGGTCTCCAGCAGATGCCGCGTGAGAACCTCCCGGGCAAGCACTCACTTTCGCTATTTCCCGTTTCCTTCCGTCCAGCGGGCACTAGTCCCACAGCGGACGGAATGAGAACCTCCCCGGTTGAGCTACTACGTTTTCTCTTTCATCCAGTGAGCATTTGGTCTCCAGCAGATGCCACGTGAGAACCTCCCGGGCAAGCACTCACTTTCCTGTACGTATCTCCTTTCCGTCCAGCGAGCACTAGTCTCACAGCGGTCGGAATAGGAATCTATACCAAGCGGGCATTGGTCCCACAGCAAAGCTCCTATGTTTTCTCTTTCATCCAGCAAGCATTCGGTCTCCAGCAGATGCCGCGTGAGAACCTCCCGGGCAAGCACTCACTTTCCTGTACGTCCAGCGAGCATCGGTCTCACAGTGGTCGGAATAGGAACTATACCAAGCGGGCATCATTCCCACAACAAACGTTCAAACGCTCCACATCCACAGGCCAGCAGGGCCCATCTAGTCCAGGCCGTGAACGGCTTCACAGGCCCCCGCGCACACCAAAAAAAAAAAAAAAGCCAGACCCTTCCTCGAGATGCCAGTCCGCCAAGCTTGGCTCTCTGGGGGGTTGTAATCCGGCGGCTGTCCTCTGCTCCTTGGCTTTAGGGGGGTACTCTGGGTTCGGGCCGAATTCCGAGCCCAGAACCCTCCCTCCGGACAGCACGCCAAATACGCATTAAACCTATCCCTTAACTGGCATGTAAGTGCGAACTCGTGAAATATAAAAAGATAGGGTCTCACAAACACAACCACCCAGTTTCTGACAATGGTTTCTACATACAGCTTGTGATGGGGAGGATATCTAGAGGCACCTCTTTCCTAACATGACATCTGGATGTACACATCTATTTGGGCTCAAATGTCTAATTCCACTCTGAAACCGCTCAGCTCCACCAAGTTAGTAATAGGAAATGTTGAACAGTGGCTGAAAAGGTATTCAATTATATTTTGCCTGAACTGAGCGTACTGAATTTGACTTATCATTCTGAAGTAATTTGGTTTAAAAGCAATCTAGACCAGCTCGTCTAACGAGCATTTACAGTAAACTCTCAAGTCCATCCTGGACTGCCCCCGGTATTGTTTTGAGGCTCCATGTATGAAGACATTTAGTTATACCTCCGTTTTACCCTCCAATAGCCTCTGACCTATTTGCCATTTCTTTCATTTGTAGGATTTATTTTTTTATCTAGTCATTTCAAATTTACACAACGGCCAAAAGCTTGAGTCCGGAGGAAACATAGCAGTTTCTGAACATACATCGTATATACTGCTGCGCCATGGAGGCCAGAGTGTACGCAACACGTTTATGGTTTCTGTTTGGTTGGAATTTGGGGTGGATTTTACATAAATTGAAATTGTCGCTGCCTTTCGATGTTACATACAGTCACACTGTGTAAAGATTTGTAATTCTTTTATTAGGTTGTAATTCTTTAGTTAGTCCTCGTGTCTATCTTCGTCCTGTCCAGATTGTCTCATGTGTCCGTCTGTCTCTTTGTGTCTTCAGTCTTTGCTTGTGTTCCATTCCTTCTATGTAGGTGCTAGTTTTCATATCTAGTCGTTTAATTTCTATGTTTGTAAGTGGAGCTCTGCCATGCGGGCCATATTTGCCCAGTGTCTTTCTCATGCTGGAGTCATGACCACTGACATTAACTGCGGCAAATGAGGCCTGCAGCTCTTTGAATGTTTTTGTGGGGTCTTTTCTGACCTCTAGGATGAGTCGTCACTGCGCTCTTGGGGTCATTTTGGTCGGGCGGCCACTCTTGGGAAGGTTCACTAGTGTTCCATGTTTTTGTAGATAATCGCTCTGACTGTGGTTCGCTGGAGTCCCAGAGCATTAGAAATGGCTTTATAACCTTTTCCGGACTGATGGATCTCAATTTCTTCTTCTTCTCATTTGTTCCTGAATTTCTTTGGATCTCGGCATGGTGTCTATCTTTTGAGGATCTTTTGGTCTACGTTTGCCGTGATTTTCTCTCGCTTCTGGGTTTTCTTCGGTAACCTCTGTGTTTCAAGTCACAACGCTGTGAACTCTGGTCAATTCCCTCAGGAAAAGTCCACAGAAATGCGGACTCACGGAAAGGGTGCATAAAGGGCTAAACATGTCTGCCAGAGAGCCCATCGCTCACTTGACCATTTGATGGGACAACCCTAAACCTGCACAGACTCTCTCAGAACGCTCTTCGAATTCCGTGAGTCTATTGGCGCTTTTCCACTACACAGAACCAGCTCGCCTCAGCTCGACTCGGCTTTTTTGGTTTTCCACTGGGTAAAAGTTGTACCTGTACCTGCTTCCAGGTACTTTTTTCATACCACCTCAGGCGAGGTTCTGAGCGAGCTGAGGCGATACTAAAATGTGACGTGAAAACAAGGCAGACTGCTGATTGGTCAGAGAATCGTCACTATTCACTGCATCATCATTGCACGCACCAGATGTAGTATCCTGAGTAATCCCACCATTTTAAAATAGTTTGGCCAGAGATTGCGTGAGAGCTGTACATATTATATGGCAAACCGAAAGAATACGCCGTGAGAAACAGCCACATCTCGCGGATCAAACACAGCATACACTCGATTTCCTCAATTGTCTTATGTGTGTGTGGGTAGCGAGTGTTGGTAGGAGGACGCGGACCTGAAGGAAACACGCTTCTCTTGCCCGGTAGATTATACAAGTAGAAAATTCTAACACGGCGCATGTAGTACGTCCGGACTCCATTCATACTACCCGGATTCATACTATATAGAACATACTTTTTTAACGGTCGCAAAGTACGTTCTTATTTAAATGTAGTACATACTCAACATAGTACGCGATTTCGGACACAGCCTGTGTGTCGCCGCATCACGTAGAAGATTACGTCACAGCAGTTTCCTGCCGCGTCGCTATGACGACCGGGTACTATTGCGCAGGTACTATCTGCAATGGAGAACCGAGCGAAAGCGAGCGGAGCCGAGTCGGTGCCAAGTTGAGTCGAGCTGGTTCTTTGTAGTGGAAAAGCGCTATATGAGTCTAGACATTGGGATTGGGACGTACTCTGTGTTTAACTGTGTTTCCTTTGTGAGCTGGTACCTGTACCTGTGCCTTACCTGTACCTGTGCCTTACCTGTACCTGTGCTTTACCTGTACCTGTGCTTGCGCCTTACCTGTACCTGTGCCTGTGCTTTGCCTGTACCTGTGCCTTACCTGTACCTTACCTATACTATACCTGTGCCTTACCTGTTCCTGTACCTGTGCCTGTACCTGTGCTTTACCTGTACCTGTGCCTGTGCCTGTGCTTTGCCTGTACCTGTGCCTTACCTGTGCCTGTACCTGTGCCTTACCTGTGCTTGTACCTGTACCTGTGCCTTACCTGCTTTGTCGTTGCTTCTGCCTCCCTGCTATAGATTTGTGTTTTCTAGTCCGTATGCATGAGTGTTTATTGTGTTTATTCTGTGCCTGCCTGTGCAAACATCAATTAAAAGGAAAATAAAGTGTACTTATATGAACACTAAAACTGGAGCTCTGCACCTAGGTCCCAGTACTTCCCCATCGTCGAATCGCTACAATAAAACTTAACAATCGATCAATCAAATTTATTTTATGAAGCCCTTTTTAAAACAAAGTTGTCACAAAGTGCTTTTAACTCAACACTAGTTGACCTGGACATGGTGACTGCAGTCCAACAGCTTTGCCACAAGCTTACAAAAATGACCACACGAATGCACTTGTTTCAACACACAGCATCTTAATGCAATGAAAAGCGTTACATACTTTATTCCTCCTGAGGCCCCATTTAGTTCCCTAAGCATTTGGATTCTGATTAAGGGCAGAAAACGAGAAAAGGACTGGCTACAATGAAAGAAAGAAACCCATTCTTCAGACAATTAGGTGCCATAAATAGCCAGCAGTGCTTGTATTGTCTGGAACTTTGATTCCAATCTTAAGCAAAAACTATACTTGTTTGAGCCTCCATTGCTACAACCTTTTGAATGGTTATTCATGATTCATGTGATATATTGTTGGGAATAACGTGAGGCAACTGAATATGTTCGGTTGGCTGGGTCTTTGCAGTTTGGGCTGCTGTCTGAGCAGCTATTTGTTCTTTATTGTGATTCAAGTGCTTCGTTTGGTACATTGTTCTTCCTGATCATTGCTGCTTTTCAAACATTTTGTGAACATTGAAGAAAGCTAGAATGGGGATTTGTCTAAAGCGTATGGGAGCCTGTATCAGGAATACTTGAGGATTTTTTCTTGATGACTTATAGGCTAGATGTTTCTGTGCAAACTTACCAACTGTTGGGAATTTACCAATGTGGCAATCACAAGCTTTCATTGTATTTGTGGAAAATCATGGAAAACCTGGTCAATGTATTACCGTAACTTTACTTTCAGATTCACATTATTATTTTTCATTACATAGAAAATGACATTATTCGTATTTAGCTGAGGCCCAAATGCAAATCACATAACAGATATTACGGTAAAATGTCTTCCTCAACGATGAAACAACAGGTTGGAGGATTCAGTCTACAGCACCTTTTGTTTTGGAGGGTCTTATGCTGTTCTGCACTCGTCTGTCTGCACTTGTCTGCACTCGTCTGTCTGTGCTTTTCTGTTCTGCGCTCGTCCATCTCCGCTCGTATGTTCTGCTCTCGTCTGACTGCTCTCGTCCGTCTGCTCTCGTCTGTCTGCACTCGTCCGTCTGCTCTCGTCCGTCTGGTCTCGTCTGCACTCGTCTGTCTGCACTCGTCTGTCTGCTCTCGTCAGTTTGCACTCGTCAGTTTGCACTCGTCTGTCTGCACTCGTCTGTCTGCACTCGTCTGTTTGCACTCGTCTGTCTGCTCTCGTTCGTCTGCACTCGTCCGTCTAATCTCGTCTGTTTGCAGTCGTCTGTCTGCACTCGTCTGTTTGCACTCGTCTGTCTGCTCTCGTCCGTCTGCTCTCGTCTGCACTCGTCCGTGTAATCTCGTCGGTTTGCACTCGTCTGTCTGCACTCGTCTGTCTGCACTCGTCCGTCTGCTCTCGTCTGCACTCGTCCGTCTAATCTCGTCTGTTTGCACTCGTCTGTCTGCACTCGTCCGTCTGCTCTCGTCTGCACTCGTCTGTCTGCTCTGTCATCAGGCCCTCAGGCCTGTCAAAGCCATGCTGTTTTGGCAGATCATTTTTTAAATACAATGAAGGAGATTATTGTTCCGTCAATTTAAGATGGCGAACAATAACCGACGTGCCGGGCAAGCGATCCCAAGGTGAACACGACCGTGTACGCTCGTCCTCCCGGTTATGGAGGATTTAGTTTATACTTTATAGTTTTCTGGGTTAATGGCTAAGGTGCGTCCTCAGCATCTCACTCTCAGCATCTCACTCTCAGCATCTCACTCTCAGCATCTCACCCTCAGCATCTCACTCTCAGCTCTCACTCTCAGCATCTCACGCTCAGCATCTCACTCTCAGCATCTCACTCTCAGCATCACATTCTCAGCATCTCAATCTCAGCATCTCACTCTCAGCATCTCACTCTCAGCATCTCACTCACATCATCTCACTCTCAGCATCTCACTCTCAGCATCTCATTCTCAGCATCTCACTCTCAGCATCTCACTCTCAGCATCTCACTCTCAGCATCTCAATCTCAGCATCTCGCTCACAGCATCTTACTCTCAGTATCTCACTCTCAGCATCTCAGTCTCAGCATTTTACTCTCAGCATCTCTCTCTCAGCATCTCACTCTCAGCATCTCACTCTCAGCATCTCACTCTCAGCATCTCATTCTCAGCATCTCATTCTCAGCATCTCATTCCGATTCATGACCGTCCCTTGTTCCATTGTTCCATTCAGAAGCCCTCAATCCTAAAGACCTGTTCACGAGACCCAGCACATCATGAATACCCAATATAAAACCCATCGCTCCATGGCAAATTTAACCTGAAGAATAGGTGCCTGAAAAATGGTTCCGCTTCCCCCATAGTTCTTTAGTACGGAAGCCATCTGTGTGCTACAGGCCGTTACAGACCAGGCGTGAATAGGATCATTTAGTCTTAAATGGACTCCCGAATAGAGCACTGATTTGTATTCTTCACAGGCTTTAGCTCCTCATCATTTTGCACCACATCTGCCACATTTTCCGCCACCACCTATTGATCACCATTAGGCAACCATTCTCTACCACACTCAATTGTGCCTTAATAATCCCCTCATAGAGGAACGCTGCTGTTCCGTGGCTAACACACATGACCCCGCCCCCCGGGGCAAAAAGGAGACAAACGATCATTTAAAGAGTGTTTTCTTTGAGAAGGGGCGGAGACAGACTAGAGATTGATGGCACTCTCCTGCCAATAGGCCATCTCCATTGTTAATGGAATCGGCGTTATAAAGGACGGCCGTGCCACGACAGCAGCAGCTGTTGATAATCTGGCCAGTACTCACTGCTCTATTTGTTGGCCATTGTTTCGCCAATGAGCTCAGCCTGTTCAGTCCAGTGTTACAATTAATTGGTTGCAATTTCAATGGGGCCCCCGCGGCCCCAACAGCGTTAAAGAGGCAGTGGATTGAATGCCAACGGTGGGCCCTTGTTGTCAACTGGTGTTGATGCTTTCTCCTAATCCATATTAGACTGACATGGTTGGCATCATGACCCAAGTGATATTTAATTTGAATCCCTGTGAATAACATGCAGTCCTCATGCTAATATGGTAGAAGTATGCCTGTATAGACAGAAGCTAGGGGCCTCCAGTTACAACTGCTAGGATTAAATCAACAATTGCTTCACCATCAGCTGATATCATTGTTATAAGGTCAAGCATTATTATATCAGATGTAAGTTCGAACGTGGATTTTTCATCTTTGCCCGGGGATTCTAGGAACCTTTCATTCACAGTTGAGATGCTTTACCCACTTACTCTGCTAACCCAATGTTTGGGCCGACCTAACACAAAGAAGTGCTAGAGATAGCAGTCATCTAAGTGACAATGGCAGAACTTTTGGGTTTGATTCCAACTAATAACCAGGTCAGAAATGTCTGCACACAGTAATGTAGCTAACATCAGCCAAATAGCGTAAATGTAGAACTATGTAAATATAGTTGTACATTTTGTAGATTTTAGAGAACGTAGAACCGCAGCCACTCCATACAATTTTTTTAATAATTTTCCCAAACGTAACCCCATCCTCTTTCAACACCCAAATTGTGTCTTAAATAAAGTGCTCAATGGCACACTTTTCATAGCTGCTTTGTTATATGCTCCTTTTATTTCAAATACACATCCTGCTCATAGCATTGAATAGGATTCACAATGGCCTTTAAAATGTTGAATCTGTGTTTTCGGTCACTAAGTTGAAGTCCACAAAACACAACTCTTTTTCATCTGTAGTTGCTTAGACCAAACATCCAGAAGACAATTATTTTGCATTTCTCACTCTAGCATTATACAAATCATCTGCATTTCAGACGCAACATCATCAAAACAATCACAGCAGACAATCAAGGGTGTTTATTCAAAACACAGTTGCCACCAGGAAGTGAGCAACTCAGTAAATGGCCTGGCTGTCCTTATTTTGGGTTGGTAGCAGAAATAAACCAAACAGGAAATTTCAGCCTTAAACCTTTTTCTTCTTTACACCAGAGCATTTCAACAGTTGTTTAATATGTCCAATAGTAAATCAGATATTTTTTGAACTGGGACAGTAATGTCTTAACATAAAGGCTGAGAGAGTTTTCCTTCCTCACTTAATTAGCTTCCTCTGTGTTATTTTAGGATGCTGAGCTAATGGCTAATTCCACTTAAAACGTTTCATCCTTGGCTGGGACTTTTTCTTTTGGGCAACATTCCTCAATTCCCCAAATTCCCCAGTTTTTTACAGTCACTTTTTTATTTCAGGAACAAAATCGCTTGAGCCTTTTAATTAGCGTTTTATTTGTGTCTTGTCGTAACGGTGGTTGAGAACAAATATGTCAACAAGAGGCATTCTATAAAAATGCTTCATGTTAAAACCATTTTTGATGAATGCTGAAATCCATCATTACATATCCCAGAAGCAAATGTTGTGTGGATTGTGAAAATCCTGAGTTAGATGAGGAGGACTCTGTTATTCTTTGAGTCAGTTTCTGTTGGTAGTGGCGTGTAATCATGGAATTTAAACTTTATTATGGGTTTGTTTGACAGAATATTGGGTGATCTGCTCAGTCCCTCTAGGCGATCACACATCACAAATGCACTCAGATAAGAACATACAATAGGTTATTTTGCTTGCCTTGAGTGACGGAGCCCTTCATGTGTTTGGTGTTAGAGGCTTGATATGAATACATGTGAAAATACTTTGGCTAGCAGGCCTCAATATCACATTTGGTTATATCGACACAACGTTTGAGGTTGCCCAAAAAACAGCAATCTCAATAAATATTGCTCAATTTTGCTTGTCTAGCCAAGATTATTGAGTCATTGATAAATGTGCAGCTTTGAAATGTATTTTAAATGCAAATCAATCCTGTTTTCTGACCTCATCATGAAACCGTTACGGCCTCTATACTAGTTATAGATGATCCTGTTATACTCTGGACGCGAAATCAACTGGTGTTGCACTGTTCATTGACTTCTGCACCCACAATGTTAGAATGAAGCAGTCAGAATGTTACAAAGCAGAACAGAGCGTCAGCATGGAAATTACCGTAGCTAGAAAGATGTATTGCTATTGAATAATAGTCTCTGGCCCCCTCCCAGCTAGGGGCAGTGACGAGATCTACAGCAGACTCTCACAGCTCAATCGCTGGCTGAAGACGGAGTTCTGCCCTGGTTTATTACTTCAGACTTCATCTTATACCAGAAAGTTGTCTGGACCTCCTTAAAAGTGCGTACATTCCTCCGTTATTCTATTAATGTTTACAAAGCCCTACTCCACAAGCTTCCATTATACTTAACATCACTGTTGAAACCTTGATCGATTGGATTCAATACTAGATCCCAGAGTTGGAGAGTATTACAGACACCTTTACTAACTACTGAGTTGGGTGGTTCTGTCTTCTCTTTCAAAGCACCTTATCTGTGGAACAGTATCCAATTAGCGGTTCTTTTGGGTGCCTTAGTGTCAATGTTCTATTCTCTGGTTATCCTGATAAATCATTTTCTTTGGGGTGCCTTAGTGTCAATAGAACAAGTTAAATGAAATAAAGAAATTAAATCATGAATGGATGTGACACAGACATATATTTTCCAAACATACATTTTCTTACGGTTACACAACATTGTTTACGGCCAGGCTAGTTAAGCTTAGCGACCGAACTACAGAAGAGAATTCTGATGGTGAAGGAAGGAAAGCCTGGTAGACGTAGCCTGGTAGACCTAGCCCGGTAGACCTAGCCCGGTAGACTTAGCCCGGTAGACGTAGCCTGGTAGACGTAGCCTGGTAGACGTAGCCTTACAGTACATTACATTACCGTCCAGGCCACGTTATAAGATGTGTGTGAGATCCCATTCTACAGGGCTCTCAAGTCTCACGCATTGGGCGTGAGACACACGCATTTCAACCCGTTCACACGCCACACATTGTATTTCTCACGCAGAGAAATTGCCAGGAAATCGCGCACAAGTTGCGCCGTTATTTTTTAACAGTGGAACAGGTAGAGACGACTCAAGTGAGTCCCCATAGAGTCCAGAAGGACCTGTCTCGCACCAGCCAATCAAATAAATGCATATAGCTACCGGACAGCCAATCAGAAAATAGCATTACCGTATCCGGGTAAGATTTAGGTATTCCGATGACACTAGGTGCTCGGTCGGCACATTGATTCAGATCAGTGTTGCCGACTTAGCGGCTTTGTCCCTATATTTAGCGAGTTTTTCAGATTTTTTTATTGGAGATTTTTTTTGACTTTTGGAGACTGACGTGAAAGCACGTATGGTAAAGCTTACTCTGATACTCTTCTCTACGAGCAACGGGTGCTACCGTGTTCCCCACCCCCGTGCCAAAGCAATCAGAAGCCTCAAGCCTGAGACTCCCATCTGCAGTCAGAGCAGGAGATGGGAGATGAAGCGCGCATAAGAAACCCAACTTTTGGAAACTAAACAAAAAACATGAAATTAACAAAAAATATTAATAAATAACTCCGCCAGAGTATCTCTTTTGGGTCACTTTTGCCTGTACCAAGTCTGGATAAAGTAGTATAGGGTTGGAGTTGTGACATTAAAAAACTATTTGTATTTCTAAAATAGCTGCATTAGTGTTAGTGCTCCCTCGTTCAAATGCAAATGCTGAGAGGGTTTTCTCCATGGTTGGACTAAACAAAACCAAGTACAGCTTGGCACTGGAACTCTGTCATCCATCATGACAGTGAAAATGGCTGGCCTGGAACCACAGTGTTTAAAATGGGAACCAACAACCCTGGTGCTAAAGGCCTCAAAACCTGCTACCAACCCCTACAATAAACAACACTAAACATTAACTCTCTCGCACGCACGCGCGCACAGACACACACACAAACCTGCACTAAGAAATGCTGAATTAAAGAAATATTTTTTATTTGTACGAATGTATGTGTCATTTTTCAGATCATCGCCAAAAATCTCACTCTGAACTCAGTTCAAAACTTGAGAGCCCTGATCATTCTATCTTTGAACTTGTGAGTGCTGGCATGTTGTTAGCTGCCCAGGGGGAATTACCCTGATTAATCCCACTAATTATGACAGGATGCCAGCAAGAACCAAACAGGAGGAGAATTGTCTCCTTATAAAAGCAATGCTGCACACGTAGAGGTTTATAAATATTCAGGCATTGACAATTTTTATCTCTTTGGTCCTGTACACCACCTTAATGGATTTGAAATGAAATAATCAAGATGCACTTTAAGTGCAGACTTTCATTTGAGGGTATTTACATCCAAATCAGGTGTAGGAATTACAACACATTTTATATGTGCCCCCTCACCTCTTTTTTAAGGGACAAATGTTTATGGACCTGACTATGTCTTACAACAACTTCATATTTACACAGGAACATGCATAACTGTTCCTAATTTTGGACTCACAAATTATTTGTTTTCCTTAGATGAAACGTACATATATGACATTGATTAGAACATGTGATATAACCAACAGAAAATATACATTGACAAGGTTAAAAAGAATGATTTTTGATTGAAATAATAATTGTGTTCGTTCATTATAGAATCCTCCATTTGAAGCAATTACAGTCCTGCTGACCGTGGTCATTCTGCTTGTCAATCTGGGGTCATTTGGAGAGATTTCACTCCATGCTTCCTGAAGCTCCTCCCACAAGTTGGATTGGCTTGATGGGCACTTCTTATGTACCATACATTCAAGCTCCTCCCACAAGGTGGATTGGCTTGATGGGCACTTCTTATGTACCATACATTCAAGCTCCTCCCACAAGGTGGATTGGCTTGATGGGCACTTCTTATGTACCATACAGTCAAGCTCCTCCCAAAAGGTGGATTGGCTTGATGGGCACTTCTTATGTACCATACAGTCAAGCTCCTCCCACAAGGTGGATTGGCTTGATGGGCACTTCTTATGTACCATACAGTCAAGCTCTGACAAGCTGGAGAGTGTTGGCCATAACACTTGATTATTGGTGCCTCTAACAACGTGTAGTTGTTGTCAATTGGTGCAGTCCACAGGAGGGCATCCAGCTGAATAAATCCTCTGATACCACTTCCTCATTACCGTCCACACACATGACAGAGGGAACCCCTTTCACCAGGTTCTCCAGCTGAATAAATCCTCTGATACCAATTCCTCATTACCGTCCACACACATGACAGAGGGAACCCCTTTCACCAGGTTCTCCAGCTGAATAAAACCTTTGATACCACTTCCTCTTTACTATCCACACACATGACAGTGGGAACCCCTTTCACCAGGTTCTCCAGCTGATGAGGTGCCTCCCAATAGCCCTCCACATAGCTCTCCAACGACTGCAAAGCGTGGGCCAGATGATCCTTTATCGTCTGAGGTCCCTCCCATAGATTCCCCCCCCTACACTAACACCTGGTGCCAACACCAGCAAAGAAAGCAACTATCACGAGTGGTGAATTAGGTCACAGGTGGTGAACAATAGGTTCCTACTTGGGATATTTAGTTGGGTTCACTTCCGCTTTTCCGAGGTGTTTAGATTGTGCACGGCTGGACATAGTTTGACATTAGCAGATATATTTAAGTTACTGGGGAATGTTGCCATGGGCTTGTGTTGGTTTCATGTTACGTGGTCACAGAGGTGAGATCACTGTTTAATGTTTGTTATTAAGGCGTTAAGACTATGTCTACTATTAAGACTATGTTTCACACTTTTATTTACATGAAAGCATCTAGATGTTTTCACCGTCTGTTGTATGTGTTTATTTTCGTTGGATTAAATAAAACACCACTACGTTGTTATTGAGCTCTGCATTTGGCTTCTACCTGCACTTCACCCAGAGACACTGAGACAGAAACAACACAAAAAAATACCTTTTTACAATGAAGTTCTCACAAAGTGCATTTACATACCCAGCCTGAAACCGGACAGAGCACGCATCAAGTTTATACACAGGGGCTAGAAAAAACTCCCGAATGGGGCGAATTTATGAAGAAACCTAGAGAGGAACCAGGCTCTCATAGATTCCAAAAATATTATGAGCAGATTGTACGGTTTAATAGACAAAAACAGACAATGTTAGGATACCTGCCAGGGCATTCTTAGAAAAGTGCCCACTTGTACAAAAGTCCAGTTTTTGCTGATAGAGTATTCTCTCTGTTACATGTCGTCGCACTAATGAGAAACATTACTTCCTGGCTGCATAATGACAAGGCTTAGAACCCAAGACTATAGTATAAAAACACTGGGGGTTTATGGAGGCTAACTTAAACTGTCGTACCTGCAGGGCATATGATAAGAGAGACGTGCGTGTGCGCCATAGGATCAAGAGAGATGTGCATGTGGCCATAGGATAAGAGAGATGTGCATGTGGCCATAGGATAAGAGAGATGTGCATGTAGCCATAGGATCAAGAGAGACTTGCATGTGGCCATAGGATAAGAGAGACGTGCATGTGGCCATAGGATAAGAGAGATGTGCATGTGGCCATAGGATAAGAGAGATGTGCATGTGTGCCATAGGATAAGAGAGATGTGCATGTGCGCCATAGGATCAAGAGAGATGTGCATCTGTGCCATAGGATCAAGAGAGACGTGCATGTGTGCCATAGAATCAAGAGAGACGTGCATGTGTGCCATAAAATCAAGAGAGACCTGCATGTGTGCCATAGAATCAAGAGAGACGTGCATCTGTGCCATAGGATCAAGAGAGATGTGCATGTGTGCCATAGAATCAAGAGAGACGTGCATGTGCGCCATAGGATAAGAGAGATGTGCATGTGCGCCATAGGATAAGAGAGATGTGCATGTGCACCATAGAATCAAGAAAGATGTGCATGTGCGCCATAGGATCAAGAGAGATGTGCATCTGTGCCATAGGATCAAGAGAGACGTGCATGTGTGCCATAGAATCAAGAGAGATGTGCATGTGTGCCATAGAATCAAGAGAGATGTGCATGTGTGCCATAAAATCAAGAGAGACGTGCATGTGTGCCATAGGATAAGAGAGATGTGCATGTCCGCCATAGGATAAGAGAGATGTGCATGTGCGCCATAGAATCAAGAGTCACATGCATGTGTGCCATAGAATCAAGAGAGACGTGCATGTGTGCCATAGGATCAAGAGAGACGTGCATGTGTGCCATAGGATAAGAGAGATGTGCATGTCCGCCATAGAATCAAGAGAGATGTACATCTGTGCCATAGAATCAAGAGAGACGTGCATGTGTGCCATAGGATCAAGAGAGACTTGCATGTGTGCCATAGAATCAAGAGAGATGTACATCTGTGCCATAGAATCAAGAGAGACATGCATGTGCGCCATAGAATCAAGAGAGATGTTCATCTCTGCCATAGGATCAAGAGAGACAGGCATGTGTGCCATCCATTTTTAAGATGTCTTCACAATCTAATCTAACCGACACGTGCAGAAGTACGCCCAGACCACCGGTGGGTGTGGCCAGGACCACCGAACAACAACTTCTGTTTAGTCTAACCTTCCAGTCATTATTTTTCTGGATGACAATTATCTATTGATTGGTCCCTCTTTGGAACAGGTCTGTCTTGGTAAATGTATGCATATTTAAAATCCGTAAGATCTCCACTATTTCAAACTATTTGTAGACCCAGAGGCTTTTAACAAGCATACATGCAGGTTGGCTTGTTTGAACATATCAGAATCATGTTTATTTGCCAACTCTGTTTACACACATTCGTTCTGACCCCTAGATGAGGCTTGAGGCGGTGGTTACAAATGGTAACTGATTCAGAGTCACGGATTGATTGGGGAAGTCAGTTCACAGCCTTGGAGCAGCAATAGTGAGAGTCCGGGGTCCAACGGTCTGTAGCTTGGACCAGGGGATGATGAGGTGGCCATAGTCAATGAGGAACGAGGAGCCAGTGAAGTTCCTGGAGGATAGAGGTGATGTCCTGTCAGGACTTGGTGTGGGGGAGTAGAGGGGCTGTAAAGTTATACCAACATTTAGATAAGTTGTAATTGTGTTGTTTTCATTTATGTACAATGCGATTTTTCTTTTTTACATGGCATCACAAACATGTATGAATATATGCCTGTGGTGAGTTACATGAGTTGCTGTCATGTAGCCAGTCTGCTTAAACCACCGTCAGCTAGGTTGCTCTCATGTAGCCAGACTGCTTAAACCACCATCACCTAGGCCATTAAAAAGTGTGGGCTGGAGACAGGAGCGTGTAAGGTACATTTGCTAGTATGGGACTAGTATTAATTAATTACCGCATGTCATTCCATATATTTATATAATAGTGCAAAAATGCTCATAATATGCTGTGCACACATCTAAACCTTGTTAGGCACGATTTGATGATGTTATTGACCAAAACAACAGTTAACTATCGAAATATGCTATGTGCTGGAATCACTCCTGTTTGTACACGTTGAGTTAAAGTGACCGTTAGATGTTTTGGACCTTGGCTCCAGTAAGCCAAACAGTTCGATAAGGCACGCCAGGAAGAGGCCACAGACCGCCTGGATCATTTATCATATGCTTTTATGGTGTTGGGATTTGTCCTAAATGGCACCTTATTCTCTAGATAGTGCCCTGTTTCTGACGGACACCGTTCAAAAGTTGCGTACTTGAGAGGGAAATAGTGAGGCTTGGGAGGCAGCCTTGTGTCTTATTCTTTGGTCTAGGAGATAGTTTCCAGCTCCTATTTTAGGGAGAAACGGAGAACCAGGCTTATCTCGGGAGACCCTTGACATGCATTTCAGCTGAGGTGAGAGTGAGTCTGTCCAGCCATAAACTCCTATAAAACTTGACTACAGTCCTGGCGAGATTAAAGCTTCAGCATTACAGAATTCCAAACGGGAAATTCACGGAAAAAAGTTAGTGTCTCAGGTTGAGGTATTTGTCTCGACTAAATTATAGTTTACATATGTCCTTATTATAGCTCCTTATTATTCATTTTTTATTTAAATAAGAATGGATATTTTAAGTTGCAGACGAAATGTTGTTAGGAAAGGAAGAAACGAGAGTGGATAGGTATTGATATCAATGGCACAGTTTAATTAAAGGTATTGAGAACAGAACACATCACGCCGGTTCTTAAATCTTTGAACTGGCTTCCAGTCAGTTAAAGAATAGATTTTAAAGTGTTGCTACTGCTAGTAGTGTATAAATCTCTGAAAGGTCTGGGCCCTGAATACATTTCTGATATGTTTGAAAATTATAAACCAAGCAGGGCACTCAGATCACTGAACTCAGGACAGCTAGCAGAGCCCAGTGTCAAAACTAAACATGGTGAAGCTGCATTCAGCAGTTACGTTGCATGCCACTGGAATAAATTACCAGAAGATCTTAGACGTGCCCAAAATGTATCCATTTTTAAAGCCAGGCTAAAATTTCTCTTTTCACAAGCATATGACTGAGCGCTTAAACTATATCTATCACACTGTTATGTCTATTTGAATAAAATGTACACACCTAAGTTAATACTGAGATGTAATGTTTTAAATGTACTTGACGCCAGTAAACAGGTGGTATTTTAAAAGTTATTTGTTCCTTTGTAAAGCACATTGAAGTGCTTCTATGCATGAATTGTGCTATATAAATAAACTTGCTTGCTATTTATCATAATGACAGTACATACTTTTCTGTGAGACAACCCAAAACAATTAACCTAGATATGACTGTGCGTTAAGTACAAAACCAGGTCTGTGGTGAACATAAACCGTGACATGCAACAATAAACAACAAAGGACAAGAGGAACCCAGGGAGCACATAAACACTAATGGAGAAACAGGTGGGAGCAATTATACAAGATAGTCCCAGTATGCTCAAAACAGCTGTGTTTTCTGAAGATAGTCAGAGTATGTTCAATACAGCTGTGTGTTCTGAAGATAGTCAGAGTATGCTCAATACAGATGTGTGTTCTGAAGATTGTCTGAGTATGCTCAATACAGCTGTGTGTTCTGAAGACAGTCTGAGTATGTTCAATACAGCTGTGTGTTCTGAAGATAGTCTGAGTATGCTCAACACAGCTCTGTGTTCTGAAGACAGTCTGAGTATGTTCAATACAGATGTGTGTTCTGAAGATTGTCTGAGTATGCTCAACACAGCTGTGTGTTCTGAAGATAGTCAGAGTACGCTCAATACAGCTGTGTGTTCTGAAGATAGTCCGAGTACGCTCAACACAGCTGTGTGTTCTGAAGATAGTCAGGGTATGCTCAATACAGCTGTGTGTTCTGAAGATAGTCCGAGTACGCTCAACACAGCTGTGTGTTCTGAAGACAGTCTGAGTATGTTCAATACAGCTGTGTGTTCTGAAGACAGTCCGAGTATGCTCAACACAGCTGTGTTTTCTGAAGATAGTCCGAGTATGCTCAACACAGATGTGTGTTCTGAAGATAGTCAGAGTATGCTCAATACAGATGTGTGTTCTGAAGATTGTCTGAGTATGCTCAACACAGCTGTGTGTTCTGAAGACAGTCTGAGTATGTTCAATACAGCTGTGTGTTCTGAAGATAGTCTGAGTATGCTCAACACAGCTCTGTGTTCTGAAGACAGTCTGAGTATGTTCAATACAGCTGTGTGTTCTGAAGATAGTCTGAGTATGCTCAACACAGCTCTGTGTTCTGAAGACAGTCTGAGTATGTTCAATACAGCTGTGTGTTCTGAAGATAGTCTGAGTATGCTCAACACAGCTCTGTGTTCTGAAGATAGTCTGAGTATGCTCAACACAGCTCTGTGTTCTGAAGACAGTCTGAGTATGTTCAATACAGATGTGTGTTCTGAAGATTGTCTGAGTATGCTCAACACAGCTGTGTGTTCTGAAGATAGTCAGAGTACGCTCAATACAGCTGTGTGTTCTGAAGATAGTCCGAGTACGCTCAACACAGCTGTGTGTTCTGAAGATAGTCAGGGTATGCTCAATACAGCTGTGTGTTCTGAAGATAGTCCGAGTACGCTCAACACAGCTGTGTGTTCTGAAGACAGTCTGAGTATGTTCAATACAGCTGTGTGTTCTGAAGACAGTCCGAGTATGCTCAACACAGCTGTGTTTTCTGAAGATAGTCCGAGTATGCTCAACACAGATGTGTGTTCTGAAGATAGTCAGAGTATGCTCAATACAGATGTGTGTTCTGAAGATTGTCTGAGTATGCTCAACACAGCTGTGTGTTCTGAAGACAGTCTGAGTATGTTCAATACAGCTGTGTGTTCTGAAGATAGTCTGAGTATGCTCAACACAGCTCTGTGTTCTGAAGACAGTCTGAGTATGTTCAATACAGCTGTGTGTTCTGAAGATAGTCTGAGTATGCTCAACACAGCTCTGTGTTCTGAAGACAGTCTGAGTATGTTCAATACAGCTGTGTGTTCTGAAGATAGTCTGAGTATGCTCAACACAGCTCTGTGTTCTGAAGACAGTCTGAGTATGTTCAATACAGCTGTGTGTTCTGAAGATTGTCTGAGTATACTCAACACAGCTGTGTGTTCTGAAGATAGTCAGAGTACGCTCAATACAGCTGTGTGTTCTGAAGATAGTCCGAGTACGCTCAACACAGCTGTGTGTTCTGAAGATAGTCAGAGTATGCTCAATACAGATGTGTGTTCTGAAGATTGTCTGAGTATGCTCAACACAGCTGTGTGTTCTGAAGACAGTCTGAGTATGTTCAATACAGCTGTGTGTTCTGAAGATTGTCCGAGTATGCTCAATACAGATTTGTGTTCTGAAGACAGTCCGAGTATGAACAGTGCATGGGAGTACAAGATGATGGAGCTGTATTGGGTGAACCCGTGACAGTATCAGTACCAGCACCAGTACCAGTACCAGCACCAGTACCAGCACCAGCACCAGTACCACTACCAGAACCAGTACCAGCGCCAGCACCACTACCAGAACCAGTACCAGTACCAGCACCAGTACCAGCACCAGTACCAGTACCAGCACCAGTACCAGCACCAGCACCAGTACCACTACCAGAACCAGTACCAGCACCAGCACCACTACCAGAACCATACAAGTGGACTCTTCACCTTGCGTTCCAATACACATATGTTGACTATGGAGTTCATTTTAGATGAACGTCATTTGCAAGCAAGGTCTAAAATTGCAATATGCAACCGTCTTTAAAGTTATTCCTGATAAATATTAATGAGTCCATACTTAATACTTAGCCAATGTAGCTTCGTCTCTTTTCCCTGTGTGTGGTGGCTACAGAAATTTATTTGCTTAGTGTTAAGAAGTTGACAAATTCTGACAGCTGTTTTGTCAATGTGCAGTCAATTTCTATTGATAAATTACTGAATGTAGTTTGAAGTGTTTTGTATTTAGCATCTGCATGTAATGCAGCTTTCATTGCCCAGGAGACTGATATAATACTGTTTTGATAGTAGTTCATGTCCATAATACTCCCTGTGACCACAGATTATCTTGGCCTGTTTATCTGATCTCTAGACATCAAACCATATCGTCCAGATGTGTTGGGCTTTCTAACCTATTTACAAATTCTCTGAGAGATGTAAATGTTCATTGTGCATATTAGATGCAGGCTCCAGTCTGCAGTGGCTATCTAGTGTGAGTCCTGTGGGGATTTTATATACTGAGCATCTGTTGCTCATTTGGAGATTACACTGGAGAAAGGGTAAAGACGATACAATGTTTCAACAGTAGAGGAAAGAGGGGAAGAAAGTGGAGGAAGAAGTAGTCTGAAAATAGGTCCTATATTGAAGACCGGGTTCTTCCCCTGATGTGTGATGTGATATCAATGAATCAAGCTCGGCGGACCTCATTGTTTATGCAGGCATGTTATTGGTGGACATCTGCACAGTATTTTTATCTACTTCTCTCGCAATCACCACCTCGCTCGATTTTTGCGCGCACACACGCGCACACACACGCGCACGCACACACACGCACGCACACGCACGCTCTCCCCTCACGTTTTCTCACACACATTCCTTCGTCCTTGTCAGTGCTCAGGAGAATAAGAGCTACAGGGAGAAAGGGAGCTCAGTTTTCAGGGCATGGGATACTCTGAGTTCCAGAGGGGGTGCACATGAAAGACGCTCCCATCTCTCTATGAGTCCCAAGGATTCAAAGGATTGGACAATGTAGGACAATATGGGTCTAATGGAAAATCTGGATCAAAGCATTTTGCTGCATAATTACACATTCCCGAGCAAAGCACCATGCCATTTGACAAGAGACCCAGACCTCAGGGCTCTCTCACTCTCACACACACTCCCACACACACACATCTACATGCACACACACAGACACACACATCTACGTGTACACACACACACACACACACAGAAACACACATCTACGTGCACACAGACACACACATCTACGTGTACACACACAGACACACACATATACGTGTACACACACACACACACACACATATACGTGTACACACACACACACACATCTACGTGCACACACAGACACACACATCTACAAGTACACACACAGACATACACACCTACGTGTACACACACACACACACATCTACCTATACACACACAGACACAAATGTCAGCCAATCTGTGCCCAAGCAGGATAATGAGGCAGTCTTTAACCCTGCTGAAATAATTATTTGAAAAGCTAGCAAAGTGAAGCAAAACTGGGTAATAAGTGTGTGTAGTGGACAGTTTTGTGTGTGCACAAACACGTCGTCGTTATTGTTATTGCAAAATACTAAATGTATAAATACTGTATTGAATTATATTACTTGTTAGTAATAATCCGTCTTCACGCAGTGCAATAATGTCCAAACACGTCTCACTAGGAGATCAGTAAATGTAAAAATCCTCAGCACAAGACACATCACACGTAACAATACCACACAACGACATACCCAAACACAGGAAGCCTATATAAGATACTAATGAGGGAATGGGCACCAGGTGTGTGTAACAGACAATACATGACCAAACACAGGAAGCCTATATAAGATACTAATGAGGGAATAGGCACCAGGTGTGTGCAACAGACAAGAAAGACAATATTTCAAAAATTTCAAATAATATATGAATAAATATGTTCAAACCCTTTAATTGAAGCTGAAAGTCAGCACTTCAGTTCCATTTTGGTTGTTTCCTTTCAAGTCCTTTGTGGTTGCGTACAGAGCTAAAGTCGAGAAAATTATGTCCGGGTACAATTATTTTCGGACCTAACTGTATAAATCGAGGAACACATGCATAACATATTTTCTCCCATTCTACCCAGTCTGTTGGGCATACGTGTGTCCGTGTGTAGTATTCCATGACTTTCTCCGTATACCAACAATCAAGCATGTCAATCTGTCTGCCATTGAGTCTGGCTGGGCGGTGGGAAGATGTGTACATGTTTCAGGCAAAGGAATGGCTGCTATTCAGTCACAAAACTCTTCATTCTGAAATGGCATGTAGCGCTGGGAAGCAGAGATATTTTGCCACTCAAAATTCACATACTCTTTTCCTGGAACTGTGCGGGCGAAGCTGAAATGCAAAGCCTCTTCTATTCATGTCTGAAATGTCCCTGGATGCAAACATTAGCCATGTGTGAATGTGCAACAAGGGGTTTCTTTCTTGATAAGGTAGACCAAAAACATGATCTGGAGTGGGGCATCAATGATCAATATGTAGACCACAATTTATAAAAGAGTTTATTAAATTAACACTAGCTCTCGAAAAAAAGAGGACGAGCGGGTTACTACAAATGTGGACCACTGACCAAGAACAGAATGCATATCCACCACCCAGCAAAACTAACAGTGCGTCTACCAAGTGTCAGCAAGGTACTGAGTATTCACAGCAAACGTTCACGCTCGTGGTTTCAGGGAGAAATATCTGGGTAATTTCATACAAAGTAATTACTCAGGGCCCTAGCCATACATCTACAATTGAACTACGCATAAAACAATTATACACTGTGAAAGAATATAATTGATGACGCCACCAGAAGGTTGTGTGAGCTGGGAGGCAGACGGCTCAATGCTAGCGGCTACTTACAATACAAACACTAAGAAGAAATCTGTTAACGCTGTTCGCTCCCAATTCGCACAGTCGTCGTAATCAAAACAACCCCACTCCCTATGCAGATGGTTGGCACTATTTAAAGCCAGTTCTGAGTACGCTTCACTTCCTCATTAGCGGCCTCGGGCTGTAAATGTCCTGAGGTGTCGATTGTTCATTGGGGCAGCCGGAGGCCCGGCGGTAGGTGATGTTCAATTGGTCGTAATCCCTTGGACGGACCGGGACACGCCCACTTCCTCCCCCCCAGCACAGGCACTCACAGAGAAAGAAAGCATGGTTACTGATGTAGTCCCCACAGCAGAAAAGCAACAATTTTTCAATTCCACGTCCTGGTGGCATGCCAGGACTAGTTGGAGGTAGTTCACCTTAAGTTAGGGTTTGTAGGGGGCAGGTAGTTAACATTAAGTTAGGGTGTGTAGCTGGAGCTAGTTCACCTTTAGGGTGTGTAGCTGGAGCTAGTTCACCTTTAGGGTGTGTAGCTGGAGCTAGTTCACCTTTAGGGTGTGTAGCTGGAGCTAGTTCACCTTTAGGGTGTGTAGCTGCAGGTAATTCACCTTAAGTTCGGGTGTGTACCTGGGATGTTTACTGGTACCTGGGATGTTTACTGTTACCTGGGATGTTTACTGTTACCTGGGATGTTTACTGGTATCTGGGATGTTTACTGGTACCTGGGATGTTTACTGGTACCTGGGATGTTTACTGGTATCTGGGATGTTTACTTGTTACCGGGGATGTTAACTGGTATCTAGGATGTTTACCGGTACCTAAGATTTTTACTGGTACCTGGGATGTTTACTGGTATCTGGGATATTTACTTGTATCTGGGATGTTTACTTGTATCTGGGATGTTTACTGTTACCTGGGATGTTTACTGGTATCTGGGATGTTTACTTGTATCTTGGATGTTTACTTGTATCTGGGATGTTTACTTGTATCTGGGATGTATACAGGTACCTTGGATGTTTACTGGT
The DNA here is from genome assembly GCA_029465975.1 of Dallia pectoralis. Taxonomy (NCBI): domain Eukaryota; kingdom Metazoa; phylum Chordata; class Actinopteri; order Esociformes; family Umbridae; genus Dallia; species Dallia pectoralis. The sequence continues at coordinate 14,645,498 of CM055741.1, read as the reverse complement.
ATCTGGGATGTTTACTTGTATCTGGGATGTTTACTGGTACCTTGGATGTTTACTGGTATCTGGGATGTTTACTGGTACCTGGGATGTTTACTTGTATCTGGGATGTTTACTTGTATCTGGGATGTTTACAGGTACCTTGGATGTTTACTGGTACCTGGGATGTTTACTGGTACCTGGGATGTTTACTGGTATCTGGGATGTTTACTGGTATCTGGGATGTTTACTGGTATCTGGGATGTTTACTGGTATCTGGGATGTTTACTTGTATCTGGGATGTTTACTGGTACCTGGGATGTTTACTGGTATCTGGGATGTTTACTGGTATCTGGGATGTTTACCGGTAACTACCTCCAATCTGCCAAACCTTCAACCCTCCTTCCCTTTCTGACTGTATTTGACCTGGACTTTCTATTTTTTTGCATTAAAGAAATGCATTTAATAATTATTAAACAAAAATAAGTTGATGCACCCCTCAAATCCCGGTTCCTTTCTAGGTTTCTTCCTATATTTGACCCATCAGGAAGTTTTCCCTAGCCAGGATCAAGCTGGTGCCGTATTGGCTTAGCCTCTGAACACTGGCCCCTGTTCCAATGGCTTCTCTTTCTTCAGGGTCGTTGGGTGTTCTGCTGTCTCCTTTAAGTATGGAGTTACTGAACAGAGGAATCACAACTGGCACAGAGGTTTTATCCCTGTGGGGCAACAGGCAGATTTGTCAGGAAACACGAGGCACGAGCAGAGCTTATTTTGGCCAAAACCATTGACTCACTCCATTGACCCCCTGTTATTGTCTGGTGAATGACACACGGTTATCCAGGGGACACTTTCACAAATGCATGGAGGGGGTCTCTGTTAAGATGGGGGTGGTTCCCTACTGAAAATAATCTTTTCATAGGGGGTCTAAGAGGTTAGAGACCAGCTGCTTTAATTTGAGAATAAAGACTGGCCCACCTTTGTCCCATCGAATGGGTCTCTGTTTCATACAGGAAATCCACTCCTTCACCCTGGCATCACTTTCTAATCCACTCCTTCACCCTGGCATCACTTTCTAATCCACTCCTTCACCCTGGCATCACTTTCTAATCCACTCCTTCACCCTGGCATCACTTTCTAATCCACTCCTTCACCCTGGCATCACTTTCTAATCCACTCGTTCACCCTGGCATCCCTTTTTAATGCACTCCTTCACCCTGGCATCACTTTCTAATCCACCCCTTCACTCTGGCATCACTTTCTAATCCACTCCTTCACCCTGGCATCACTTTCTAATCCACCCCTTCACCCATTCCTAACCCTCTCTGGTCCGAAGCTACAGAAGGTCTACTGTGGCACAAGTCACAGAAATGTTTTACAATGGTTGAAGTAAATTCCAATTGTACCTTAATAAAACGCATTAGAAACAATAGGAATCCGAGTTAAAGCACTTTTATCGCTATTCCAAAAGCAACATGTTATGTTATGCACTGATATGAATTATCTGCTAAAAGAGTTAACTGTAGACAAACATGCATTGAGTAAAGGTAGTCAGAGAAATACGGGACAAATTAGCAATGTATCTTTGGCGTTGAAAACTTGCAAAAAGTAGCGATTTTAAAAAAAATTTCAATTATTAAAATGGTTAAAAATATATATGTACAGGACTGCGTAGATCACAAAACAATTGTGTCGTAATTTTTAAATTCGTTATTTAATCCGAATCTCGCAATGTGTTCTGGGTACCCCTTGGTTTCAAGTGAGCTCTCGGAAAATCTTGGTTTCAAGGGGTATACAGCCCTTCGTCTTACCCCTTCGTCTTGATCAAAATTAGTATTCGGACAGCACTTGGTGTCGCGCGAACGCGCAAAACTAAGGGGAAGGGCTAAGGGGAAGGGGTAAGGGGGAGTATTCGGATTGGGCCTAAGTTTACTTCTCAAATTGTATTTTCTTTAAATGGATTCACCCATGGCTATGAGACAAAAACACACCAATGTTTTTGAAAGCATTGTGTGTGTGCATTTAACAGTTCATGGGATGTTTGAAACATTAATTGCAATGGTTCTTAAACCTCTTCTGGGAACCCCCCCCCGACATATTCAAATGTAGTTGTAACCCTAAATAATGGAATCTAAATCAAGCAGTCAAGGGGTTGATACATAGTTGATAATTGATGCAGGTTTCCTAGCTCTGGGTCATAACGCATTTGAAGTTACAAAAAAAACTGTAACGTTACAAGCACAAATATTGTAAAGATGACAGATACTTATAAAAAAGTTTATGATTATATTTGGATTACTTTTAAATCAATAAGAAGTGTGCTTCATATTTATGGCTCGCTACGTGTTTGATAGATTTATTTATTAAGAAGTACATTTAAGGAATTAATCACAATATTTGATGAGGAAAGGTATTTTGACAAACACTTTGCCAAGGGATGACCAGGGAATACCAGCGATGACCAGAGATGACCAGGGAAGATTTCCATTGGATGACCACACCTTGACTGCGTACAGGCTGGGGCAATGCTTTACCATAGGTATGGTGTGTTATAAGTGGTGTACTGTGCTTGTTTTCACCAAACCTGACAGTTGCAGTTCAGTCCAAAACGTTCATTCTTGGTCTCATTTGACCACATGGCATTATAAACTTCCAAGTGTTTTTTTATGCAAGGCGAAAATGAGACTCCATGTGGCCCTTTCAGAAGAGGCTAGACAGGCCAGTTTGTGTAAAGCTTGTGAGATTATTGTCACATGCACAGACGACCAATCTCAGCCAGAAGGACTTGTAGGTCCCTCAAAATACCCATTGGCCACTTGTAGGGCAGTCAAATTAATCTAATGTTGACCTCAATTAAGATTTTGGCTTCCCACAATTAAATATACATGATCGATTGGGTTGTTGACGTTTAAAATGCATGTCTGGACCAGAAAGAGCAAGTCCCTCAAAACGAATGATTAGATAGATCTTTTGGAAGTATTTATTTATTTTATTTATTAAACTTTTATTTATACAGGGGAGCCTGATGTATCATTTGCAAGCATGTCCTGGGAACAGAAACTCACAAATGCAATAACAATGAAAACAGATACATACAATTAACAGACATACTGGAAATAATTGGCACAGTCAATTAAAACAAACACAATTCTCACTAAAAAAATCTAATATTATATTCTTGAACTGACCCAGTGACACCGAGGCCCCCAAATGGAAGTCTGATTGGATACAGTGATGTTAAGTATAATAGAAGCGTGTGGAGTAGGGCTTTGTAAACATTAATAGAATAATGGAGGGATGTACACACTTTTAAGGAGGTCCTAACCCGAACCCAGCAGGAGGACAAATCGACCAGTCTAGCCAGTGTTTACAGTCATCCATACAGCGGGAGGACAAGTCGACCAGTCTAGCCAGTGTTTACAGTCATCCATACAGCAGACGGACAAGTTGACCAGTCTAGCCAGTGTTTACAGTCATCCATACAGCAGACGGACAAATTGACCAGTCTAGTCAGTGTTTACAGTCATCCATACAGCAGACGGACAAGTTGACCAGTCTAGCCAGTGTTTACAGTCATCCATACAGCAGACGGACAAATTGACCAGTCTAGTCAGTGTTTACAGTCATCCATACAGCGGGAGGACAAGTCGACCAGTCTAGCCAGTGTTTACAGTCATCCATACAGCGGGAGGACAAGTCGACCAGTCTAGCCAGTGTTTACAGTCATCCATACAGCAGACGGACAAATTGAGCAGTCTAGCCAGTGTTTACAGATATCCATACAGCAGACGGACAAGTCGACCAGTGTAGCCAGTGTTTACAGATATCCATACAGCAGACGGACAAGTCGACCAGTCTAGCCAGTGTTTACAGTCATCCATACAGCAGACGGACAAGTTGACCAGTCTAGCCAGTGTTTACAGTCATCCATACAGCAGACGGACAAGTTGACCAGTCTAGCCAGTGTTTACAGTCATCCATACAGCAGACGGACAAGTTGACCAGTCTAGCCAGTGTTTACAGTCATCCATACAGCGGGAGGACAAGTCGACCAGTCTAGCCAGTGTTTACAGTCATCCATACAGCAGACGGACAAATTGACCAGTCTAGTCAGTGTTTACAGTCATCCATACAGCAGACGGACAAGTTGACCAGTCTAGCCAGTGTTTACAGTCATCCATACAGCAGACGGACAAATTGACCAGTCTAGTCAGTGTTTACAGTCATCCATACAGCGGGAGGACAAGTCGACCAGTCTAGCCAGTGTTTACAGTCATCCATACAGCGGGAGGACAAGTCGACCAGTCTAGCCAGTGTTTACAGTCATCCATACAGCGGGAGGACAAGTCGACCAGTCTAGCCAGTGTTTACAGTCATCCATACAGCAGACGGACAAATTGACCAGTCTAGCCAGTGTTTACAGATATCCATACAGCAGACGGACAAGTCGACCAGTCTAGCCAGTGTTTACAGATATCCATACAGCAGACGGACAAGTCGACCAGTCTAGCCAGTGTTTACAGTCATCCATACAGCAGACGGACAAGTTGACCAGTCTAGCCAGTGTTTACAGTCATCCATACAGCAGACGGACAAATTGACCAGTCTAGCCAGTGTTTACAGATATCCATACAGCAGACGGACAAGTCGACCAGTCTAGCCAGTGTTTACAGTCATCCATACAGCAGACGGACAAGTTGACCAGTCTAGCCAGTGTTTACAGTCATCCATACAGCAGACGGACAAGTTGACCAGTCTAGCCAGTGTTTACAGTCATCCATACAGCAGACGGACAAGTTGACCAGTCTAGCCAGTGTTTACAGTCATCCATACAGCGGGAGGACAAGTCGACCAGTCTAGCCAGTGTTTACAGTCATCCATACAGCAGACGGACAAGTTGACCAGTCTAGCCAGTGTTTACAGTCATCCATACAGCAGACGGACAAGTTGACCAGTCTAGCCAGTGTTTACAGTCATCCATACAGCGGGAGGACAAGTCGACCAGTCTAGCCAGTGTTTACAGTCAGGATTCTACACAGTCGTCATATAAGTAAATATCTAGAACCAAACATGTATTCAAACACTCCACTGAAGATATCAATAGAGGGATAAACGTCCCATCATTTTGCTCTGGTTCAGTTGACTAGATTACAATATATGCAAATACAGGCCTGTACATCTCTGGCTATTTATCACAGGTCTGTTTTGCACAGTAATAATGATCAACAGGCTTGATCCAATAGGTTTGATCCAATAGGGTTCATCTGAATGTATAATTTACAACCACATGCTAAGTACTTTAGTGTGTGCTCGACTGGCACATTTGAAAATAGCGTGCTTGCGTGACGGCACGCAGCTGCTTGTGAATACAGGGCGCAGGACACAGACATGCATATGCAACAGTGGGCGTGGCTTTGAGGTTAGAGCCACTCCTACTCATGAATAGTGGCCGCCTCCCCCTGATCCTCTAAATGTACTGTTGTCTCTGGTCTGGGACAGTCATTTGCACACTGCATTTCATAGCTTGTGTGTGTGTTGTCAAGACAGACAGAAAGATATATATAAGGAATACGGACAACAACAATAGTCGAAAGGACCAAAGAGTGGGAGAAAGGGGCAGGACGTTTTGCTTTGGAAATCTGCTTTTCTTAAGGAGTTTTTCTCCACTCGTGCATGTTCATATCGAGGAGTATATAGAGCCGGAGGGTTAGGGTTAGGACTTGGAGTATTTAGAGGGTCGACCGGACTTTATTTTCACAGCAAACCGCATCTCTCAAACAGAAGACATGATTCTGAGACTGACTTCAATCTGTGCAGCTTTTTCTCTGCATGTCCTCCTGCGATGCTTGTGGATTAAGGTAAATATATATTAGTTTGCAATAATTACAGTTCAGATGTGAAGTCATGTTGGATATCAGTTTGATATTAGTGGATACCAACCAGATGTGAAGTCAGGTTGGATATCAGTTTAATATTAGTGGATACCAACCAGATGTGAAGTCATGTTGGATATCAGTTTGATATTAGTGGATACCAATCAGATGTGTAGTCAGGTTGGATATTAGTTTAATATTAGTGGATACCAACCAGATGTGTAGTCAGGTTGGATATTAGTTTGATATTAGTGGATACCAATCAGATGTGTAGTCAGGTTGGATATCAGTTTGATATTAGTGGATACCAATCAGATGTGTAGTCAGGTTGGATATTAGTTTCATATTAGTGGATACCAACCAGATGTGCAGTCAGGTTGGATATCAGTTTGATATTAGTGGATACCAATCAGATGTGTAGTCAGGTTGGATATTAGTTTCATATTAGTGGATACCAACCAGATGTGCAGTCAGGTTGGATATCAGTTTAATATTAGTGGATACCAATCAGATGTGTAGTCAGGTTGGATATCAGTTTAATATTAGTGGATACCAACCAGATGTGAAGTCAGGTTGGATATCAGTTTGATATTAGTGGATACCAACCAGATGTGAAGTCAGGTTGGATATCAGTTTAATATTAGTGGATACCAACCAGATGTGAAGTCATGTTGGATATCAGTTTGATATTAGTGGATACCAATCAGATGTGTAGTCAGGTTGGATATTAGTTTAATATTAGTGGATACCAACCAGATGTGTAGTCAGGTTGGATATTAGTTTGATATTAGTGGATACCAATCAGATGTGTAGTCAGGTTGGATATCAGTTTGATATTAGTGGATACCAATCAGATGTGTAGTCAGGTTGGATATTAGTTTCATATTAGTGGATACCAACCAGATGTGCAGTCAGGTTGGATATCAGTTTAATATTAGTGGATACCAATCAGATGTGTAGTCAGGTTGGATATCAGTTTAATATTAGTGGATACCAACCAGATGTGTAGTCAGGTTGGATATCAGTTTAATATTAGTGGATACCAACCAGATGTGTAGTCAGGTTGGATATCAGTTTGATATTAGTGGATACCAATCAGATGTGTAGTCAGGTTGGATATTAGTTTCATATTAGTGGATACCAACCAGATGTGCAGTCAGGTTGGATATCAGTTTAATATTAGTGGATACCAACCAGATGTGTAGTCAGGTTGGATATCAGTTTAATATTAGTGGATACCAACCAGATGTGTAGTCAGGTTGGATATCAGTTTAATATTAGTGGATACCAACCAGATGTGTAGTCAGGTTGGATATCAGTTTAATATTAGTGGATACCAACCAGATGTGTAGTGATGTTGGATATCAGTTTAATATTAGTGGATACCAACCAGATGTGTAGTCAGGGTTAAAGGGCAGTATTTGTTGCAGAAAGATGACTTCTACTATTTTCATTGATAGTTTAGGTCTTGGTATCAAATGGTACAAATGACAGATATCGCTTTGGTATCAAATGGCACAAATAACAGATATCGCTTTCGTATCAAATGGTACAAATGACAGATATCTCTTTGGTATCAAATGGCACAAATAACAGATATCTCTTTTCCTGAACAGGTGTCGGTGGCATCAGGACACTTCGAGCTGCAGATCGTATCCATGCAGAACCTGAACGGGGAACTGCGGACCGGGGTTTGCTGTGACGGGTCCCGGGGTGCGGGGGACTGGGGTGCGGGGGACCGGGGTGCGGGGGACCGCAGCTGCACCAAGGACGAGTGCAACACCTATTTTAAAGTGTGTCTGAAGGAGTACCAGCTGAAGGTCTCTGCGTCGGGCCCCTGCAGTTACGGGACGGCTTCTACACCCGTGGTTGGAGGGAATACGTTTAGTTTAGGAAGCATGAAGAGGGGCGCGTCCAGGATTGTTTTACCGTTCAGCTTTGCTTGGCCGGTGAGTTCATTGGGTGGTTGTGTGTGTTAATTGGGTGGTGGTGGTGGTGTGTTAATTGGGTGGTGGTGTGTGTTAATTGGGTGGTGGTGGTGGTGGCGGTGTGTTAATTGGGTGGTGGCGGTGTGTTAATTGGGTGGTGGTGTGTTAATTGGGTGGCGGTGTGTGTTAATTGGGTGGTGGTGTGTGTTAATTGGGTGGTGCTGGTGTGTTAATTGGTTGGTGCTGGTGGTGGTTTGTTAATTGGGTGGTGGTTTGTTAATTGGGTGGTTGTGTGTGTTAATTGGGTGGTTGTGTGTGTTAATTGGGTGGTTGTGTGTGTTAATTGGGTGGTGGTGGTGGTGTGTTAATTGGGTGGTGGTGTGTTAATTGGGTGGCGCTGGTGGTGGTGTGTTAATTGGGTGGCGCTGGTGGTGGTGTGTTAATTGGGTGGCGCTGGTGGTGGTGTGTTAATTGGGTGGCGCTGGTGGTGGTGTGTTAATTGGGTGGTGGTGGTGGTGGTGTGTTAATTGGGTGGTGGTCGTGCTGTATTGTTAACTTGAACCACACATTTGTGCTCAGCAGTCCAATTAATACATTGACATACTTTGAATATACCCAAACAACAACAGGAAAGTAACTCGGGTTTTATGTGAAGAGTAGCCTATCAAATGAGTCTGGTAGGTGTACACACTTGTCTTAGTTAATGGTTTATGTAGGCATATTCAACTACACAAAACTTCACGTAGAGTGACGAATATTTATCATTATAGAAGAATCTGCAGTTGGGCATAAATCATTTGAGTCAACTTGTACTTGTAGAACTCACACGCTTTTCCGGAGCCTTTAATTGATTTTAAATCTTAATAGACACAGTAGGGTACTTATAAAACAAACCTGTAGCGATGCATTATTCACTTATTCTACAGGTTTTGCGCTGCCTATACGTTAAAGAGTGTGTCCGGTGGCCCAGCGTCAAACAATAGCTTGTGCAAGAATAGGCAATAAAACACCTGGGTTATCTAGACAATAAAACACCTGGGTAATCTAGACAATAAAACACCTGGGTTATCTAGACAATAAAACACCTGGGTTATCTAGGCAATAAAACACCTGGGTTATCTAGACAATAAAACACCTGGGTTATCTAGGCAATAAAACACCTGGGTTATCTAGACAATAAAACACCTGGGTTATCTAGGCAATAAAACACCTGGGTAATCTAGACAATAAAACACCTGGGTAATCTAGACAATAAAACACCTGGGATATCTAGGCAATAAAACACCTGGGTTATCTATGCAATAAAACACCTGGGTTATCTAGACAATAAAACACCTGGGTTATCTAGGCAATAAAACACCTGGGTTATCTAGACAATAAAACACCTGGGTTATCTAGGCAATAAAACACCTGGGTAATCTAGACAATAAAACACCTGGGTTATCTAGACAATAAAACACCTGGGATATCTAGGCAATAAAACACCTCGGTTATCTAGGCAATAAAACACCTCGGTTATCTAGGCAATAAAACACCTGGGTTATCTATGCAATAAAACACCTGGGTTATCTATGCAATAAAACACCTGGGTTATCTATGCAATAAAACACCTGGGTTATCTAGACAATAAAACACCTGGGTTATCTATGCAATAAAACACCTGGGTTATCTAGGCAATAAAACACCTGGGTTATCTAGGCAATAAAACACCTGGGTTATCTATGCAATAAAACACCTGGGTTATCTATGCAATAAAACACCTGGGTTATCTATGCAATAAAACACCTGGGTTATCTATTCAATAAAACACCTGGGTTATCTAGGCAATAAAACACCTGGATGACTGGTATGTTTAACGTCACTGTGCCTAGATGCCACCCTATAGTGACTGGCATGTTTAACGTCACTGTGTGTGCCCTACTTTCATAATGTGCCTGTGATCATGAATGAGCTCGTTATATAAAATAGTTAGTTACAGACAACTTGCCCATGTGGCTGCACTCTCTCTTTCAGAACTTGGAGAGAGTTTGCCTGTCCTGTTCTCTCTATATCTGGTATCTCTATTGGTGTCTCTAACCCACCCGCCCTCTAGGGTCCTGGTCTGACAGAAGCAGTGACAGTTTATATGAAGGTGGGGTGATCAATAGCGTTGGTGCGCCGAGGATTATGGGAGATAATGGAGGCTGTGACAGGAATAATACAGAGGGGTTGGGGGGGGTAACAGGATGCAGTGGTGGATCCAGCAGGGGCCCCGGTCAGTCTAGAGGGGTGGGGGTGGGGGTAACTGGATGCAGTGGTGGATCCAGCAGGGGACCCGGTCAGTCTAGAGGGGTTGGGGTGGGGGGGGTAACTGGATGCAGTGGTGGATCCAGCAGGGGCCCCGGTCAGTCTAGAGGGGTTGGGGGGGGGTAACAGGATGCAGTGGTGGATCCAGCAGGGCCCCGGTCAGTCTAGAGGGGTTGGGGGGGGTAACAGGATGCAGTGGTGGATCCAGCAGGGGCCCCGGTCAGTCTAGAGGGGTTGGGGGGGGTAACTGGATGCAGTGGTGGATCCAGCAGGGGCCCCGGTCAGTCCATGGGCAGTATCGGTTCAAACACTGTGGTCTTTATATCTATCCTTATATTAACTCTACTCTTAAACCTGATAAACCCACACGCCCTCTGCTTCCTGGATGTGCCCGGGCTTGTATGCTTGTTTCTCTTGCTTTTAAAGTATGTTCCCACACTTTCTAAGCCAATTAAAAGTACCCGGCTGTGCATCTGTCCTTTGCCCCGGGATGGGAGCACGTAGTTAGGTCCCGTTCCAACAATACTAAATAACGTGCAGCCAGGAGTTGTGATAAACAGGGAAAATATGTGGAAAGAGTGCACGTTGTCCCAATGTCCAGTCTGTGGTGAAGATGTAAGAACAACTGGGTTTTCACCTTTGCTGTAGATAAGACTGATTGCTTTGAGGAATTTAAATGGATAAAAATGTTGACTTGTTTGCTGTGTGCCGTCTTGGGTAACATTTGTTGGGCACGCGAGATCTGTGTTTCATTAGGGCGCAAAACGGCGTATTTTTAAGTATGAGATCCATATGAAACTCCAAGGAGGATACACGTTTCCTGTCACATTTGAGGCAAATGTTTTCTATTTAAACGGGGAACTAAACTGGCCTATTAAATTACATTTCCGAACTTACTTTTGACGGCTTATGTTGCGTCCCACGAATGGCTATGCAAATTCATGCAATATGTAAATTAGCCACATTTGCTGCTGCTGTGACCCCCCATGACCCCACCCCACGCCGCCCCCACCCCCCAGGCCCCCAGGCCCCGCCACTTCATCTCCCGGATTTCCTGGGTGCATCAACGTCCATATGAGATAACGATCTGTGATTCAGCGGAAAACAACTCAGCCAGCTCCTAGTCTGCATTATGTGCGCGGGCGACCCGGCTGTGTGTTTGCTTAAAAACGGGAAGCTGTGGCAAAGTCATAAGCCCTCACACAAGGGGGCTCGCCCGGCACATTCCTACTTCCCATCGCTTGTTATTTTTGGAGCTTCATTGACAAGTGCCATGGTGAGCGTTGTGTGAGCGTTGTGTGAGCGTTGTGTGAGCGTTGTGTGAGCGTTGTGTGAGCGTTGGCAAGTGTTTTGAGTAGACAGGGTTGATATCATTGGAGTGGAGCCAAACAGCTATACACACTCATTTAGGCCTGCTGGCACCAACACACACACACACACATTGCATTCTCACACACACTCCAGCATTTTGGCATGCATGCACAAACACAGCGATATATGATTCACTCAAATGATCACTTTTGATTCTGTAAACAACTTTTTTTAATTCTGGCACGCACATACACTGAGTCAGCGTGGTCTCTCTGACAGACACACACTCTGTCACACACACACTTCGCCCTCCAAGGCTTTTCTCCGTCCGTTATCTGATACTGGTGAGAGCGGCGGTGGCCTTGAGAGGGACAAAGAGGTGCTGAAATAATGGACTTCCCTCCCTGACCCGGGACACACACTCAAATGTTTTCCGTACACACGTACGACGGGATCTCTGCAGATGTCCGCCTCGTACGACCCACTCAAATGACCGAGCCCTGACGGCACGGAGAAAGCCGAGGAACCCTCAGTGGTTTTAGACGACGCCAGCAGCCAGACTGTCTATCGCCCACATCGATCTTGCTCTCTCTTTTGTCTCCGTCTCAATTCGAGTCGGTGAAAGTGGTCTGTTTGTTTTGGGCCCGGTTTCTGTAAAGGAGAGCGGCTTAGCTCGTCCCGGTCAGAGGGTTGCCAACGCCTCGGCAGGGGGGGACTCTTACTAATCTGCAACATATGGAGAAAAGACAGTAGACTGACAGTTAAAGGCCACCATACAAATCCCCCTTTTCGCTTACGGCTCTCATGCGTGCGTGTGCAAATGGCAGGCTATCTATTAGCAGTTTGTGAATGTGTGCCAGAGGAAAAAAGTCCTCATCACGTGGATGTGACAACAGATTAACTAGAAACTACAGACAACTACACCAAATGACTGTTGCCTTTTCAGCGTAAGACTGATCCTCTAGCCGGCAAGTCTGTTAGCAGTAACTGTGGTCAGGAACCTAAATGTAGGGTTAACACAGCTGTGGCTTTAGGGTATAAGGGTTAACACAGCTGTGGCTTTAGGGTATAAGGGTTAACACATCTGTGGCTTTAGGGTATAAGGGTTAACACAGCTGTGGCTTTAGGGTATAAGGGTTAACACATCTGTGGCTTTAGGGTATAAGGGTTAACACAGCTGTGGCTTTAGGGTATAAGGGTTAACATAGCTGTGGCTTTAGGGTATAAGGGTTAACACAGCTGTGGCTTTAGGGTATAAGGGTATAAGGGTTAACACAGCTGTGGCTTTCACCTGAACTTTCTGTTTCTATCTATGTCTAGCTGTCTAGCTGTGTCAATTCAAGATATTGGGTTCAATAACAAGGGGGATATTTACATTGTGAAAGAAGTGGACACCGTGAAAACAGGAAAAGGGAAAAAATCTGATTATAAGTGAAGAGTTGGACAAGGATAATTATAACGCAATAAAATGTTGTTTAATTAGCTGTGTGGTAATAATGTGTGTGCATACAGTGATGAGTTTCTCTCTCCCTCTCCCTCTCTCTCTCTCTCTCTCCTCAACAGAGGTCCTATACGTTGATAGTGGAGGCTTTGGACTTCAACAACGACTCTCAAACAGGAAGTGAGTATAACCTCCCAACATAATGTTATATCTCTCATCAGCTCTATTCGATTTCACGTTACATAAATAACATAATCCTGTGACCTGAAAGTCGTCGTCCCAGACAAAAACTAGGCACATTTAAAGCAGTCACTCCCTTGTCTGTTATGATGCTGAGGTGTGTGTGTGTGTGTGCGTGTGTTGGGGTGTAGACTTTAAGGTCAAGACTACAACAGCAGAATATCCCATCGTGACATATATCTTCACATGGCTATATTATAAGTCTGTTTTGAAAGCTTGATGACTGGCTGAAAGGGGTGTGACGAGATCTTGTGCCGTGAGATCTTGTGATATTGAGCTGGACAACATTTTGAGTACTCTGTGGAAACAATAAAATAAGGGTGACAGAAATGACGTGAACAGTACTTACAGTGATGTAAGAAAATAGTGCTGTACACCGCGGCTAACATGAGCACTATGTGCCTGTAATATGTAAGTGGCTGTGCTGTGAGGAAATAGCGCTGTACATCGCGGCTAACATGAGCACTATGTGCCTGTAATATGTAAGTGGCTGTGCTGTGAGGAAATAGCGCTGTACACCGCGGCTAACATGAGCACTATGTGCCTGTAATATGTAAGTGGCTGTGCTGTGAGGAAATAGCGCTGTACACCGCGGCTAACATGAGCACTATGTGCCTGTAATATGTAAGTGGCTGTGCTGTGAGGAAATAGCGCTGTACATCGCGGCTAACATGAGCACTATGTGCCTGTAATATGTAAGTGGCTGTGCTGTGAGGAAATAGCGCTGTACATCGCGGCTAACATGAGCACTATGTGCCTGTAATATGTAAGTGGCTGTGCTGTGAGGAAATAGCGCTGTACATCGCGGCTAACATGAGCACTATGTGCCTGTAATATGTAAGTGGCTGTGCTGTAAGGAAATAGCGCACATGTTAGCCACGGTGTGCAGCACTATGTGCCTGTAATATGGAAGTGTAGCCGCACATCAAGGGCTTCACACACACGATTAACCTTGCTACCCAGGCTGCTCTTGGTGTATCGGTGTCACTCATTTTCCCGGCCGGGTGAGATGTGTGGATGGTTATATTCATCAGTTTAACAGCTACAGTGGTGTTGGTGTCTCAACATAAGCTACAACTGCCATCACACCAAGTTTGCAGTTTTAGTATTGAGAGAGAACTACTTGAATTATGGTTGACCTTATTGTTTTCACTTAAAAATAAGACTAAGAAAAACGTTTATTTTACTGTGTTTGTAGTTCAGTTGGAAGGTCACATGTACAGTTATAAGGTCCGAACAGACTCATGTGAAATCATACAGGAGAGAAGCCAGTCAGTTGAGTTTGTGGCAAATACTTTTACAGTGCTGTTTTGCATTTTGTGACTTTCAGGCGAAATACTTTTTTCAGTCCTCTATTTCGTTATTGAAGATTTCTTCAAAATAGTGTTAAAATCTAATATTTTTCTCGTGAACCCAAGAATGTGTTTGTGGGACAAGCAGGCTGACCTTTAAAGCACACAAGCAATATCCAAAAACGAAAAGATACAACTTTCATCAATGTTACTTCCATTTAGTTATTTAGCGCATCTCTCCCCAGGGGAGCAATAACCGACTCTTAACCTCTAGGATATCTGCCTCCCCAAATATAAGTATATGCAACAGTGTCATACAGGAGAAACAGACGGGAAACAGAGAAACAAAGTACAGTACATATTTTGAGCTTTGTTTGTTTTTCAGGCCGGGAGCAATGTCTGTGTGTGGCATTTAGCGTCTGTCAGGAAACCATTATAGCCGGAGTGTTAAATCATGCCTGAGTTTGCTGACCCCAGTTCAGGTGGGCTTCAGCCTAGGCGGGGGAGGGAAATGTTTCCAAATCAGCCATGTCAACTTTAAGCATGAAACGTAACTATTGCATTCAGAGCCAATAAAGGCTAAATGTGAAAAGGTTGGTGTGATGTCAGAGCTTTGTTTTTCTAAGAAAATAAGCTCGCTCTGACTCTCGCACAGGCCGGCTAGATCAATGAAAACGTTTGCCAGTGAGGAGGGCCAAACGAGGACAGGCCAAATATTGACCATCTCACTTAGCTTTGACGAGCTTAGTGCCCTGGGAACATGGCCAGTTAGCCTCAAATGAGCAGGCTAATTAAAAGCTGGTTTACAGATGCAAATGCAGGCTAAATGCAGTGCTAAATGCAATGCTACCGCTAACGTTAGCATAGAGTTAGCGTCTCGAAAAGTTGCATCCATTCCATTTACTGAGGTGACTGGTGTGTCGGTGCGAACTCGACGGCTGCCTCGAACAATATTCACCCTCTCGAGGGGAATTCACCAGTGCACTGAGAGGTAAATATTTGTTCAAATCTCCGGGAGGGAGCAGTATGCGTTTCTTAAGAAGTTTCAGAATATACAGTACATGCTACGCTAGCGCTATTTCTGGCACTATCTTGTCCAGGGCTATCTTGTTTGATATTGCAGTTCACAGTTTGCTTCCAGGTTGGTACTTTTTTCCTTTTTGCTTGAGTGCAGTGGGTTTCTTTTTTCGTTAATTTGCCAAACCTTGCCTCCCCTCGTCGTCAACATATTCCGGGCCTCAGGTAGTATGAGAGCGTTACCTCATGCTGACCACACTTTACACCCTGTGAGTGAAATATCACATTGGTGCTCAGGATTCTGACCGGTCTGGATGATTACCATGGCAAACCTCCACTGCTACAACTAGCACATAACAAAAAGCCAGAGTCTTTGTTTTCAAGCACCATCGTGGGCGAATTCCAGTGGATGGACTCTTTTGGTTGTGTTTTTGGGTACCAGAGGGTGGCATGGTGGGCAGAGACAAACGGGGCGTCCACCTGACAGAAAGCTGGTAGTGAAGTAAGGCTACCCATGTGTGTCATAGGGTGTTCCAGAAGTGTGTTATGCTATATCTGAAACAATTGAAAGAAGTCAATTTAGGCCACTGCCAAATGAGAAGGCATAAAAAAGTCTAATCAAATGTAAATCACAAAGCTTTAAGTCTATGGTGATCAGGGAGACTAGTGTATCAGAATGGTATTGGGAATATGTGAAAACATCTGGGAAGATCAGTGAGACTAGTGTATCGGAATGGTATTGGGAATATGTGAAAACATCTGGGAAGATCAGTGAGACTAGTGTATCGGAATGGTATTGGGAATATGTGAAAACATCTGGGAAGATCAGTGAGACTAGTGTATCGGAATGGTATTGGGAATATGTGAAAACATCTGGGAAGATCAGTGAGACTAGTGTATCAGAATGGTATTGGGAATATGTGAAAACATCTGGGAAAATCTGTGAGTAATTATGTAGAAATCTTACCTTAGAGTCTGACATTTAATTGCTAATAAAGCAATTTGCTCCAACTGTTCAAAAGCTAGAGACATAATTGTTGCAAAATATAAAGTGCTGTTCTATCCATTGGCAACTGCTGTTGACCACTGGTTTCAGGAGTCTCTCTGGTTAAGACTGACCAACACAACTGAATAGACAGGCTCATCTTAGGTATTTCTGCATTCTTGTCTGTGTGTTCTTGTATGTGTATGTTTAAGTGTGTTACTGTGTAGGACTGTTTATCTGTGTGTGTCACTGTGTATGACTGTTTATCTGTGTGTGTCACTGCGTATGACTGTTTATCTGTGTGTGTCATTGTTTATCTGTGTGTGTTACTGTGTATGACTGTTTATCTGTGTGTGTTACTGTGTATGACTGTTTATCTGTGTGTGTCACTGTGTATGACTGTTTATCTGTGTGTGTCACTGCGTATGACTGTTTATCTGTGTGTGTCATTGTTTATCTGTGTGTGTTACTTTGTATGACTGTTTATCTGTGTGGGTCATTGTTTATCTGTGTGTGTCACTGCGTATGACTGTTTATCTGTGTGTGCCATTGTTTATCTGTGTGTGTCACTGCGTATGACTGTTTATCTGTGTGTGTCATTGTTTATCTGTGTGTGTTACTGTGTATGACTGTTTATCTGTGTATGACTGTTTATCTGTGTATGACTGTTTATCTGTGTGTTACTGTGTATGACTGTTTATCTGTGTGTTACTGTGTGTGACTGTTTATCTGCGTGTGACTGTTTATCTGCGTATGACTGTTTATCTGTGTGTGACTGTTTATCTGCGTGTGACTGTTTATCTGCGTGTGACTGTTTATCTGCGTGTGACTGTTTATCTGCGTGTGACTGTTTATCTGTGTATGACTGTTTATCTGTGTATGACTGTTTATCTGTGTGTGTTCCTGTATATAAATATTTCCAACCCACGGGTTGTGTTTCCTCTCCCCCTCACTTCTATTTACACGGCGCTCTCTCTCCCACTTCTCCCCATCAGGCGTTGCCGGGGCGGTGATTGAGAAGTCCGTTCAGTCCGGTATGATCAACCCCAGCGACCAGTGGCAGAGCCTGAGACACATCGGCCCAGTGGGGCAGTTTGAATACCAGATCCGCGTCAGCTGTGATGAACACTACTACGGATTTGGCTGCAATAAGTTCTGCCGGCCACGTGATGACTTTTTTGGCCACTACGGCTGTGACCATAACGGCAACAAGACGTGTCTAGAAGGATGGTCTGGACCCGGATGTGACACCGGTGAGATGTCTGTATTTATGAATGTGGAGCCAAAATGTCTTCAAGTTAGACAGCCGATTAATGCCAACACATAATAATACATGAGAAATATATATACATATATATTTTGTTTTCATTTCTCGACAAGCATGAAGAAAATGACCCCGCATGAAGAAAATGACACATGTATCGGGTTTCTGTGAATTCGAACACGATGAAAGCAAATGCAAGGCCAAATATAAATCCGATTTTGGTGGCGGGTTCAATTGGATTTTGTTCTGACCCAGTACGCCTGTACAGACTGGGGTTCTATTGGGCTTTGTTCTGACCCAGTATGCCTGTACAGACTGGTGATGGGTTCTATTGGGCTTTGTTCTGACCCAGTATGCCTGTACAGACTGGTGATGGGTTCTATTGGGCTTTGTTCTGACCCAGTATGCCTGTACAGACTGGTGATGGGTTCTATTGGGCTTTGTTCTGACCCAGTATGCCTGTACAGACTGGTGATGGGTTCTATTGGGCTTTGTTCTGACCCAGTATGCCTGTACAGACTGGTGATGGGTTCTATTGGGCTTTGTTCTGACCCAGTATGCCTGTACAGACTGGTGATGGGTTCTATTGGGCTTTGTTCTGACCCAGTATGCCTGTACAGACTGGTGATGGGTTCCATTGGGCTTTGTTCTGACCCAGTATGCCTGTACAGACTGGTGATGGGTTCCATTGGGCTTTGTTCTGACCCAGTACGCCTGTACAGACTGGTGATGGGTTCTATTGGGCTTTGTTCTGACCCAGTACGCCTGTACAGACTGGTGATGGGTTCCATTGGGCTTTACAGACTGGGTTGTTGTTTGGGCTGTTTGTAGCGTTCCCACCCCCCTTCCCCCGGTGTCCTAGCGGAGAGCGACTGCAGGGCTCTGGATAACACTTGGATTTAGTAGGATTACTGCCCCAGTTGGAGCTTAGGACATTCCCACGAGTTAGAAAATGACATGGTGGCAAATTTGGGGTGGGTGGTGGGGTGGGGTTCTGACATCATCCCGCTGACTCTCACTTCACTTTTGTCTCTCCTTCATTCCCACTTTTATTTCTCACCGACTCACTTCTGTTTCCGTAAACCTTGTGCTCCTTCTCCTTGGCTTTCTTCCTCCCTGACTGATCTTACTCTTTCCCACACTTTTTTTCAGCTCTTTGCAGGCAAGGCTGCAGCGCTGAACACGGATCCTGTAAACTGCCTGGAGATTGCAAGTGAGCATCTTGTTTATTATTTTATGTTTTACGTTAAGGCCACACGTGCAAACATCTGCCCGTTCCCTCGGAGCTGTATCACAGCCACGCGTGGCGTTAGCGGGGGTTTCTGACAGAGGTTCTTCGAGTTGTACCAGACTTGGAAAGCTCACCTGAGTAGAGAGAATACTTTTGACATGTGCATGTTGTCTATCTGTGCGACACACGTACGTAGGATACCTTCTGTGTGGGTGGACTGGCCACAGCTGCCAGTCATTATTATTATTAAATGAGTAAGTGCCGCTCCTCTAGTGCCCCTGTTCAGACAAGCACTTCTACTTACTCAAGAAGCAGCTCTACCCAACCCATTATGTGCGTGTGCGTGTGCGTGTGCGTGTGCGTGTGTGTGTGTGTGTGTGTGTGTGTGTGTGTGTGTCCGACAGGTGTCTGTACGGCTGGCAGGGCGAGTACTGTGATAAATGCATCCCTCACCCGGGCTGCGTTCACGGTCGCTGCGAGGAGCCCTGGCAGTGCCTCTGCGACACCAACTTTGGTGGCCAGCTGTGTGACAAAGGTGAGCACACAGGCCAACACAAACAGACACAGTGCTGTGTGACAAAGGTGAGCACACAGGCCAACACAAACAGACACAGTGCTGTGTGACAAAGGTGAGCACACAGGCCAACACAAACAAACACAGTGCTGTGGACACAGGTGAGCAAACAGGCCAACACAAACAGACACAGTGCTGTGTGACAAAGGTGAGCACACAGGCCAACACAAACAGACACAGTGCTGTGTGACAAAGGTGAGCACACAGGCCAACACAAACAAACACAGTGCTGTGGACACAGGTGAGCAAACAGGCCAACACAAACAGACACAGTGCTGTGGACACAGGTGAGCACACAGGCCAACACAAACAAACACAGTGCTGTGGACACAGGTGAGCACACAGGCCAACACAAACAAACACAGTGCTGTGGACACAGGTGAGCAAACAGGCCAACACAAACACACACGGTGCTGTGGACACAGGTGAGCACACAGGCCAACACAAACAAACACAGTGCTGTGGACACAGGTGAGCAAACAGGCCAACACAAACACACACGGTGCTGTGGACACAGGTGAGCACACAGGCCAACACAAACACACACGGTGCTGTGGACACAGGTGAGCACACAGGCCAACACAAACAAACACAGTGCTGTGGACACAGGTGAGCACACAGGCCAACACAAACAAACACAGTGCTGTGGACACAGGTGAGCAAACAGGCCAACACAAACAAACACAGTGCTGTGGACACAGGTGAGCACACAGGCCAACACAAACAAACACAGTGCTGTGGACACAGGTGAGCACACAGGCCAACACAAACAAACACAGTGCTGTGGACACAGGTGAGCAAACAGGCCAACACAAACACACACGGTGCTGTGGACACAGGTGAGCACACAGGCCAACACAAACAGACACAGTGCTGTGGACACAGGTGAGCACACAGGCCAACACAAACAAACACAGTGCTGTGGACACAGGTGAGCACACAGGCCAACACAAACAAACACAGTGCTGTGGACACAGGTGAGCAAACAGGCCAACACAAACACACACGGTGCTGTGGACACAGGTGAGCACACAGGCCAACACAAACACACACGTGCTGTGGACACAGGTGAGCAAACAGGCCAACACAAACACACACGGTGCTGTGGACACAGGTGAGCACACAGGCCAACACAAACAGACACAGTGCTGTGGACACAGGTGAGCACACAGGCCAACACAAACAAACACAGTGCTGTGGACACAGGTGAGCAAACAGGCCAACACAAACACACACGGTGCTGTGGACACAGGTGAGCACACAGGCCAACACAAACAGACACAGTGCTGTGGACACAGGTGAGCACACAGGCCAACACAAACAAACACAGTGCTGTGGACACAGGTGAGCAAACAGGCCAACACAAACAGACACAGTGCTGTGGACACAGGTGAGCACACAGGCCAACACAAACACACACGGTGCTGTGGACACAGGTGAGCACACAGGCCAACACAAACACACACGTGCTGTGGACACAGGTGAGCACACAGGCCAACACAAACAGACACAGTGCTGTGGACACAGGTGAGCACACAGGCCAACACAAACACACACGGTGCTGTGGACACAGGTGAGCACACAGGCCAACACAAACACACACGGTGCTGTGGACACAGGTGAGCACACAGGCCAACCCAAACACACAAAGTGCTGTGGACACAGGTGAGCACACAGGCCAACCCAAACACACACAGTGCTGTGGACACAGGTGAGCACACAGGCCAACCCAAACACACACAGTGCTGTGGATTCGATGAAAGGTGCCCTGATTAAGCAACTCGTCTGAATTTGTTCCTGTCTTCCAGACCTGAACACATGCGCTACTCATCAGCCGTGTACAAACGGGGGCACTTGCAGTAACACTGGACCTGACAAGTACCACTGCGCCTGTCCTGACGGGTTTTCTGGCGTCAGATGCGAGCGAGGTGAGTCCCAAACGCAGGTACACAGACGCGGTTAAAGGGAAACGCAGTTGATGTTCTGCGTGTGATCTCTCTCTCGTTTTCTGTGTTGATTGCACTCTTCTGAACTGTTGTCGTTTTCTGGTGACAGTGATGCAGTTCAATTTTACTTTTACATCAGTGAGAAGCTGCCTTTTATTCTGAAGCAACTTGTGATACAGAGTGCAAAGATTTCCTTGGCTTTTTCTTTATTGTTCCCCCATGGGAACTGAACCCAGAGCTCGGCTCTAACAGATGCATGGGACACTTCTTAAATCTTAAGAGAAACGCTGTGTTCTAATCGGTTTCCTTGAGACCGGTCTGATCCAAGTCATGTGGTGTGATTGGGTTGGCATTTGAGAAGTTCATAGTTCATGGGTCAGGTTAGGTCAGTCGCATGCTTAATCTCACCCAGGGGTTAAGCACGGTTCTGTCTGTCGGCTCTGGGCGGTCGCCCTAGCGTCACTCTGGCCGAGACCTCATTTAGATATCGCCATAGGAAACCTCGTAACAGAGATCGTCTTTCTGGTGGCGACGGACTGTGTCCAAATCAACCAGGGGTCGTGTCCGTATCAACCCAGGGGTCGTGTCCGTAACAACCAGGGGTCGTGAGCCCGTGTTGCTTTTTGAACGTGTTATTGATCGCATTCTGTGCCCTTCCTTTTATGTTGTATGATGGTTCTACAACGCTCCGGTAGAGTTGAGTGGAATCCCATCATTTGGGTTAGCGAGCCTGATTCTGGGACAGGAGGTCAACAGAGAGCACAGCTAGTTGGGAGGGAGGGTTCTGCATTGGAACACGCCCGCTTTGTGTTTAACTGGGACAGATGCCCTGTTTCTGTTGTGATGATTTATAAGCTATCAACCCGCATCTTGAGGAGGGAGGGAGGGTGAATACCGGGTTTCAAGCCAAAGGGAAGCTCAAATTCTTTTTAGTCTCCCATCCAGACACAGTCACAATATGATCCTTTCCTGTGCCTAGCCCTGTGACACCAATCAACTGAGACAGCCCCACTGATTACAAATTGCCCTTTATTTCCTGTGCGCTACTTTTGAATTTTAGACCCGGACACATTTGGCTTTAGGTCACTTGGTCCCTTAAATGAAGAACAAAGCAATGTCTTGGAGAGCAGTTCGTCAGAACCTTGTGGGTCAGAACCTTGTGGGTCAGAACCTTGTTGGTCAGAACCTTGTGGGTCAGAGCCTTGTTGGTTTGATGTGTTTTACCCTGCCGTTATCTCTCAGAGAGCTGGACAGTGGCTTGAATCTGTCAAGTCACGACTCACCGCTCTGCAAGTCAGGGTGCCAGGATGCACAGTTTCCTGTGGGGCCCATCATTAATGCTAAGCCATTTCTGTCTGTGGCGATATGCTTCTTTCTTACTTTCTGTCGTGCATTATTGGGTCTGGCTATCGTCTCTCTCTGTTGTTCTTGCTTTCCCGCACTTTCCTCTTTTTGCTTCAATTTCTTTTTCTCATTGTGTTTTTTTCTTGCACTTCTATTTTGCTCTCTTTATTTTCGCCCGTCTCTCCTTCCTCCCTCACCCTTGTGCTTTTCTTCTGGTGGGGTGGTCCAGAGCGGGTTAGTGTGAGGCCTAAGGGGTTTTCCACTGGCAGCAGTCTGGTCTGGGCAAGCCGGGGAGAGTCACTGGGAACCGGCACATCTAGAGGGGAAAACCCATCTCACCTTCCTGGTGTGGGAGAAGTGATGGAGTTTTAACAGTTTAATAAATGTTCTCGATTAATTTTTTCTAATTCGCCTGTACTTTCTTATATACGCATCAGTGTTGATTTTTTTTTATGGTGTCCTTTAATTATTGGTTGTTATTTGTTGTTTCTGGGCCAACTGCTCTGAACTGTTACTCTCTGGGTGACCAAGTATGAATGAGAAGGTGTTAACATGATGATGATTCTGGATCAACTTGAGTGCTAATGAGAATCTCCCAGTAACTCTCTCTGTCTGTCTGTCTGTCTGTCTGTCTGTCTGTCTGTCTCTCTCTCTCTCTCTCTCTGTCTGTCTGTCTGTCTGTCTGTCTGTCTCTCTGTCTGTCTCTCTGTCTCTCTGTCTGTCTGTCTGTCTGTCTGTCTCTCTGTCTGTCTGTCTGTCTGTCTGTCTCTCTCTCTCTCTCTGTCTGTCTGTATGTCTGTCTCTCTGTCTGTCTGTCTGTCTGTCTGTCTGTCTCTCTCTCTCTCTCTCTCTCTCTGTCTCTGTCTGTCTGTCTCCCTCTGTCTGTCTCCCTCTGTCTGTATGTATGTCTGTCTGTTTGTCTACCTCTCTCTGTTTGTCTGTCTGTCTCCCTCTGTCTGTCTGTCTGTCTGTCTCCATCCCTATAGTGGATCATGCCTGTCTATCTGATCCCTGTCTCAACGGAGGGCGCTGTGTGGAGACCAGTGAAGGGTTTGAGTGCCAGTGTGCCCCCGGCTGGACTGGCATCGTATGTAGCACTGGTAAGCTGGTCATTACAGTCTGGAGGTTTTAAATTCAATATGCATTACATTGTGATATACAATACATTAATGGAACATGGAACCAAAGTGGCAAGCGTACGTAGTTGACCGTACATGACGGTTGGTCCTTAAACCTGTTCTCCTCCCTGCCAGATGTGGACGAGTGTTTCTCCAACCCCTGTGGGAACGGGGCCACCTGCCAGGACCAGATCAATGGCTTCAAATGCTTCTGCCCTGTCCAGTGGACCGGAAAGACCTGCCTCATTGGTCAGTTTAAAGACCCGCCTCGTTGGTCTGTTTAACACTAGAAGCGCCAACAGCCCACGCCCGCGGGCGTTGCAGTTAGTAATTAAAATAAATATATAATGTTGAAAAGCTACAGCCTTGTCCTTCCATGACTTTTCCTAAAAACGTGCATTTTACCTTGTCCCGTTTTCAGAATTGCAAAATCACAAACAGAACACTATATAAAACTACTATTTACATGTTTTTTTATACCTAAACTGCCCTCCTGTCGCTATAATCCCACGGCGCTGGGCGTTGGTACCCAAGAGTGGCTAATTGCGGTACCCAGACACCGATCACACCTCACTGGGCTTATGACGTCAATGGTTGAATGGGCCATATGCAGACAAAAGACTGCCAGATACACATAGACAATAGATAGATTGGCTTGGTTGAATTTGAATGAACTAGAAACAAGAGGTAGGCCTAAGTTTATAAAGACATATGTTTCACTAACAGAACGAATTCATCTAATACATCGATATACAGCCCATTCATGTAATTTTTAACTATGTATCAGTTCTATGTGTCATGCGCCTATTACAATGGTCCGATCTATATGAAACTGGACTGGTTTTGGTCTGATCTATATTGGACTCGTTTTGGTCTGATCTGTATGAAACTGGATCAGTTTTGGTCTGGTCTATATGAAACTGGACTCGTTTTGGTCTGATCTATATGAAACTGGATATATGTAACGGATTAGTTTGCTGCTGTCTCATGTACACTCATAACCGGTTAGTTTGCGTGTCCTGCTCAGGCAGACGAAAGACTGCGAGATACACATAGACAATAGATGGCTTGGTTGAATTTGAATGAACTAGAAAAGAGGTGCGTTTATAAAGAAATATATGTTTTACTAAATAAACAGAACGAAAATATAAAACAAAATAGATTAATGTATCTCCCGGGTAACAGCAGAATAGCCGACCGTGACCAATATACAAACTGTGTTGTAAAATACGTGTTTCATTGTCTACAGTGCCTTAGTTACTGGACTGTAATTACTATAATACATTTTACAAATAAAAATTATCGAATTATACACTGTAGCCTAATGTTTTTCTTTCAAGAGTCTGTGTTGCAATACATCTATATACGGCCAATCATGCGCAAAACATTTGATTGCACGTCGCTTGTAATCTAATATGTTTTAGCATTTATTACATCAAAATAGGACATGCAGTTTGATGGATTTTCATTTATTCGATCCTTAGAAATTTAAATGTCATAGCCTGTGCATTTTAAAATCATGGTTTTAATTTTGTATTGTATGGTTACATAAGACAATAAATACATACTATTTAGTAAATGTTTTACTTCATAATTCACCCTTATTCATTTAATTCAGGATGATAACACAGTAGATGATCTGTTGCTGTAGATGGATGGCAGGTTACACAGTGAATGGATGGTGAAGCTGCGGATGAGAATGTAGGTGCTAATTGGGATGATTCGTATGCTAATGACGCCAGCGGGCGCGGGGCTCTGGCGATTAAAGGAGTGAAAACAGCTCTGGCGCTTCTAGTGTTAAAGACCCGCCCCATTGGTTAGTTTAAAGATCTGCCTCATTGGTCAGTTTAAAGATCTGCCTCGTTGGTCTGTTTAAAGACCCGCCCCATTGGTCGGTTTAAAGACCTTGCCTCGTTGGTCGGTTTAAATACCCGCCTCGTTGGTCAGTCAGTCTTCTGTCTTGCAACTCTTCTCAGGGAATCAGGAAAGATACCAAAAAAATCCATCCATATATTTACCTTTTGTATTTGCAATGAAACAGCCCAGATACATCAGGTTGTTCGTGTATTTGCACTTTCAGTACGTCTCGAACAACCTTTGCCAATTTATGCCAATCCCAATCAAATCTCAACCATTTGGAGCTATTGCACAACGTCACTTGGATCTGTTTCAAAGGGCGTCTTCATCGTCTTCCAAAAAACTCCCGGCTCAACGCTGGAACCTGAGTGGTGCTTTAGCACGAACACTGTGTAAACGGAGCATGCCGGGATTGAGCAAAGTTGTTTCGGCATTCCAGAGCTTGTTTCGGGAGTCATCGCCTGGGGATGGAGTGGGAATTCATCATGGTTTAAAGAATGTCTTTAAAGTGGATGGGCGTCGCCAGCTTCATTCATACGCCTAAACCACTCTCCTGCCTCCCCTTACTCCTCTGTGTTCTCCGGACCCTTTTCTGGTTCGCGCAGCGGCAGGAGGTTGGATGCCACTAACTCCTTTCACGGGTGCTTTTAACCCCAGAAAGCCCCAACCCCCAAACAGCCTCCCACACCCCGCCTGAGGGGCAGGAACATGCCGCTTGCTTACACATTTCACTGCTGCCTTCATTCTTCCCCTGGTCCATTGTTTAGTAATAACGTTGGACTCTCACTGCCTTCTGTCCCCTTCACCCATTCAATTCCCCACCTCAGCCCGTTTCTGTTGGTCTTTTTGTTTGTCCCATGGCCTTTCGCCATGGCGACGGGCTCAAACGCAGTTTGAATGTGTAAAAACCGCAGTCGACCACCAGAATAGACCATAGAAAGGGATTCCTACAACGGGCATCCCCAAGTCAATAGGTGGGTTCTATTGGAAATATTTGATTTTCCCCGGCTACGTTCCAGTGCAGTGTAGGGAGAATAAAGAAATGCCATGGGTTTGTTTCTCTGACATGTGTGTTTTATCTGGGTTTCAGACGCCAACGAGTGTGACGCCAATCCCTGTGTGAACGCGAACTCCTGCCGAAACCTGATCGGAGGGTACTTCTGTGACTGCCTGTCTGGTTGGACGGGCCAGAACTGTGACACAAGTGAGTGTGGGGGAGACGGGCCAGAACTGTGAGTGTGGGGAACGGGCCAGAACTGTGAGTGTGGGGAACGGGCCAGAACTGTGAGTGTGGGGAACGGGCCAGAACTGTGAGTGTGGGGAACGGGCCAGAACTGTGAGTGTGTGGGACGGGCCAGAACTGTGAGTGTGTGGGACGGGCCAGAACTGTGAGTGTGGGGAACGGGCCAGAACTGTGAGTGTGGGGAACGGGCCAGAACTGTGAGTGTGTGGGACGGGCCAGAACTGTGAGTGTGTGGGACAGGCCAGAACTGTGAGTGTGGGGAACGGGCCAGAACTGTGAGTGTGGGGAACGGGCCAGAACTGTGAGTGTGTGGGACGGGCCAGAACTGTGAGTGTGGGGAACGGGCCAGAACTGTGAGTGTGGGGAACGGGCCAGAACTGTGAGTGTGGGGAACGGGCCAGAACTGTGAGTGTGTGGGACGGGCCAGAACTGTGAGTGTGGGGAACGGGCCAGAACTGTGAGTGTGGGGAACGGGCCAGAACTGTGAGTGTGGGGAACGGGCCAGAACTGTGAGTGTGGGGAACGGGCCAGAACTGTGAGTGTGGGGAACGGGCCAGAACTGTGAGTGTGGGGAACGGGCCAGAACTGTGAGTGTGGGGAACAGGCCAGAACTGTGACACAAGTGAGTGTGTACAACATAGACCATGCTCAAGCCCGCAGTTCAATTTCCGCAGTCGTAACACCTGGCCTAAAATGTTAGCCCTGTCATGTTCCAGTAGCAACAGAGAGTAAACTGTTCTTAGGTCAGTTTGTTTTAGCGGTAGTACACGACAATGAACTGCTCATGCCGGGACTGGCTGATAGTGACCCAAACTTAGTATGGATGTGGTCAGCCTGAAGACAAAATCTCCAAAGGGTTTTGAAGATGAGATACGGTCGAGTTTCGATCAATCGTGTGATGTCCTGTCACCTATTCTCAGGCAAGCGTCATCCTGAGGGGTAGGTTACAGGAAATCTGGATAAGAAAGCCTTATCAAGGCCTCGCCATGGGGAAGCTGAAGTTGTGTACATAACACGTTTTTATTTTCTCTCAGCCGATTGTCATAAAAACAAACATCATTTCTTCCCGCAGGTGTGAACGAATGCCAGGGCCAGTGTCAAAACGGAGGAACCTGCAAGGTTTGTTTAAGTCATGTTAAATTTCCCTCTTCCAGAATGTTCCGGTCCCGGTCCGGTTTTCCCCTTTATGCTAGTTTTAAAAATAGCAAACAGCTGAGATATGCTTTCAGGACACTAATAGAGTTGCCTAGACCAATGTTAACACAAAGACAGTAAAGAAGAAGAGCCGGGAAAGTCTCCATGACTATATCAGATTAGCATAAACATGTTTGTTCCCTGCTGGGAGAAATAGATCTGCCTTAATATCCTCCAATCGGTGTTTGTTTGTTTTGATCAGTACTCCTTACATGTGGGTTGTCCCCATTCACCCCCAGAACCTGTCTGGTTCCCTCACCACCCCCTCAAACCAGTCCGGTTCCCTTACCACCCCCCCCCCCCACAAACCTGTCCGGTTCCCTTTACACCACATTCGCCACCTTGTTCTGTACTTTCTCCTCGTCCTGTCACAGTTTTGTCCCTTGTCCCTCCCTAGGGCACGGTGAACGGGTTCCGCTGTCTGTGTCCGCGGGGGTTCTACGGCGAGCACTGTGAGAACACCGTGGACCAGTGCACCAGCAGACCGTGCCAGAACGGTGGCATCTGCCAGGATGAGGATAAAGGCTTCAGTTGTCTGTGCCTGCCTGGCTTCTCAGGCCACCTCTGTCAGGTGAGGAAACCTCACCCACACACCACTCAACACAGTGTTTAGTCCTGGGTTTATGGTGAGGATCATGGTGGCCTATTCTGACTGTAGAACTTATCTCGTGAGTCACCCTGAACTCCAGATCCATAGTTAGATGTTTTTACGCCTCACATTGACTACGGTTGAAATTGGAGAGGAGGCAATATTTCTGTGGACGCGACCTGTTACTTTTTTTTAATTTTTTCCTCCCGCCACTTCTGTGTTAATCTCCTCACCGCGACCTATTTTCATTCACAACCGTTTCAATTATTTCCCCCTGTTTTTTTCTTGTAATCGCACACCTGCATTGATCGTTTGCAATTCTAAACCAGAGCTTTGTGTCGCTCGTTTATGCACTAAAGACTTCTGTCTGGGCTAAGTCTTTTCTTTTTTCTCGCTGTCTTTTCCTCTGACACCTCCCCGCCCCCCCAATACGATACCCGCCGCAAAGCGATTGTTTCTGGGTTTGGCGGGCTGCTGTGTTGTGACTGTGGTGAAGTGTACAGCGAGTTGCCATGGAGAAGCTAAATGGCAATGTATTAATTTACATGTCTCATGTTTAACATGCTGTTTTTGTCCTTCTCACCTACCAGCTGGATATAGACTACTGCATGCAGGCGCCGTGTCAAAACGGGGCCCAGTGTTTCAACCTGGTTTCCAACTACTTCTGCAAATGTCCTGAAGACTACGAGGGCAGGAACTGCTCCCATCTGAAGGACCACTGTCGCACGGCACCCTGCAAAGGTTTCTATTATGTTATTGTTTACTGGAGATGGATTTCCCCCCTTGAGCTCTGTGTTATTGTCACAGCGCCGTAAAAGCCTGCCTGTTTTCCCAGTTAGCCAAGCTAGCAAAAAAGCTAAACACCACGACGTTCTGAGGCCACGTCTCCCGTTGCTCCTTTATAGCCAACTGTAAAGGAGAGGGGCCGTTTGAGCCCGCAGAGCCTGTAAAATAATCCACCAGCTCGAGGCCATTGTGTTGAGTGTGTGTTACACCATTGTGAACAGGGACCCAAACGTCAGCGGGCCAGCATGGTATTAACCTGTTCCCCGCCAGTCCCCCAGGGCCTCGTTACCATGGCAACGGTTCAGATTTGGTTTCGTGTTTTTGAGCTACCAACCTGCTAGAGTTCTTTTGACACTCCCCTTTTTTGGACACCCTATGTCTCATCTAAATGCTCCAGAAAGAAATCTGTGCTTTTCACTACTCATGAGCCCCCAGACATACTCTGGTCTTAGTTCAGCAACACGTTTAAATTCCAAGAGGAAATACGCCCAAAATAAAAGAAATATTGGCCTTGTAACGAGGTCCCTTGAGTAATTTATATGACCTTGTATTTCAGTGTACTGTTGCACCCATTTGTGAGGGTTTATATGATGTGTGTGACATCACTTCTGTGAAGGTTTATACAATATGTGACATCAGTTCTGTGAGGGATTATACGATGTGTGTGACATCAGTTCTGTGAGGGTTTATACGATGTGTGTAACATCACTTCTTGTGAGGGTTTATACGTGTGTGTGTGACATCAGTTCTGTGTGGGTTTATACGTGTGTGTGACATCACTTCTGTGAGGGTTTATACGATGGGTGTGACATCTGTTCTGTGAGGGTTTATACGATGTGTGTGACATCAGTTCTGTGAGCGTTTATACGATGTGTGTTACATCACTTCTATGAGGGTTTATACGTGTGTGTGTGTGTGTGTGTGACATCAGTTCTGTGAGGGTTTATACGTGTGTGTGTGACATCACTTCTGTGAGGGTTTATACGATGTGTCTGACATCAGTTCTGTGAGGGTTTATACGATGTGTGTGACATCAGTTCTGTGAGGGTTTATACGATGTGTGTGACATCACTTCTGTGAAGGTTTATACAATATGTGACATCAGTTCTGTGAGGGATTATACGATGTGTGTGACATCAGTTCTGTGAGGGTTTATACGTGTGTGTGTGACATCACTTCTTGTGAGGGTTTATACGTGTGTGTGTGTGTGACATCAGTTCTGTGAGGGTTTATACGTGTGTGTGACATCAGTTCTGTGAGCGTTTATACGATGTGTGTGACATCACTTCTTGTGAGGGTTTATACGTGTGTGTGTGTGTGTGTGACATCAGTTCTGTGAGGGTTTATACGTGTGTGTGACATCAGTTCTGTGAGGGTTTATACGATGTGTGTGACATCAGTTCTGTGAGCGTTTATACGATGGGTGTGACATCACTTCTATGAGGGTTTATACGTGTGTGTGTGTGTGTGTGACATCAGTTCTGTGAGGGTTTATACGTGTGTGTGTGACATCACTTCTGTGAGGGTTTATACGATGTGTCTGACATCAGTTCTGTGAGGGTTTATACGATGTGTGTGACATCAGTTCTGTGAGGGTTTATACGATGTGTGTGACATCACTTCTGTGAGGGTTTATACGATGTGTCTGACATCAGTTCTGTGAGGGTTTATACGATGTGTGTGACATCAGTTCTGTGAGGGTTTATACGATGTGTGTGACATCACTTCTGTGAGGGTTTATACGATGTGTGTGACATCAGTTCTGTGATGGTTTATACGTGTGTGTGACATCACTTCTGTGAGGGTTTATACGATGTGTGTGACATCACTTCTGTGAGGGTTTATACGATGTGTGTGACATCAGTTCTGTGAGGGTTTATACGATGTGTGTGACATCAGTTCTGTGAGAGTTTATACGATGTGTGTGACATCACCACTTCTTTGCAGTTTATCTTTCATTGTATTAGTTTTTTTTGGGCGTTTGATAATATAATAATAATATAATTTTGTGTTACATTGTGTAACCCCGCCCCCTCTCCATCAGTGATTGACAGCTGCACAGTTGCCGTGGTGTCCAACAGCAGCATGGGTGGCTTGCGCATGATTTCGTCCAATGTGTGTGGGCCCCATGGGCGTTGCCTCAGCCAGGCCGGGGGCCAATTCAGCTGCGAATGCCAGGAGGGCTTCACTGGGACCTACTGCCACGAGAGTAAGTGATGTCCAAGCTTTCCCTAATTCCTCAAAGGTTTAAAGGATGTATGGCCGGGTGGGTGGATGTATGACCGGGTGGGTGGATGTATGACCGGGTGGGTGGCTCTGTGACCGGGTGGGTGGGTGTATGTATGACCGGGTGGGTGGGTGGATGTATGACCGGGTGGGTGGGTGGCTGTATGACCGGGTGGGTGGGTGGCTGTATGACCGGGTGGGTGGGTGGCTGTATGACCGGGTGGGTGGGTGGCTGTATGGCCGGGTGGGTGGGTGGCTGTATGGCCGGGTGGGTGGCTGGGTGGCTGTATGACCGGGTGGGTGGGTGGCTGTATGACCGGGTGGGTGGGTGGGTGGCTGTATGACCGGGTGGGTGGGTGGCTCTATGACCAGGTGGGTGGGTGGGTGGCTATATGATCGGGTGGGTGGCTGTTTGACCGGGTGGGTGGCTGTATGACCGGGTGGGTGGGTGGCTGTATGACCGGGTGGGTGGCTGTATGACCGGGTGGGTGGGTGGCTGTATGACCGGGTGGGTGGGTGGCTGTATGACCGGGTGGGTGGCTGTTTGACCGGGTGGGTGGCTGTATGACCGGGTGGGTGGCTGTATGACCGGGTGGGTGGCTGTTTGACCGGGTGGGTGGGTGGCTGTTTGACCGGGTGGGTGGCTGTATGACCGGGTGGGTGGGTTACTGTTTGACCGGGTGGGTGGCTGTATGACCGACTGGGTGAGTAGAGAGAGCTTTTTGTCGCTACAGGGGCGTCTTCCATGTAAATGTTCTGGTTCAACATGGGGGTATGGTGTGCTGAAGGAGGCATGTAAACACCTTAAAAGGTTGCAGTGTTATGAAGTTGAAGCTGAAAGCTTGGACCGGACCATCAGAGTAGAGGAGCACGTAGTTGGACCGGACCATCAGAGTAGGGGAGCAAATAGTTGGACCGGACCATCAGATTAGGGGAGCACGTAGTTGGATCGGACCATCAGATTAGGAGAGCACGTAGTTGGATCGGACCATCAGAGTAGGGGAGCACGTAGTTGGACCGGACCATCAGAGTAGGGGAGCACGTAGTTGGACCGGACCATCAGAGTAGGGCAGCACGTAGTTGGACCGGACCATCAGAGTAGGGGAGCACGTAGTTGGACCGGACCATCAGATTAGGGGAGCACGTAGTTGGATTGGACCATCAGAGTAGGGGAGCACGTAGTTGGACCGGACCATCAGATTAGGGGAGCACGTAGTTGGATCGGACCATCAGAGTAGGGGAGCACGTAGTTGGATCGGACCATCAGAGTAGGGGAGCACGTAGTTGGACCAGACCATCAGATTAGGGGAGCACGTAGTTGGACCGGACCATCAGAGTAGGTGAGCACGTAGTTGGACCGGACCATCAGAGTAGGGGAGCACGTAGTTGGATCGGACCATCAGAGTCCCTGTTCATTACCCTCCTTAACAAACGTTCTGCCTCGGTCACGACACATGCGGCCCTGGGTTCGAATCGTGCAGTTGTTATACCTGACACTTTCTTCGAGGGTAGAGTAACACCCCCACCTCCGACCTTTAACCTTTTGCAATAGCAGTAGCCATGTTTGATGGATGATCGTTTATAGCCTCAAGGTCCCTTAGCGTAGAAAGGCCAGGCCAGACCAGCCAGTCACTGTTATCAGTTCTAATGGGATACTGGAGGCCCCTGGCCTTTACTGTCTCACAGACCAGTGCCTTGATTAATCACCCTGCCCAGCCTACGCTAGCATGTCAGGGGATGAGGACGTTTTAAATGAGGCCCACATTGCCTCAACATTCCCATCCGCCACACATACTCAACCACAAGCTCTTTGTTGTGGTTTTGGGTTACAGCAGAGAGTTTTTAGGAAGGGATTTTGTTAATTTGTTTTGTGGCTTTTAATAAAGAAAAACGGGTTCACCCAAAATGAATGGAACGCCAGGGAACCTGGAAAACATGTGTAGATTGAGTAATGTTGTAATGTGAAAAAACGTGAGTTGTTCGCTTGTGCTACAGAACGACTCCATTGCCGTCCTGGAGGCGGGAAACATTGACTGTGTACATTTCTTTATGGTACCCTGTGCATGTTCTTATGCTGTTACCTCTCTCCCTTTCAGATATTAATGACTGTGATGGCGATCCATGTCAGAATGGGGGAACGTGTATTGACAAAGTAACCCAGTACCAATGCATCTGTGCTGAGGGCTGGGACGGACCTAAATGCCAGAACAGTGAGTCGTTTTCTTTACACCACACTACTGTAAACATAAACACTAGAAGCGCAGGAAGTGGGTCATTTGACCCAGAGGCACGTAAAAAAATGTTTTTGTGTCTCTGTGTCCTTTTAGGAATGCTCCCAGATATGCTTGCTTTATCCGCCTCGTATTTTTGCGCTGTCATAATATTGACTGGAAAGGCGAATGTAAAGCCATTTTGGCCAAACGATATGCTATCTCGCTATCCGCCATTTTGATTGTTTTAAAAATATCTGTAAATCTTCTTGTCTGTCACCTGGTGGCGCATAAAACAGTGAAACCTAAACATTCAAGGTGCACTGTAGACTGCAAATGAATATCGATGACCGAAATATAACGTGATATTATAAATAAATAATCAACTCCTAAACATGTATAGTTTATTGTCCCTAAGTCTACAACTAGGTATTAACTAGATTACTATAATCATGGGAGTTTACCGTCTTCCCTCTGCAAAGAAGTGTCTGCTAGTTGAACTCACTCATCTAATTGCCTCATCATTCGCCACCACTGAAGTCTTAATTGCCGGGGATTTCAACATTGACTGGGAAATCCTTGATTCTGTTTGTCAAGAGATTTTGTTGTCAATTTGAATCTAAAGCAATTAATAAAAAATCCGACAAGTCCACATTTAAAGGACCCCTCAGAATCCACCAGACCTTATTTTTACAAACTCCCCAGACAAATATATTAAAGGGTTTTCGCTTTAGATATACATGATCAATGTCCTGCTGTGTGTATAAGGAATGGGCACATAGCGAAATCCAAACCTGGTCTTATCAGACGGGGGAAATTTAGGCTGTTTAATAAACAGGCATTTCTATATGATTTCCCTTAAAAACCATGAGAGTTTAAAGTAAGTCCAACCTCCTGGTTAACACAGGAGCTGGCTGATGCTATACATAAAAGTGGTTTACTGTCTGCTGTGATGCACTGTGTGTTCAGACACTTCTACCAGAACCAGCAATAACTTTTTCAGCAACTTTTGATCGGTACTGACCACTGCAGAACGGGAACACTACAAAAGAGCTGCAGCTTGGGAGGTGTTCGGACCCAGTCATATAGCCAACACAACAGTTTGGGAGGTGTTCGGACCCAGTCATATAGCCAACACAACAGTTTGGGAGGTGTTCGGACCCAGTCATCTAGCCAACACAACAGTTTGGGAGGTGTTCGGACCCAGTCATCTAGCCAACACAACAGTTTGGGAGGTGTTCGGACCCAGTCATCTAGCCAACACAACAGTTTGGGAGGTGTTCGGACCCAGTCATATAGCCAACACAACAGTTTGGGAGGTGTTCGGACCCAGTCATATAGCCAACACAACAGTTTGGGAGGTGTTCGGACCCAGTCATCTAGCCAACACAACAGTTTGGGAGGTGTTCGGACCCAGTCATATAGCCAACACAACAGTTTGGGAGGTGTTCTGACCCAGTCATCTTGCCAACACAATTGTCCGTTTATAAAGTAGCTAAAATAAAATCTGTACGCCGTACATCTCTGCTCTTATCACAGGAACATGGAGGACAGAATGCCATTAGAACACTATTATAAATGTTATTCACGTCACAGTATGTTTTCAATAGTTTTATATGCCTTTAATGTAACAATTAGATATCAGTAATAACATTAAAACCTGGTTTCCTGTTTTGACGTTTCATGTTTTTGTCTCTTAACCGTAGATATTGACGATTGCAGAGCCAACCCTTGTCGCAACCGTGGCACATGCCAGGACCTGGTGAACGACTTCTTCTGCGATTGTAAAAATGGATGGAAGGGCAAGACTTGCCACTCAAGTAAGCCCCATGAACTTGTGTGTTAGCTCAGCGTGTGTTAGCTCAGGGGCATCTGTGGTTTGTGTGTTAGCTCAGGGGCATCTATGGTTTGTGTGTTAGCTCAGGGGCAGTCGTATGGTTTGTGTTAGCTCAGGGGCAGCTGTGGATTGTGTGTTAGCTCAGGGGCAGCTGTGGTGGTATGTGTGTTAGCTCATGGGCATCTATGGTTTGTGTGTTAGCTCAGGGGCAGTCGTATGGTTTGTGTGTTAGCTCAGGGGCAGCTGTGGTTTGTGTGTTAGCTCAGGGGCAGTCATATGGTTTGTGTGTTAGCTCAGGGGCAGTCGTATGGTTTGTGTGTTAGCTCAGGGGCAGCTGTGGATTGTGTGTTAGCTCAGGGGCAGTCGTATGGTTTGTGTGTTAGCTCAGGGGCAGCTGTGGTTTGTGTGTTAGCTCAGGGGCAGTCATATGGTTTGTGTGTTAGCTCAGGGGCATCTATGGTTTGTGTGTTAGCTCAGGGGCAGTCGTATGGTTTGTGTGTTAGCTCAGGGGCAGCTGTGGTTTGTGTGTTAGCTCAGGGGCAGTCATATGGTTTGTGTGTTAGCTCAGGGGCATCTATGGTTTGTGTGTTAGCTCAGGGGCAGTCGTATGGTTTGTGTGTTAGCTCAGGGGCAGCTGTGGTTTGTGTGTTAGCTCAGGGGCAGTCATATGGTTTGTGTGTTAGCTCAGGGGCATCTATGGTTTGTGTGTTAGCTCAGGGGCAGTCGTATGGTTTGTGTGTTAGCTCAGGGGCAGCTATGGTTTGTGTGTTAGCTCAGGGGCATCTATGGTATGTTTTTTAGCTCAGGGGCAGCCGTATGGTTTGTGTGTTAGCAACATGTGCTTTAGTTTGTTTGACGTTTAGAGTTTGTTAACATAAAGTTATTCTCCCTTTCAGTAGAGAGTCAGTGTGACGAGGCTACGTGCCACAACGGTGGAGTGTGCTACGACCAGGGAGACACTTTCAGGTGCAGGTGTGCAGCCAATTGGGAGGGAACAACCTGTACCATCGGTAGGTAACATATATAATGTAGCAATCTAGCTGCAGACCTGCTTTTAGCTTAAACTCACAGCTAGCTAAGTCTATGTGCTGACTAAACACACCCCTGCCTACATTTGTGTTAGAATAACCATTTGAGTATCCTAAGGAACAAAAACAAGCTAGCTAACTATACCCTGCTTGGCCGTAAGCTAAAGCAAGCATCAGGACAGTAGCCATTGCAACCAACCTGTGAATAATGACTAAAGGAATGTTCATATTCTTATTATTAATGATTTCATAGTAGTATTAGTATTATTAATGAATTCATAATACGATTTCATAGTAGTATTAGTATTATTAATGATTTCATAGTAGTATTAGTATTATTAATGATTTCATAGTAGTCACTTGTTCTACTGAAATAAAGCCAGCCAATTACCAAGCCCTGTTTGCCCTAAAGAGAAACCTAGTTTGCCTCCATCCGCTAGAAACATCAGTAGAATCAAAAACGTGCAGTGATGCACTTATGATGGGGAATATGAGTTTCATCCATGGGTTTTATCCAGAGACAGGGATTTGTCAAGTGGTGAGCAGCTATGCAGCTAGATGCCTCTACACAAATTTTAAGAGCACATTAGCCAGCTAAAGGTTGTGTTTACCCATGTAGCATTTGCTAGTAAGCAGGCCAGCTAAAGGTTGTGTTTACTCAGTTAGCAGGCCAGCTAAAGGTTGTATTTACCCAGTTAGCAGGCCAGCTAAAGGTTGTGTTTACCCAGTTAGCAGGCCAGCTAAAGGTTGTGTTTACCCAGTTAGCAGGCCAGCTAAAGGTTGTGTTTACCCAGTTAGCAGGCCAGCTAAAGGTTGTGTTTACCCAGTTAGCAGGCCAGCTAAAGGTTGTGTTTTCCCATGTAGCATTTGCTTGTTAGCAGGCCAGCTAAAGGTTGTGTTTTCCCATGTAGCATTTGCTTGTTAGCAGGCCAGCTAAAGGTTGTGTTTTCCCATGTAGCATTTGCTTGTTAGCAGGCCAGCTAAAGGTTGTGTTTTCCCATGTAGCATTTGCTTGTTAGCAGGCCAGCTAAAGGTTGTGTTTTCCCATGTAGAATTTGCTTGTTAGCAGGCCAGCTAAAGGTTGTGTTTTCCCATGTAGCATTTGCTTGTTAGCAGGCCAGCTAAAGGTTGTGTTTTCCCATGTAGCATTTGCTTGTTGCCAGCTAAAGGTTGTGTTAGCAGGCCAGCTAAAGGTTGTGTTTTCCCATGTAGAATTTGCTTGTTAGCAGGCCAGCTAAAGGTTGTGTTTTCCCATGTAGCATTTGCTTGTTAGCAGCCCAGCTAAAGGTTGTGTTTTCCCATGTAGCATTTGCTTGTTAGCAGGCCAGCTAAAGGTTGTGTTTTCCCATGTAGCATTTGCTTGTTAGCAGGCCAGCTAAAGGTTGTGTTTTCCCATGTAGCATTTGCTTGTTAGCAGGCCAGCTAAAGGTTGTGTTTTCCCATGTAGCATTTGCTTGTTAGCAGGCCAGCTAAAGGTTGTGTTTTCCCATGTAGCATTTGCTTGTTAGCAGGCCAGCTAAAGGTTGTGTTTTCCCATGTAGCATTTGCTTGTTAGCAGGCCAGCTAAAGGTTGTGTTTTCCCATGTAGCATTTGCTTGTTAGCAGGCCAGCTAAAGGTTGTGTTTTCCCATGTAGCTAGCATGTTTTGAGTTTGCGATCTAGCTAACAGGAAGGCTAAAGGTTTTTCTTTCTCCAGCGAAAAACAGCAGCTGCCTGCCCAGTCCGTGTGAGAATGGGGGCACCTGTGTTGTCAGTGAAGACACCTTTACATGTATCTGCAAAGAGGGCTGGGAGGGCCTGACCTGCAATCAGAGTGAGTGACCCTGGAATGTCTGCACTTCTTTATGACTGAAGGAACAACAGTAACTAATAGATCTTATTATCCTTTGTTTCTAACCGCTTGATAACTGACATGTACAACAGCACTACATTTTGACCTGCTTTGTCTGGAATTTTTTATATATCATTTGTTTTGATTATTGTGGGTTTCTATTTTTATTTAATGATATGTGGCCTCTTAGCTTGCCACACATGCTTGGGTTTTAGCACTCTACCCTACACTCTTTATAACACCACTTTATTTTATGTTTTTACAGATTCCAATGACTGCAATCCCCATCCTTGGTAAGTGAATCCCAAACCAAATTAGCCCCCGTAAACATGTCTAGCCTCAGGAATGTCCCCGCTGCTGATAAAACATGGACACAAACACACACACACACACACACACACACAAACGCACAAATGCAAAACCACAGAGATGCACTCCACATAAAATGAAACAAACTTGTTTACACAATGTGTAGGTGGAGAAATCATACAAAGCAATAGTCATTCTGACGGAAAAACAAAAAATGCATTTCATTTCCCACACATTTAGTCAATTCCGATTGGTTAAGAGTAATGACCCCTGACCCTGTTTTTATCTTTGCAGCTATAACAGTGGAACTTGTGTGGATGGAGATAACTGGTACCGGTGTGAGTGCGCTGCTGGGTTTGCAGGACCAGACTGCAGGATTAGTGAGTGTTAACCCTTTGATAACTGGAACCGGTGTGAGTGTTAACCCTTTGATAACTGGCACCGGTGTGAGTGTTAACCGTTTGATAACTGGTACCGGTGTGAGTGTTAACCATTTGATAACTGGTACCGGTGTGAGTGTTAACCCTTTGATAACTGGAACCGGTTTGAGTGTTAACCCTTTGATAACTGGAACCGGTGTGAGTGTTAACCCTTTGATAACTGGTACCGGTGTGAGTGTTAACCGTTTGTTAACTGGTACCGGTGTGAGTGTTTACCCTTTGATAACTGGTACCGGTGTGAGTGTTGACCCTTTGATAACTGGTACCGGTGTGAGTGTTAACCCTTTGATAACTGGTACCGGTGTGAGTGTTAACCCTTTGATAACTGGTACCGGTGTGAGTGCTCTGCTGGGTTAGCGAGTGTTAGAAAGGAAAATATCAGTCTTGGCTAAATGGTTTCAAGATGTGTATTGCATTTCTTATGGCGGAACCGGCTTTTGCAGTTGCTCAGTGTTTTTGTCATTTGGATGGATGGTCCGCTAAATCCAGTGATGCCCTGCAAATGTTGGCGAAAATATACTTTCAGAACGATATTGCGGATATAATATTGTTGCAGGTTTGGGGTCTTCTTTAACAAAATTGCACAAACATGTGTAAATGAGATTTCCCCTACCTTGTCAATTGATTTTGCATGCATCTGTCAATGTTTCTGTACATTCAAAGTTTCTGGATGGGTTTGATTGTAATTTGGACTGTACATTCTAGATATGGCAACCACAGGGTTAGGGTTAGTGACAGAAATATATCAGTACCCTAACCTTTCCATCCGTTTCCCCTCAGACATTAATGAGTGCCAGACGTCTCCCTGCGCATTTGGGTCTACCTGCGTGGACGAGATCAACGGCTACCGCTGTTTGTGTCCGCCAGGGAGAAACGGCCAGAGATGCCAAGAAGGTAAAACATCTACTCACCGTGTGTTCTTCTGGAGCCTAGACCCATATACTTGTATGTTCTCACCATAACACCACGAGAACAGGAGTCTCTGTCCTGGTGGGAGACTAATTACAGTCTCTTTTCAGTCACTGGAAGACCGTGTGTGGTTAACGGTCGAGTGGCTGCGGACGGGACCAAATGGGATGACGAGTGCAATACCTGCCGCTGCCACAAGGGGATGGTCTCCTGTACCAAGGTACGTAGTGTGGGGTTGTACACAGGAACGTAGTGTGGGGTTGTACAATGGTACGTAGTGTGGGGTTGTACACAGGTACGTAGTGTGGGGTTGTACAATGGTACGTAGTGTGGGGTTGTACAAAGGTACGTAGTGTGGGGTTGTGCACAGGTACGTAGTGTGGGGTTGTACAATGGTACGTACTGTGGGGTTGTACACAGGTACGTAGTGTGGTGTTGTACAAAGGTATGGGGTGTGGGTAGTATTTTAAGTTATACGTTTTAAGTTGGCTAAGTTGACCGTATTCTTGTCCTCTCCAGAACTGGTGCGGCCCTAAATTCTGCCGGGTTCACGGTAAAAGCCGCGACGCTGTCGAATGCCCTGTCGGTCACATGTGTGTGGCTGTCCCAGAAGACCGTTGTTTTGTCAAGCCCTGCTTTAACCAGGGCGAGTGCTGGTCGTCCGCCCACAGGACCCCGCCTGGCACCAAATGCCAGTCCGACAGCAACTGTGCCAACATCACGTTTACTTTTAACAAGGATAAAATGCCACAGGTGAATTGAAGCAATGTCATAGAAATCTTTGTGTTATTGAATCACTCGAATGGTTGAAATGTATAGTTCAAATGACAGTAGTTTTAACAAATGGCAAACGATTTTCAAGGTTGGAGCAGCCAACAAACACTGGATGAACTGTGATGCCAATCCTTTCACACTGGAAAATAAGACATCTAATCGCTGATGTGTGATTGGCAGGGCGTTACGGTGGAGCATATTTGCAGTGAGCTGCGGACCCTCTACGTAGTGAGGAACCTCTCATCTGAGTACTCTGTGTCCCTGACCTGCCAACTATCAGCCACTGCCAACAACGAGATCCACGTAGCCCTTGTGAGTACTCGGTGTGAGTACTTGGTGTGAGTACTTGGTGTGAGTACTTGGTGTGAGTACTTGGTGTGAGTACTCGGTGTGAGTACTCGGTGTGAGTACTCGGTGTGAGTACTCGTTTGTGAGTACTCAGTGTGAGTCTGTGGTAGATCCACTCGTTTGTCATATAATTGTTGTATGTCCGTGTGTGAACTTTGTTTTTAATTAATTTTTACTTGGTTTTTCAGTCAACTGAGAATTCCAGAAGAGGCAACTCCCCTGCGAAGGAGATTACAGACAGGATAATTGACCTGGTTAGCAAACGAACTGGCAACAGCACAATCATCGCAGCTATCGCAGAGGTCCGTGTTCAGAGGAGGCAGACCCCCAATGGTGAGAGCGCAGCACTGGTTCCCAGTTTGTTTCTGCAAGGACTACAGATCACCTCTTAATGCTGGAACGTTTAAATGTTCTTCGGGTTTGGTCAAAATACTTTTGGCACTAAAATGGCTGTTGTCAACATCAGCTAGACTTAACTTGCCTATATGTTGTCTCTTCTCCAGCAGACTACTTGCTTCCCTTGCTGGTTTCCATAGTGATTGTCATCTGGCTCCTAGCTGTGACCTCGGCGTTGCTCTGGTGCCTGAAGCGACGGCAGAAGCCCAGCACCCACACAGGGGTCAACACTCAGTCAGTGTCTCCGGTAACACCAGCCGAAGATACCAACAACCCAGTGAATAACGTGCGTGAGCAGCTTAACCAGATCAAAAACCCCCTTGATAGACAGGGACCAACCAATTGCCTTCCTCTGAGCAAAGACCACCCCAACCACCCGAACCACTCCAACCACCACCACTACGAAGAGAAGAACTCCCATGTCAACACCAACACAAGGACAAATAACTCTGATGTGGGGAGCCACCTTTCAGATGATGAGGAGTCTGAGAAGAGGCTCCAGAAGGCCCGGTTCCCCAGGCAGCTGACATATACGCTAGTTGACCGGGAGGAGTGGGTCCAACAGCCCGTCAGTACAGCTGGCAAACACCCTAACTGGACTAACAAACAGGACAACAGACAGTTGGAGTCTGCACAGAGCTTAAACCCAATGGAATACATTGTATAGCACAGAGCCTAAACTTAACGGAATACATTTTATAGCACAGAGCCTAGACCCAATGGAATTCATTTTATAGCACAGAGCCTAAACCCAATGGAATACATTTTATAGGTTAGAGCCTAAACCCAATGGAATACATTTTATAGCACAGAGCCTAAACCCAATGGAATACATTTTATAGCACAGAGCCTAATAAACCCAATGGAATACATTTTATAGCACAGAGCCTAATAAACCCAATGGAATACATTTTATAGCACAGAGCCTAAACCCAATGGAATACATTTTATAGCACAGAGCCTAAACCCAATGGAATACATTTTATAGCACAGAGCCTAAACCCAATGGAATACATTTTATAGCACAGAGCCTAATAAACCCAATGGAATACATTTTATAGCACAGAGCCTAACCCCAATGGAATACATTTTATAGGTTAGAGCCTAAACCCAATGGAATACATTTTATAGGACAGAGCCTAATAAACCCAATGGAATACATTTTATAGGACAGAGCCTAATAAACCCAATGGAATACATTTTATAGGACAGAGCCTAAACCCAATGGAATACATTTTATAGGACAGACTGGTTTATCATAGTTTGATGTGAACCAAGAAGTTCTCTGAATTTGTTGAAACTGTTCACCTTCAAGAAAAATAGACTTGCTCTGTGTTTAATTTATGTTCGGACAAGCTGGCTCACACCGGTTAATGATGGTTGACTGTGCTTTGGCAGGAAGTTTATTGCAAAACTATCTAACTAGGGTGTGCAACTTCTGTAAAATGAGATATTGATGTGTCAGAACATCTCTATGTTGTTCTGTAAGCTGAGGAAAGGATTTATTTGGCTAGTGTTATGAAATGTACGTTAAATATTTATGTGAGTAAAGCCTCTTAACTGGTTTTGTTTTGGGTTGGGCTTCATAGCACAATATACCACACCAACTATCTAAAATATGAGTATTTATTTTGTTCAGGGGCAGGTTGAGTCTGTCAGCAGTTGCTGCAAATATGAAGAATTTAAGTGTCAATGTAGAATGTATAGATCTGTAAATATTCTTAAATCAATCATTGTATATATTTGATTTATTAACTTAAAAATTATTAATAATCTAGAGCCTTAAAGTATCATTCCTTTTTATTTATATGAATTTGTTTAGATTTGAAGGTTTTACAGCTTTGTAAGCGTACACCTTATTTGTTGATTAAAATGTCCTTTCAATATGTTTTAAAAATGCCAAAAGTGTTCTTGAAAGAATAGTTTATTTTTTGACAATAGCGTGGGCATTTTTGTCCCTGGAAAAAAAACTTTTGTACAATGTTGTTTGAAACCATTTTTGTGGTATATTTGCCAGGACTCTTGTATGCTCTTGTAACAGAGGGAAACACATTATTATGGGTACAAAATGATTTCTGCATTTCAAACACTATGTGGCTGACCCGTTGCTTGTCACTGAAATTAAGTCGTTTGAAGGGAACAAAACAGTATTTACGGCGTGAAAAATGTATCAAATGGAGAAATTGTCTTTTTAGAGCCGTTGAAAGAAACACAATGCACAATTTCACGTGTTTGTGATTACTTAGCATCTTCTTCTTTGCAGATGATGATAATAAAGAACAATGACGTTCAAGCATAGAAGTGGTCCGATTAAGAACACTGTTAAACTGTCATGTGACATTGCCTTTCTATATCGGAGGCCATTTGAAAACATGTTTAATTCATATTTCTTGACCAATAGGATCATGGTGGAAAACATTGGTCAGCAACATTTGACTTTAGTGTGAAAAATTCAAGTCTTCTGTTGGAAGTTTGTCCCAGGCAATAAGTCTTGTTTTCGTTTGGAAAGTAATATTTATTAAAATATTTTGTACCAAATAACTTGAGTTTTTTCCCCAGATGTCGATCTGGTTTAAAGCTTCTCCTAGACGTCAGGTGAGCATCATTTGCTGTTGAGTGTTGAACAACAACGACCACTTTGTCTGACAAACTCAAGCATCCCCGTTTCTCGCCATCTTACGCAAAGCACAGCAGACATGTGAGAAAATGTCAAAGGCCTGAGCATGGCCCTGACTTGCGTGGGAACAAACCCGTCTTTCACCCAAATCAACAGCATGAGACACATAAATGCATTTATAGTGGAATCACTTAGAACTGGTAAAACAAGACCCCCACCCGCTCAGCACTTCTTCACCCCAGTATGTTGGTTTGACCCAGACTTGGCGTTTTGGAGCTATTGTGTTGTTG
The DNA here is from genome assembly GCA_029465975.1 of Dallia pectoralis. Taxonomy (NCBI): domain Eukaryota; kingdom Metazoa; phylum Chordata; class Actinopteri; order Esociformes; family Umbridae; genus Dallia; species Dallia pectoralis. Next base: position 14,600,794 of record CM055741.1, on the reverse strand, counting down.
TAAAACAAAAGAATGTGGCATTTACAGTGAAAGAAGAAAGTATTTGATCCCCTGCTGATTTTTTACATTTCCCCACTGACAAAGACATGATCAGTCTATAATTTTAATGGTAGCTTTATTTGAACAGTGTGAGACAGAATAACAACAAAAGAATTGAGAACAACGCATTTGAAATAAGTTAATTGATTTGCATTTTAGTGATGTATTTCACCCATTTGCAAAACATGACTTGGTACTTGGCGGCAAAACCCTTGTTGACAATCACAGAGGTCAGATGTTTCATGTAGTTGGCCACATGGTTTGCACACATCTCAGGAGGAATTTTGTCCCACCCTTCCTTGCTGACCCTCTCAAAGTCATAAAGGTTTCGAGGCGGACGTTTGGCAATTCGAACCTTCAGCTCCCTCCACAGACTCCAGGACCTTAATGTGCTTCTTCTTGAGCCTCTCCTTTGTTGCCTTGGTGTTTTTTGTCATTTTCATGCTGGAATATCCATTCAAAATCCATTGTCAATGTCCTGGCTGAGGAAAGGAGGTTCTCACCGAAGATGTATCGGTACATGGCCCATCCATCGCCCCTTTGGTCTGGTGAAGTTGTCCTACTCCCTTAGCAGAAAAACACCCCCAAAGCATAACGTTTCCACCTCTGTTTGACGGTGGGGATGGTGTTCTTGGGGTCATAAACAGCATTCTTCCTCCTCGATAGCTCTATTTTGGACTTCAGACAGGCCTGCACATGTGCTATCTTGAACAGGGGAACCTTGCGGGCGTTTCACGGCGTAATGTGTTACCAATTGTTTATTTGGTGACTATGGTCCCGGCTGCTTTGACATCATTGACAAGATCCTCCCATGTAGTTCTGGGCTGATTCCTCACCGTTCTCATGGTCATTGAAACTTCACTTGGTGAGATCTTTTATGGAGCCCCAGACCACACCAATCACACCAACTGTTGTCACCTTCTCACCAAGCTGCTTGGCGATGGTCTTGTAGCCCATTCCAGCCTTGTGTAGGTCTACAATCTTGTCCCAGACATCCTTGGACAGCTCTTTGGTTTTGGCCATGATGGAGAGTTTAGAATCTGATTGATTGATTGCTTCTGTGGACAGGTGTCTTTTATACAGGTAACAAGGTGAGATTACTTATTTTAAGAGAGTGCTTCTGATCTTAGCTCGTTAGCTGTATAAACAACACCTGGGAGCTAGAAATCTTGCGGATTGACAGTGTATTCAAATACTTATTTCAGTATAAATGCAAATCAATTTATAATTTATTTGAAATGCATTATTCTGGAATATTTTGTTGTTATTCTGTTTCTCACTGTTCAAATAAACCAACCATTAAAATTCTAGACTGATCATGTCTTCGTCATTGGGCAAACGAACAAAATCAACCAATTGGCTACATACTTCATCCACTGAATGTGAGTTTATTAGTTTATTCTACAAAAGACACAGACTTTGTCATTGGGATTGTTTTTAACTTCTACATTGTGGAGCATAACAGTGTTTTTTCATCCATTGGCATAGCTAACATAAGTTTAACTAGCTGCAATACGGAGCTACTGTATTGATGTGTCTGTGATGAGGTCAAAACCCCTGTGGAAAAATAGGTATTGAATTAAACAATATCTCCCCTGTTGAATGATACAGTAATATAACATAAAACAAAACAGTGTTAGTATATTTTTAATTTCATATTCGCAATTACCTTTGGCAAAATCACAAAGATAAGGTGTTTCCTAAATAGTTGAGTTCTGCATTAATTAAGTGTTGTCAGTACCCGTGCGTTTGAAACCACTTACCGGAAATACATTTTTGCAGGTTGAGATGTCTGCGAATGTCTGTTCCGTTGTCCTTTTTGGATTTCCAGTCTCCGTGTTGCTTCTTTGCTCCTTGTAATTATTCTGGGATGCAAATATTCCTCTAAGTGTAATGTTCCCAACGCAAATCTGACCCACATCGCATCCTACGCCCAATGAGGTTAAACGTAGAGGCTTTAATGCCCAATATACAGGGATTAGATGTTTGAAACACTAGCCTTCCACAGATGTGGTCTCAGCTTACATTCATGGTAGGAATACCGAAACCTTTCCTCGTTTCTCAGCCATTTGGACGTTTGTTTTTATCGCTCCTGTCTCACTTAGAGGAGAGTGAATTTAGACTCGTCGGAGGCTGTGGTTTCTGGTTTGTAAGCTTGTTGGATTTGTTCTCATGCATGGTTGTGTACACACACCTGCCAACCCCATAGCACAGCTTTATCAGAGCGTTTATCAGAGCGTTTATCAGACCGTTCATGACACTCTACCCTGTTGTTCTCTGTCCTTTTATAGTCGTGCACAAAAACCGAGACAACCCGAAAGATTCGGTGTCGGGAAACTGTTTAGTCGCAACGAGGTCATGAAATCATAGCCGCTTTGCAAGAACCATTTCAAAGTCCCTTACGAAACATCACGGTGATCAACTGGAAGAAAGCACTCTGCGGGATATGCGGTTGTGGCTATATTCGATTACATTACTCCGTCTCAGAAACCTGATTGTTCTACCAATACGTTTAAAAGAAGTCTGGCCTCCTGAATTACATGAGCAAAGATGTTCAGATGCTCCACATAGTAGAACGTGAACGTGTTCGTGAGAAGAATGTCGACTGTCGCTTCTTCTAAGCAATCAATTTTCTGTCTGAGAAAAGAGTGGGCTTGCCGGCAAGTCATGTATGAAAACGTACTCGGAGAACTCTTTCTCCCACATGCTTCCAGTCTGTGCTATGACAACTTTGTGTGCCTGCCAGGTGTGTACGTGCGTGCATGCGTACGTGCATGCTTTGGCTTGTGTGGCAGTACTGTATGACAGGCTGGTGTTAATTTAAATTCACCATAGCATTTTTATGTATTTTGAAAAGTTTTTAAACCGTCTGTGAGTTAATTTGATCCTTGAAAATAGAGCACCTGTGTGAGTACAGCAATGGAGGTTTGATTGTACTGTGCTCGTTTAGTCTGGGATAGAGGGAGTGGAAACTCCCAACACAGATGAGACACATATCATCTCTCCCTTGTAGTTACCAATAGAGGGAAGAGGAGATAATCACATTATCATGCCATGTCTTTCAGTTAGCCCTCTTTATTCAACCAAGTATATCTTTGACAGCGGGGAAATCGCTTATTTTCCCCATATGCCCAGTAACAAATAAAGTGCAAACAACACTTATTTTTGGGACAGCAAGCAGTCCAGCGTTGGTGGAGCGGAGACTACGAGATGAGGTGTTGGTGGAGCGGAGACTACGAGATGAGGTGTAAAAGTGAATGAGATCAGAGGTAGTAAGGGGCGAGGCCATGGAGTGCCTTGTATATAAGAAGCAGGATCTTATAATGTATGTGAAACTTGATGGGGATCCAGTGAAGGTGTTGCAGTGTGGGAGTAATTTGTTCCCAGGGTTTGGTGCGTGTAAGGACTCTTGCAGCAGAGTAATGGACATATTGAAGCCTGGCCAAGGCTTTTCCAGACACTCCAAACAGGATTCCATTGCAGTAGTCCAGAGGTGATGTTACAAAAGCATGTATGAGGGTCTCAGCAACCGGGTCTGTGAGGGACGGGCAGAGCCGGGAGATGTTCTGAAGGTGAAAGAAGGCTGATAGACTTGATGTGGGGCTCAAACGAGAGAGTTGGATCCAAGATTACGGACTTCAGAGGATGGGCAGATAGAGCAGCCATCAATCGATAACACAAGGTCACCAACTTTCTTTAGAAGAGCCTTAGGAGCCACCACCATGACCTGTGTTTTATTACTCTTCAGCTTAAGTAAATTAGCCGTCATCCAGTTTTTGATGTCATGAAGACAGCTAATCAGAGTTGAGAGGGGGTAGGTCCAAGTTAAGTTTGGTGTTTATATAAATTTGAATGTGATCTGCATAAGAATGGAAATTGAGACCATGTTGTTGAATGATCTGTCCCAAGGGTAACATGTAGATATTGAAAAGAAGGGGCCCAAGGACCAAACCCTGAGGCACGCCTTGACAGGGGCTGGTTGGGATTCAGAGCCACCAAATGCTACAAACTGCTTCCGGTCAGCCAGATATGATCGGAACCAGTCAAGTGCCGTACCCCATATGCCCAACATTGTTTCCATGCGGTCAAAAAGGATAGGTGTCGAATTCAGCTGAGAGGTCTAGGAAGATGAGAATATTTAGATGTTGAGAGTCGAGCAGAAATGTGGAGGTCCTTGATGACTTTAATGAGGGCAGTTTCTGTGCTATGCTTTTAAACCCTGATTGTAGAGGTTCATACAGGTCATGGTCGGTCATATGACACTCAAGTTGAGAGGCAACTGTCCGCTCAAGTAGTTTAGCCACAAAAGGAAGGTTTGAAATGGGCCTGTAGTTATTAAAGTAATCTGGGTGAAGCCCTTGCTTCATATTAAATGTACAGAGGCCCGTTATCAGCAACCTTCACTTTTATGTTCCAAAGCCACATTGTGTTTGCTAATCCAAAAAAATACTCACAAACAGGACACCTCCCACTGTTGACGTTGAGACTAGGTTTTTGCGGGTACTATTACATGAAGCTGCCAGTTGAGGCGTCTGTAGACACTCCAATACATTTGTTTTCTCTTCGTCCAGTTGTTCTGGTTAGAGACAATTTGCGCTGTGAAGGGAGTAGTACACATTGTTGTACGAGATCTTCAGCTTCTTGAGAATTTCTCGCATAGAAAAGTCTTTATTTCTCAGAACAATGCTGTTGCTCAAGATACTGATGCAGATCCTCCAGATACTGATGCTGATGCTCCAGATACTGATGCTCCAGATACTGATGCAGATCCTCCAGATACTGATGCTGATGCTCCAGATACTGATGCAGATCCTCCAGATCTTGATGCTCCAGATCGTGATGCTCCAGATACTGATGCTCCAGATACTGATGCTCCAGATACTGATGCTCCAGATACTGATGCAGATCCTCCAGATACTGATGCTGATGCTCCAGATACTGATGCAGATCCTCCAGATCGTGATGCTCCAGATACTGATGCTCCAGATACTGATGCAGATCCTCCAGATACTGATGCTCCAGATACTGATGCTCCAGTTCTTGATGCTCCAGATACTAATGCTCCAGATACTGATGCTCCAGATACTGATGCTCCAGATACTGATGCAGATCCTCCAGATACTGATGCTGATGCTCCAGATCTTGATGCTCCAGATACTGATGCTCCAGATACTGATGCTGATGCTCCAGATACTGATGCTCCAGATACTGATGCTCCAGATACTGATGCTGTTGCTCCAAATACTGATGCTCCAGATACTGATGCTCCAAATATTGATGCTCCAAATACTGATGCTCCAGATACTGATGCAGATCCTTTAGATCAGTGGAGGGCAGCTATTTCAGCTCAGGGGCCACATGAGCACTTTGAAATTATATGAAGGGCCACATTTGTTATGTAATTTGTTCATTCTAGAAGATTTGTGGGCCAGAAAAGGGCAATAATTAAAATGTATACACATAATATATATACAGGAGGTGTGTTGTATCTAAATAATTTTAGTTCAGATACTGATGCTCCAGATACTGATGCTGATGCTCCAGATACTGATGCTCTAGATACTTAACTAGTCAAAAAAAGGCCAATATTATTGCCTCTGTTATCAGCACAACAGTTGTCAGCTGTGCTAACATAATCATAATCACAAATGGGTTTCAAAGGATCTTTTGGCTTTTTGAAATTATAAACTTGGATTAGCTTTTGGAACACATGAGTGGTGCTGATAATGGGACTCTGTAGGAACATGTAAATATTCCTGTGACAATCAGGTGTTTATGGCTACAATATGCATTTACAACGTTAACAATGTATACAGTGTATCACTGATATGAAAATATGATGATAACCGGTTATATGCTGGACATTAATCATTTATCCAAAGTCTCCACTTTCGGGTAGATTCAGAGACAATCTCGGTGTTCTCTACTTCATTTGTCAAGTTCTCACTGGATTTTCATGCAAATGGCCTAAAACTTTTGCAAAACTTTGCTGCCATCTAGTTCATCATATTCAACGTGTCCTTTATTCCCCTTCACACATGTTACAAATAACTTTTTTCTTTTTTTTTCTTTTGCCGCCTCCCCTGTGTTACCTTTTCCAACATGAATTTAGCAAGAATTTTATTTCCACAAATTTCAAAATGTCTTCTTTCCAATTAGACCAAGTGTAGAAGCCATTACACTATAAGTCACTATACTGGTTCAGGCAGAAGGCTACATGCATTTATATTTGGGTCATTTAGGCAGGAATTTGGATTTTTGGTTTTGTTTAGCAGGTTTAAAGGACAAGGAAATAAACAAGCATAAATAAATACATAAATTAATAAAATCAAATATATATTATTTAAAAAATAAATAAATAAATAAGGAATGGAAAGGAGGGTTCGGCCAATAGTCGAACCTCAGATTGAAGAGGAACAATGCGGTTTTCATCCTGGCCGGGGAACCACGAACCAGCTCTTTACTCTCGCAAGGATCCTGGAGGGGGCCTGGGAGTATGCCCATCCAGTCTACATGTGTTTTGTGGATCTGGAGAAGGCGTATGACCGGGTACCCTGGGATATTTTGTGGGAGGTCCTGCGGAAGTATGGGGTGAGGGGGTCTCTTCTCAGGGCCATCCAATCTCTGTACGCTCAAAGCATGAGCTGTGTCCGTGTTCTCGGCAGTAAGTCGGATTCGTTCCCGGTGGGGGTTGGCCTCCGCCAGGGCTGCGCTTTGTCCCCAACCCTGTTTGTGATATTCATGGACAGGATATCAAGGCGTAGTCATGGGGAGGAGGGGTTTCCGTTTGGTGGGCTGATGGTCACATCACTGCTTTTTGCGGATGATGTGGCCCTGATGGCCTCATCAGTCGGTGACCTTCAGCACTCACTGGATCGGTTCACAGCCGAGTGTGTCACACTCGGCTGGGATGAGGATTAGCACCTCTAAATCTGAGGCCATGACTCTCAGCAGGAAACCGGTGGAGTGCCTACTCCGGGTAGGGAATGAGTCCTTACTCCAAGTGAAGGAATTCAAGTACCTCGGGGTCTTGTTCGCGAGTGAGGGAACAATGGAGCGGGAGATTGGTCGGAGAATTGGAGCAGCGGGGGCGGTGTTGCATTCGCTTCACCGCACCGTGGTGACGAAAAGAGAGCTGAGCCGGAAGGCAAAGCTCTCGATCTACCGGTCAATCTTTGTTCCTACTCTCACCTATGGTCATGAAGGCTGGGTCATGACCGAAAGAACGAGATCGCGGGTACAAGCGGCCGAAATGGGTTTTCTCAGAAAGGTGGCTGTCCTCTCCCTTAGGGATAGGGTGAGAAGCTCAGTCATCCGAGAGGAACTCGGAGTAGAGCCGCTGCTCCTTTGCGTAGAAAGGAGCCAGTTGAGGTGGTTCGGGCATCTAGTAAGAATGCCACCTGGGCGCCTCCCTAGAGAAGTGTTCCAGGCACGTCCAGCTGGGAGGAGGCCTCAAGGGAGACCCAGGACTAGGTGGAGGATTATATCTCCACACTGGCCTGGGAACGCCTCGGGATTCCCCAGTCAGAGCTGGCTAATGTTGCCAGGGCAAGAGAAGTTTGGGGTCCCCTGCTAGAGCTGCTACCCCCGCGACCCGACCCCGGATAAGCGGTTGAAGATGAGATGAGATAAGGAATATTGATTAATGCATTTACATACAACTTTTCTACACATTTATATACATTCATTTATTTATTTCAAATTTTGTCAGGTTTGGTCCTCCATAGGTTGACCAGTTGAAGATTGTTATAGTTATTTTTTCATTTCTTTTTTAGCTTAAAAAAACATGAAGCCACAGATCATCCGAAATATTTGTTGGCTTAGTGAGAGGATTGGGAGGGATTCTGGGAAATCCCATTCAACTATACATTTCAAAATGTCAAATAACAAAAACTAATTGAAAAGCTTGGCAGCAGTAGCATTTATTCACATTTGTGATCTATAAAAAGTGTCAGCTAATTATGATGACAAACATTTGGCGCAGTGAGCTACTAGCTAAATTAACTTGCCAGGTGACTTCATTCCACAACCTTAAATTGTGCTACTGAAGTTGACTAGCTAGCCACAATAAAACGCACTTACCATGACATAAACGTTGACTAGTTAGCAACAATAAAAGGCACTTACCATGACAAAAACGTTGACTAGCTAGCAACAATAAAAGGCATTTACCATGACTTAAACGTTTGCAGATAAGTCCATAGGCTGTGTCTTTATAAAATTTGTGATGCGTGTCAAAGTACACCATTTTCTCCAGAGTCAAAAAGCATCTGGTCAAAACATGTAGGACTACAGTATTTCACTTCCGGGGTGCTTGCGAAAGTCCGACTACCTGTCAAATGGCAGAACTGGCCCAGAGATGTGGCCTGGCGTACTTTGGTAACATTGTAAACCTTTTTGTGGTGATAATTAACAACAGGGATTATACTGGGCTGAAACACTGCACAACACATTTCATAGAGTGACATAGACAGTCATATTTAGCGTCTGGGTGTCACCCCGTATGATGGTGTCAGCCCCCTGTGATGGTGTCGTCGTCCCCCCCTATGATGGTGTCAGCCCCCTGTGATGTTGTCACCTTGTATGATGGTGTCAACCTCTGGGATGGTGTCAGCCCCCTGTGGTGAAAAAAATTATAATTTTGCACTGAATTTCTGACGCTGTATTTTTTTACATCGAATTTCTAACACTGAATTTTTTTTGCACTGAATTTCTAACACTGAATTTTTATACACTAAATCTTGTATGCAAATAAATTAAGTGAAATTCAGTTTCAGAATCTGGTGAGACAGATTTTCTTCCATATACGTGACATAGAAAACTATTCTGAACAAGGAGTGACTTGTCCGCTCACCTTTTGTAGCCCACTAATGACAACAAGGAACAGTTGAGAGAATCGTAACCAGGAAGTGAATCACCAAAATTAAGTCTGTGTAGCAACGCCACCACACCATATAGTGACACAGAGTTGCTGCATTTTTGCAACTAGTTATTCAAAGTTTCACCGTTTTCAAGTCTTAGATTCAAGATTCAAAGTTTTATTGTCATGTGTACAGAGTGTCATGTATGGAGCGGCGTAATGCGGTGGAAGCCATGTGCAGAGCCAGTTGATCCGTTCCAATACACGTTTATTTTACATATAACATAAAACAAACCGAGAACGGCGAAAAATGGCTAACTGGGCTAATGAAATCAAAGTGCGCGAGTCGCGTCTTATAATACTCATACAAAAAAAACACAGTAGCAATAGCTCACGTAAACAGCACTCACCTCTAAACCAGCGTGACATAGAATAATGCTAAGCAAGGAGTGACTTGCTAGCGACCCCTTTATATCCCCCATGATTACAACTACAAACAGCCGTGAGACAAACATAAACTAGGAAGTGAAACAAGGAAGTGCATCACCGAAATATGTCCGTGTAGCAACGCCAACACACCAATCGTGACACAGAGTGACTTGCAGCAAACTGCACAATTGAAATTCTTTTGACATGGCAAGCATCATCTACGTAGTTAGAAGAATAAAATAAAAACAGAATTACAACAATATACATAATACACATCGCTACAAAACATGCATAATGGGTGAGAATATGGACATTATGCAATCCGTAGATACTAAAAATACTGTAATTAAAGTGATCCAGTGCCAGTAGTGGGTACCAGTAGTGAATATACAGAATATACTAGTTACCAAATATGCAGACCTTAAAAACTTAAATAGAAGTGATCTAGTGCCAGTAATGGGTACCATTATAATAGATAGAATATACATAATACTAGCTACAGGATACACATAATGAGGTGAATATGGCCAGTATGCAAACCTTAGAAAGTGGTCTGGTGCTAGTGGTAGATACATGGAGGTAGGATCAGTTGGTCTGGTGCCAGTGGTAGATACATGGAGGTAGGATCAGTTGATCTGGTGCCAGTGGTAGATACATGGAGGTAGGATCAGTTGATCTGGTGCCAGTGGTAGATACATGGAGGTAGGATCAGTTGATCTGGTGCCAGTGGTAGATACATGGAGGTAGGATCAGTTGATCTGGTGCCAGTGGTAGATACATGGAGGTAGGATCAGTTGATCTGGTGCCAGTGGTAGATACATGGAGGTAGGTAGTTGATCTGGTCAGTTGATCTGGTGCCTGGTGCCAGTAGATACATGGAGGTAGGATCAGTTGGTCTGGTGCCAGTGGTAGATACATGGAGGTAGGATCAGTTGGTCTGGTGCCAGTGGTAGATACATGGAGGTAGGATCAGTTGATCTGGTGCCAGTGGTAAATACATGGAGGTAGGATCAGTTGGTCTGGTGCCAGTGGTAGATACATGGAGGTAGGATCAGTTGATCTGGTGCCAGTGGTAGATACATGGAGGTAGGATCAGTTGGTCTGGTGCCAGTGGTAGATACATGGAGGTAGGATCAGTTGTCTGGTGCCAGTGGTAGATACATGGAGGTAGGATCAGTTGATCTGGTGCCAGTGGTAGATACATGGAGGTAGGATCAGTTGGTCTGGTGCCAGTGGTAGATACATGGAGGTAGGATCAGTTGGTCTGGTGCCAGTGGTAGATACATGGAGGTAGGATCAGTTGATCTGGTGCCAGTGGTAGATACATGGAGGTAGGATCAGTTGGTCTGGTGCCAGTGGTAGATACATGGAGGTAGGATCAGTTGGTCTGGTGCCAGTGGTAGATACATGGAGGTAGGATCAGTTGATCTGGTGCCAGTGGTAGATACATGGAGGTAGGATCAGTTGATCTGGTGCCAGTGGTAGATACATGGAGGTAGGATCAGTTGATCTGGTGCCAGTGGTAGATACATGGTAGGTCAGGATCTGGTGCCAGTGGTAGATACATGGAGGTAGGATCAGTTGATCTGGTGCCAGTGGTAGATACATGGAGGTAGGATCAGTTGATCTGGTGCCAGTGGTAGATACATGGAGGTAGGATCAGTTGATCTGGTGCCAGTGGTAGATACATGGAGGTAGGATCAGTTGGTCTGGTGCCAGTGGTAGATACATGGAGGTAGGATCAGTTGGTCTGGTTGAGGAGCCTAATGGTCTGAGGATAGAAGCTGCATGTCTCTTTTTAAGTTTGTAAACCAACTATTCTGTCAACATCTGATGATATGTATCACTAGACCAAAATATACAAATATTTTATTGGGATACACTTTATGGTTTGTGGTGAAAATAATTGATTAATGTCATGTGTCATAAGTGAACTTACCCACTAAAATGAAGCGATAAATAAAGAGGGGAGGAGGCAATTGTCCAAGGCTCTGTTTTGCAATTGTGTCAGCTTTATCAATAAATGATCTCCGTTATTAACCATTTGTTAATGAAATATCATAGAATGTTAACCTTCTGACCCTGAACTAGATGAAACTTTTTTCTTACAACCCTTATCTGTCCATATGGGTTAGTCACAAATCCTGACGCCCTAATGTTGAGACTGCACCCCATTTCAGGTGAACACTCACCAGTGTGCAGAATCATGCAGAAGAACTGAAAACAGGGCGAGGAACATAAAAAAAGGTTTAATGAAGGTTACCTTAGTACCTCAATGTGTGACAATTCTCTAAACATTGTGACTTTGAGATCTGCTGATAGCGCAATGGGCTGAAAAGGTTTTGCCAAAGGTGAAAGGTTGTTGAATGGAATTTCTGAGCCGATTAGTTGGAATCTGCCATTCTGCCCTTGAGTTAGGAATCTGTGTGAGTGCAAACTGGCTGCTCAAATTTGTGATACCTAATTATGATGGTTTGGATTTAAAGTCAAGTTAAAAACTTCTACAATTCAAAAGTCATCTTTTCACTTAGTGATAACCAGAAAGGAAAAATATTTGTTTAAATGAATTGCTTTTCTCTGACCAGAACAGTTTCATACTTGTATAATTCCTACTTCAACTTAATCGAAAATCTATGATCCACCTAAATAAAATCCTGAATAATCACATGAGTTTCATGAGAAATGAGAACTATTTCCTAGTCATTCAGAGTCATCTTTTCCTGGGACACCGAAGGTCTGTGGTTGGCAAAAATGTGAGATGTAATCAGCTGTATCTATTACTGTCTAGCTGTGGGATGTAATCGGCTGTATCTCTTACTGTAAAGCTGTGGGATGTAATCAGCTGTATCTATTACTGTAAAGCTGTGGGATGTAATCAGCTGTATCTATTACTGTAAAGCTGTGGGATGTAATCGGCTGTATCTATTACTGTAAAGCTGTGGGATGTAATCGGCTGTATCTATTACTGTAAAGCTGTGGTATGTAATCGGCTGTATCTATTACTGTAAAGCTGTGGTATGTAATCAGCTGTATCTATTACTGTAAAGCTGTGGTATGTACTCAGCTGAATCTATTACTGTAAAGCTGTGAGATGTAATCAGCTGTATCTATTACTGTAAAGCTGTGGGATGTAATCAGCTGTATCTATTACTGTAAAGCTGTGGGATGTAATCGGCTGTATCTATTACTGTAAAGCTGTGGGATGTATTCAGCTGTATCTATTACTGTAAAGCTGTGGGATGTAATCAGCTGTATCTATTACTGTAAAGCTGTGGGATGTAATCGGCTGTATCTATTACTGTAAAGCTGTGGGATGTAATCAGCTGAATCTATTACTGTAAAGCTGTGAGATGTAATCGGCTGTATCTATTACTGTAAAGCTGTGAGATGTAATCGGCTGTATCTATTACTGTAAAGCTGTGGGATGTAATCAGCTGTATCGATTACTGTAAAGCTGTGAGATGTAATCAGCTGTATCTATTACTGTAAAGCTGTGAGATGTAATCGGCTGTATCTATTACTGTAAAGCTGTGGGATGTAATCAGCTGTATCTATTACTGTAAAGCTGTGAGATGTAATCGGCTGTATCTCTTACTGTAAAGCTTTGGGATGTAATCGGCTGTATCTATTACTGTAAAGCTGTGGATGTAATCAGCTGTATCTATTACTGTAAAGCTGTGGTATGTAATCGGCTGTATCTATTACTGTAAAGCTGTGGGATGTAATCGGCTGTATCTCTTACTGTAAAGCTGTGGGATGTAATCGGCTGTATCTCTTACTGTAAAGCTGTGGGATGTAATCGGCTGTATCTCTTACTGTAAAGCTGTGGGATGTAATCGGCTGTATCTCTTACTGTAAAGCTGTGGGATGTAATCAGCTGTATCTATTACTGTAAAGCCGTGGGATGTAATCGGCTGTATCTATTACTGTAAAGCTGTGGGATGTAATCAGCTGTATCTATTACTGTAAAGCAGTGGGATGTAATCGGCTGTATCTATTACTGTAAAGCCGTGGGATGTAATCGGCTGTATCTATTACTGTAAAGCTGTGGGATGTAATCAGCTGTATCTATTACTGTAAAGCTGTGGGATGTAATCGGCTGTATCTATTACTGTAAAGCTGTGGGATGTAATCAGCTGTATCTATTACTGTAAAGCCGTGGGATGTAATCGGCTGTATCTATTACTGTAAAGCAGTGGGATGTAATCGGCTGTATCTATTACTGTAAAGCTGTGGGATGTAATCGGCTGTATCTATTACTGTAAAGCTGTGGGATGTAATCGGATGTATATCTATTACTGTAAAGCAGTGGGATGTAATCGGCTTTACACACACAATCACTGACACACCCACACACCCACACCCACAATCACTGACGCACCCACACACACAATTACTGACACACTGCAGCCATGTGCATGTATGAAAGAACCCCACCTACACACACCTATCAACACATTTAGACACAGACACGCAAATACTCAAGTGTGCATACACACACACATGCATACACACACACAAATGCACACACACACGCACACAAAAACACACACGCACACACACACACACACACACATGCACACACACTATTGTTGCCCATTGTCATGGCAAAGCTGTCGGTGTAATATTTTTCTTTACCTGCCAATGCAGGATTCTGTGTGTCCCCTGTGTGTCAACTGTGTGTCCCCTGTGTGTCACCTGTGTGTCCCCTGTGTGTCCCCTGTGTGTCACCTGTGTGTCCCCTGTGTGTCACCTGTGTGTCACCTGTGTGAGCAGAAAATACTGGAAAATCCCGGTATATCTCCTGTGGATGGCTGCTTGGACTGTAACATGCACTGTTTACCATTTTTCCTAATTTCTGGACAGAACCTTTGCAGTATTTTTCCATAACATCCTATTCTCTGGAACTCTCTCCTCAAAACCATCCGTGACTCATCAGTTCTGAATGGCTGATCCCAGGCCAGCCCCAGATCACATTCCTTCACTGTTTTCTTACTGTCTTTCGTTTGTTTGTGTTCCATGTTCTTTGTAATGAAAAATGCTAAATGTCACCTCAGATTTTTAAGAATGTTTTTTTGTGTAACATTGTAGTTGAAGGTGGTTAATTTAAGTTAATTTATCTTCACACTTTAAACAATTGTGCCCTTTTGCTTTTCATTATTGATGCATGGAATGACGAAATATAAACTTACAGAAATCTTCTTTTAGGAACGCTAGATATGTATGCTTTATCCCACCGTATATTTTTCTGTTTAAATAATCACTGGAAAAGCGAATTTGAAGCTATTTTGCCCGGATAATGTGCTAATGTGCTAACGACCTAAATGTAACGTGATATTATCCCACTTACTTACAACACAGATTATATTAAATTAAACCAAATTAATTTTGACTTATTGTAGACAACATTGAGTTAACATGAATAACATGAATATCATCATGTTGCTTCTGTGTAATGAGGCATCATCAGGAAAGTTCTGAATGACAAACTTATGTAGTTAGGTAAACTCACACACTCTGACTATTATTCAACTCAAATCCCATGTCTTTTATTTAACACTGCAAATCAAACTCTTCTTATTTAACTGATCATTTCTAACTGTTGTAAAACTATCGACGATTGCTTGTCATTTTCCATCAGGGGTTACAGCGCTGAGAATGGCTTGCACTGGGGTGTGCTGTGGGCTGTGCTCTACACAGGGCTGTGCTGTGGGCTGTGCTCTGTACTGGGGTGTGCTGTGGGCTGTGCTCTGCACAGGGCTGTGCTGTGGGCTGTGCTCTGCACTGGGCTCTGCTGTGACTGTTTCAGTCTCCCACGGATATTAGTGACCACTCATCCAGCAGCCTGGGAAAGTGTCTGCGAGTTACACTACCAGAGACCAGCCGAGGGCTTTGGCAGGTGTTCCCATAACAAAAACCCCCCCCACCCCCGGCCCTCCCCCAAGGGGCACCTGGTCTTTTCCTCAAGTGCCAAGCCCCCGGCTCTGGCCAGTCACAGGATCCATTCTTGAGAAGGAACTTAAGGTCAATTGTTGGGGTGAGTTTTATTATAACTACTGCCCATTGTAGTAAAACATTATGGAACAAAAAATAAAATAGTTGGACAAATGTGTCTAGTATTACACAGTTTGAGCCTATTTAGAAGAAAAGAATACAGTTAAACAGCCCATTGGATCCAGGGTGAGCTTGACTCTCTAGTCAGGGTTTAGAGTGAACTAACAGTAACATCTGTTGAACAGGGTCTAGGCTTATAGTAACATCTGTTAAACAGGGTCTAGGCTTATAGTAACATCTGTTAAACAGGGTCTAGGCTTATAGTAACATCTGTTAAACAGGGTCTAGGCTTATAGTAACATCTGTTAAACAGGGTCTAGGCTTATAGTAACATCTGTTAAACAGGGTCTAGGCTTATAGTAACATCTGTTAAACAGGGTCTAGGCTTATAGTAACATCTGTTAAACAGGGTCTAGGCTTATAGTAACATCTGTTAAACAGGGTCTAGGCTTATAGTAACATCTGTTGAACAGGGTCTAGGCTTATAGTAACATCTGTTAAACAGGGTCTAGGCTTATAGTAACATCTGTTAAACAGGGTCTAGGCTTATAGTAACATCTGTTAAACAGGGTCTAGGCTTATAGTAACATCTGTTAAACAGGGTCTAGGCTTATAGTAACATCTGTTAAACAGGGTCTAGGCTTATAGTAACATCTGTTAAACAGGGTCTAGGCTTATAGTAACATCTGTTAAACAGGGTCTAGGCTTATAGTAACATCTGTTAAACAGGGTCTAGGCTTATAGTAACATCTGTTAAACAGGGTCTAGGCTTATAGTAACATCTGTTAAACAGGGTCTAGGCTTATAGTAACATCTGTTAAACAGGGTCTAGGCTTATAGTAACATCTGTTGAACAGGGTCTAGGCTTATAGTAACATCTGTTAAACAGGGTCTAGGCTTATAGTAACATCTGTTAAACAGGGTCTAGGCTTATAGTAACATCTGTTAAACAGGGTCTAGGCTTATAGTAACATCTGTTAAACAGGGTCTAGGCTTATAGTGACATCTGTTAAACAGGGTCTAGGTTTATAGTAACATCTGTTAAACAGGGTCTAGGCTTGTTGTAACATCTGTTAAACAGGGTCTAGGCTTATAGTAACATCTGTTCAGGCACCGTTGTGGCTGTTGGCTTGAGATTCTGTCATCCTTCAAGCTCCTAAATTGCAGCTAAACGTCCAATTTACCGATAAATGGGATAAGAAGCGTAATGGCCAAGTGAATGTTTGGATCTATGACTGTCCAAGCCAGCTGTAAGTTGCTATGTGAAAGAGAAGAGAATTTTTATTGGGGGGCTATGGGGGGGGGCTAGATTGTTTATAGCAGGACGTTAAAGAATTTCAGCGCAACAAACTATAGAGCAATTAACTGCACCTTTCGTTAGCTCCTGGCCTAACGTCACCTTCCTTTTAGCTACCTATTTTCTGTCAGTTCAAGTAAACTTTGGCTTTCAGAGATAAAAAATATAGCCTAATTGCAATACTTGTAAACAAATAGGCTATTTACTTCATAGCATTAGTATCAGAATCGGCATACGGATAAATCACTGACATACGCACTAAACATGAAAAAATAGAATTCCAATCCCTACTAGAAAAAAGATTGAACATAGTTTCATATTCAACTTCTGATTGGTCAATATGAGCTTATTTGACGCGTGAAAGTGTTACTTTACGTGTATTTTTATTGACACGTTAAGACGCAAAAGGCATTCAATAACAAACAGTAATAACAAACAGTAAGGCTCTATGCAGAAATACGTGTATACTATCCATATGTACTCCCCAGTCACAGGAGATCTATCCATATGTACTCCCCAGTCACAGGAGATTTATCAGTGTGTACTCCCCAGTCACAGGAGATCTATCCGTGTGTACTCCCCAGTCACAGGAGATCTATCCATATGTACTCCCCAGTCACAGGAGATCTATCCATATGTACTCCCCAGTCACAGGAGATCTATCCATATGTACTCCCCAGTCACAGGAGATCTATCCATATGTACTCCCCAGTCACAGGAGATCTATCCGTGTTACTCCCCAGTCACAGGAGATCTATCCGTGTTACTCCCCAGTCACAGGAGATCTATCCGTGTTACTCCCCAGTCACAGGAAACTGTTTTTGTGATTTGCAGCGAAGCGGTCAATCACTGTATTAATGTCCAATTCTTTGGTCCTCCTGGAACAGATTGCTGGTTCGAGCGTCTCTGCTGCGATTTCTTAGATAGGTCTTTAAACGACGTAAACATGAACAACTCCTCTCACATGCAGCTTAAGTGGCCGGCAGTGTCATGGAGATGCACACAAGTTTATATAAATGCCTTTTAAAGTTTCACGTGATATTAGTATTCTGGGCAGCTGTTCTAGAATTTTATTGTTAAATTCTAATCACAAATTTGTGCGTTGAATGACATTTTTTACTAGCATTGGGGGGGCTGTGTATTAGTATCTTATATAGGCTTCCTGTGTTTGGTCATGTCTTGTCTGTTGCACACACCTGGTGCCTATTCCCTTATTAGTATCTTATATAGGCTTCCTGTGTTTGGTCATGTCTTTGTGTGGTATTGTTTGAAGTTACGTGTTGTTTCGAGGTTGTTTTCTGTCTCTGTTAAAACAGTTGTTACATTCTAATACGCTGCGTCGCTTTTTCTGGGTCTCTCCTTCTTTTACACCTCACAGTCGTGACACTTTTATTTATTTCATTACATTCCCAGTTGGTCAGACGTTTACCTACAATCATTTAGTATTTGGTAGCATTGCCTTTAAGTCCTTTCAATTGGGTCAAATACACACACACTTTATCTGCACACAAACGTTCTCTAGAATTGAGGTCTTTGTGATTGCCAATCTAATATATTGACCTCTCTTGCGACCAAAGCCTGCTCAGTCGCACTCTGCCGGTCCTCGGCCTGTTCTGTTGCAGTCGGTCGCCACTGACAGCCCTGTTTCGCAGAAGTCCGTCACAAAGGGTCTGCCCCAAATAAATTTTGGATGGGGGGGCTATGGGGCATTTTGGGGGAGCTTGGGCATCTGCCGTTGCCACCTCCTGCCTGCCTCCTCTACGGCTCCCCTTCCTGCCTCGGCAACTTTCCCCGGCACTACGTCATGCTCTGGGGCTGGAGCCTCCACCTCACTCTGTGCCATGTCCTGCTCCGGGGTAAACACCTGCTTCAGCCCAGCCCTCTCCTCCCTGTTTTGCCGCGTCAGGTGAAGCACCTTAGAAGATGTACTGGTGTTGGTGGTTTTGTCCTCTCTTGGTTGCTTATTTTGGTCTTCCCTGTGTGCCAATTGTGTTTCCCCTCACTGTCTGGATGCCTGGTTTGCCTGTGTATTCAGTTTTGTCCTAGTTCTTGTCAGATATTTTTACATGTAATGTCATGTTTTGTGTCTGCAGCTTTCAGCTTAAATTAAATATTCTGTTTTTAAACAATTGTTGACCCAACCAACTATCGGTTGTTAACTTGCTATCAGAAAAAAACCTCCTGTGTAGTGGTGGCGAGGAATCGGGTTCAGGCAGATTTCTCATGTTTGCGGGTATTTTAATAAAGACAAAAAACACAGCAAACGGAATAAACTGTGTAATGAAATTAAAAGTGTGCTTATCTATAGCGACTTGCAAAATTCAGAATAAATGTTTAATCTAAATCAAACAAACAAACGTCAATCACAACGACACTCACCTACATGGAATACATGACTCTTAACAATTATCCACAACCAGGGCTCGGAGGAGCAAACATTTATACACTTGCTGATTGCTAATAGGAACCTGGAGTGAATGATAATTACAGGACAATGATTTGAGTCCAGGGATGAGTTCATGCAGATTGGTAATCCAGGAAACACGGGGTAAACACATGACTCTTCAGCTCACCGTGACAGTACCCCCCTCAAAGGGATGGCTCCCAGGCAGGGCAACTCAAGAACATGGCAACGGGAGCGGGGTGAGATAACCGAGCCAGAAGGTTATTGATCAGGGAAGCTACCAAGTCTGTGCATGTGAGAACAATCTCACAAGCTTTACACAAAGCTGGTCTGTATTGCAGGGTGGCAGGAAATAAGCTTTTTCAAAAAAGGGCCACACGCCATGAAGTATGGTGGTGGAAACATTATGTTGTGGGGGTGTTTCTCTTCACTGGGCAATTGGTCAGGATTAAAGAGAAAATGGATGCTGCCTTCTAAGTTATTTGAATGTTGTGAGGCAGAATGTCTAAATAAAGCTGGAACAAAAATCATATTTTATTGTGTTTTGATTTTATGCTGAAAGACAAAAAAGTGACTATTTTAAAGGGATATAATGATTTTATATAAGAACTGTATGTTGTTGGTTACGGCATTTTTTGTTGATACAGTTTTTGTTTCAGCCAGCACTTCGCCTGCATCCTTCTTCACACACACTCGTGACACATTAGCCGCAATGTCTCTGTACTTTTCTACTCCTTACTCATACAAGGCTAGCCTAAAACTTTGTCTGGGAAACATTTTAGTCATCTCTTGCCGTCTGCCTTTGTTGGCCAGTATTATTTTTGTGGTGTAACGTGCCATAACATGCATTCACCTATCTCTCTGTTATAGCTGTTTGTCTCTTTGGCAAATGTGTGTGCTTGCGCTCACACACAAGCACACATTGATCCTTAACACATACACACTGACCTGGACAGACACAAAGTAACGTTCTTTATAAAATTATTTTAAAAGCTGGATACATGCACAATGCTTACATAACCTCAAAGCAGTTAAATGAAACTGTCACTGCAAGTCTGGGGCAAAGTGGCAGACTTTCTCTTTTTGAATATATTTTTGTGTATAATTGATAGAGTAAGTGAAGGAAAATAGCAGAGGGCCAAATTGGATCCAATGCTGCCACGGAACATCGTCCAGATTGACTTAAATCACTTATATTAAACATGCAATCAGGGACTTCTGCCATTAACAAAATATTTGTAAAGCTCCAATTTGGGCTAAATGGATATTGTGCTGTTTATATTTGCATAATCTATATGTAGACCGAGACATAGTACACCTTTATATGGGACCCTAATGGCAAGACAGCGTCACTTAGTAATAACAAAATGTACCCAGTCCCTGATTCAAACTACAGCCGATCACTAGAATTAGTAAACTACAACTAGTACAACTTTTTATTTCAAAAGGGAAAACTTTCAGGCAGTTTGCACAAACTCTCCTCCATTGTCTCAGCAATGATATCACCTGACCTAATTCCTCCACTAGTGCACCAGGTGCTGGTGTCTGTAGACTATTACCCTTGGGGGTGGAGCCTGAGTATGCACTAGTGCACCAGGTGCTGGTGTCTGCAGACTATTACCCTTGGGGGTGGAGCCTGAGTATGCACTAGTGCACCAGGTGCTGGTGTCTGTAGACTATTACCCTTGGGGGTGGAGCCTGAGTATGCACTAGTGCACCAGGTGCTGGTGTCTGTAGACTATTGCCCTTGGGGGTGGAGCCTGAGTATGCACTAGTGCACCAGGTGCTGGTGTCTGCAGACTATTGCCCTAGGGGGTGGAGCCTGAGTATGCACTAGTGCACCAGGTGCTGGTGTCTGCAGACTATTACCCTTGGGGGTGGAGCCTGAGTATGCACTAGTGCACCAGGTGCTGGTGTCTGCAGACTGTTGCCCTAGGGGGTGGAGCCTGAGTATGCACTAGTGCACCAGGTGCTGGTGTCTGCAGACTATTGCCCTAGGGGGTGGAGCCTGAGTATGCAATAGTGCACCAGGTGCTGGTGTCTGCAGACTATTACCCTTGGGGGTGGAGCCTGAGTATGCACTAGTGCACCAGGTGCTGGTGTCTGCAGACTATTACCCTTGGGGGTGGAGCCTGAGTATGCACTAGTGCACCAGGTGCTGGTGTCTGCAGACTATTGCCCTAGGGGGTGGAGCCTGAGTATGCACTAGTGCACCAGATGCTGGTGTCTGCAGACTATTGCCCTAGGGGGTGGAGCCTGAGTATGCAATAGAGCACCAGGTTCCCACACTGTCAAACAAAGAGAGGTGGACTGGTACAGGTTAGCACAGCGCCCACCCCCTGCTGACAGACATAACACGCAACACACCTTGATATGTGGTGAGGATGAGACATTTCTGTCTCTTAGAGGAGATTAACATCCATTTACAGTTCATGTCTTCATCACATGTTAGCTAAGTGGGACAACCACTCCAGCCAATCATTGTACACATCACAGTCCTATATATCAAGCAGATAGACAGATAAACAAAAATAATAATTATCATTGAGATGAGGCTTTTGGGGACTGGTACATATTGCCATTTTGGTTCAGAGGGATTTTATGAATGATTAAATATAGCTGCCAAATTTGCAAAAAAACTGATTCAACATTGGGTGAAGTCCTCTACCAATGACAATGCACATATGCTGTAATTCTCAGATTGCAGCCAAGCCTTATGGTTAACGCCCATACGTTTGTCAGTGAATATATACAAATAAATAATGGCTGCATTCATAATTCCACTGTAGGACCAAATGTGAAACTAGGCAGGATTTTCATTGGAAATATATTTGTCAGAAACATTTACTATGTTTCTGACAAATAAAGCTTAGTTCAGGATTAAGACAAAATATTACAATTTAAATTCAGTATGCATCACTTTAGGTTAATATTAACTCATGTAAAAAAGCAAGAAATAGTAGTTGAACTGTCTTGTCAACATAACAGCTCTATCTAGTAGAGAAACCAAGATGCTTCAGAAAGGCCATGCATACAGACCACTGGCTGCCAAAGCGCCCCCTGGTGCCAATGTTGAGTCACTATCTACCGCTGGAATTGCATTGTAAAAAATAATTAATATAGTGACCCTACATGTAGATATACCTGCTAGTAGCATAATATCACAGGTGATTCATGGGAAATCCTATAATTATATTTCTAAAGAAAGAAAATACTTGCCTGTTTGAATGAATGCTACAGTTTTGTTCTATTGGATCAAGAGACTCTTAATGTTCATTTTGGAAAAGTCACAGGGCGCTTCCGGCAAATTAAACGAGGCAAAGAGTACAACTCTGCTTCTCAATTTCCTTCCGGAGACAGACTGTGCTAAGTATGAAGGGATAATAATTTTACATTCTATAATATTATGTACATTTCTATATGCCTGCAAATAGGAGCTACTCTTCTACATCAAAGGAGTTTCCAGCATTAGGAGATATAACAGCAAAGTCCACAGTAGATAATCTAGAATAGTACATTAAAGTGAAAAGACATCAGAGATGAAAAAACAAGTTGGGTGTATGTAGCTGGTGAGATCCAATGGGCATGAATCCATAAATAAAATAAAGTTGGCCCATGTCAATAGGAGCTTCTTTCATAATTGTCCTTTTCAGTATTGGATGAGGCACACTGACTTGTCCATTCCATTGATGGAAACACTTATCTTGATCTAGATCAGTTTTAGCCTCATCTCACCACGGTCTGGCGCTCTAATGGCTAGTAACTGCGCCATCAATTTCAGTTTTAGTTTGAAATAATCCAAATAATTCTAGAATCTAGAATCCGTTTCAAATAGAGTGACTACCGCCTCTCCTGTCAGTATCTGGTCTGCATCCGATTCAGTTCAACACATACTAAGGCCTTATCTTTGTTCCGTGTGTCCCATGAGAGTTACTGCCTAACTGTTGTTCTGCACAATGACAGACCAGACCACTGTTCCTCCAGGAGGATAGGTATGTATAGGTATGTAAAAGCTGCAAGCCTGGACTGTGAGGAGGACAGTCCAGGCTTGCAGCTTTTACATACCTATCCAATGATCAACTGGTCTGACCACCATGTAGCTTTATATCATTAATTCACCACTTCTCTTTACTTTTCAGTGCGTTTTCGTCTTTTCAAGACAGCACCAGCTGGCTCTGGATTTCACTCAATAAAATTGAAATGTTGAAAATTAATAAACCATGTTCGTGTAACTTTGCATGAATTTCTCCACGAATATATGTATAATAGGGTTACATTGTTACGTTATAGTCTAGGCCAAGAAAAAGAGAGAACACCTCAAGAGAAGCATACATTATTACACAGGCCGACAGCTCCCCCTACTGGTGATACAGTGCACTTCAGGGGACATTTGTGAAAGGGTTTTGGTGGCTAAACTGTTGCCTGCGCGGTTCTGAAACTATTCATTAAATTAAATCCGTTTGTAAATGTTAAAAGCGAACATGCTAATGTCTGTATGTGGTATCTGGTAATATACTTATATATATATCTGCTATATATTATTTGCTGTTACTAACTGGTCAGGCATCTACACGGATGGCCATTCATTTAAAGGACCCAAAATGGTAGAAACCTCACATCTGATACTAGAAGGTGAGGAAAATGACATAATTACATACAAACTTGCGTCGTATTATTTGAATGTATCATTCATGTGCCTCTAATGTTAAGTCATTTAAATACCTAATCTGTAAGTAAATATGCGTAATCTTGGGTAAAACATGAACTAACCTAAGCAACTACAACAGCTACCAAGGATATCCACAATTACATGTAGATGCTTTTATAGTTGTTCATGACACAGCTGATGGGTACTGACATGCAAACATTATATCATCTGATTGGGTTTGTTTCTCGGATTTATATTAAATGTGTATATTTGTTGATGGCAATGTCTTCCTTATATTTGTGCTTCTAGTCGTGCCGTTCAAACATGGGACTGCATACTATCTGGAATAATTACAAGGTCTTGATTGTGATGGGCCCAAGTCTAGGACTCATACACTGGGGTTGGTACAACCTGAAGTCACACCCTGCACTACACCAGAATAAACTGGACTATATTCCTGAAACAGGCATTGCTGCGTACGTTTCCACACCCCAGGCACCCGCCAAGACAAAGTAGCTGGTGAAGGAGAGTAAGGTAAGCATGTGTATCTGTTTATAATTATGTATTCATTATTACGGATGCATGTTGGAGCTGTTTGTTATTATGTATTTATTATTAGGGATGCATGTTGGAGCTGTTTATTACTATGTATTTATTATTAAGGATGCATGTTGGAGCTGTTTATTATTATGTATTTATTATTAGGGATGCATGTTGGAGCTGTTTATTACTATGTATTTATTATTAAGGATGCATGTTGGAGCTGTTTATTATTATGTATTTATTATTAGGGATGCATGTTGGAGCTGTTTATTATTATGTATTTATTATTAGGGATGCATGTGGAGCTGTTTATAATTATGTATTCATTATTACGGATGCATGTTGGAGCTGTTTATTATTATGTATTTATTAGGGATGCATGTGGAGCTGTTTGTTATTATGTATTTATTATTAGGGATTCATGTTGAAACTGTTTATTATTACGTATTTATTAGGGATGCATGTTGGAGCTGTTTATTATTATGTATTTATTATTAGGGATGCATGTTGGAGCTGTTTATTATTATGTATTTATTAGGGATGCATGTTGGAGCTGTTTATTATTATGTATTTATTATTAGGGATGCATAGATGCAGATACCCGTTTCCAGTATCGGGCTGATAGAATAAATAAAACAGTAATACACAATATAATACATGTAACATGTGGATTTAAGTAAGTGCAGGTCATATGGTTACACATCACATTTAGGTAAGTGCAGGTCATGTGGTTACACATCACATTTAAGTAAGTGCAGGTCATGTGGTTACACATCACATTTAAGTAAGTGCAGGTCACATGGTTACACATCACATTTAAGTAAGTGCAGGTCACGTGGTTACACATCACATTTATATAAGACCTAAGTACCTAGTAGCTAATAAAGTCTATTGGTCTTTTGTTTCAGTGCTGTGGACACACTTTGCACCTTGATCCACACCTTATGAGTTACTACTGGACTTAAACTATGAAGCCTCAGAGTTGGTTAAGGAGAAACTGGTTCTGGGTGGCAGGTGGGTCATTCATGGGCATCCATTTAGTTACCTGGCTCATGCAAAGGACTATGAAAAGTGTTACCCGCTCTGAGATGGCACTGAAGCAAAAACATTCCCGGGACTAATCTGTGCTGAGGTGTTTTCACTGTGGACTGTCTAATTAATAACTGTCATGTAGGGTAACGATATTTGAATGTCATGATATCTATGGGATTGGTCACAGGATTAGCTCTGTCAAACATGTGTTTCTTGTTTAGATCAAATATAATAATAAAACATTTATTGTAGGACGAACTGTAATGACTTATCCTGAGTTCAAACACATTTACCCAGGGTACAGACGCCAAACAGACATCACAATCAATAATAGCTGTAAAAGAAACATTTAACTCCTTTCATTTTGGGAAATGGGAGATTTTAGACTGCTTTCAGGCTACGAAGTGGTTTTATTTCTGTCAATTATGTAAACATTGTTACCATGTCAATAAAACGAGATCATACATGTGATTACCTGTTTGACCACTGTACAGTTCTTGAATTGTAAAATGAGCTTTACGATATAAAGCAGGACATTGGAGGCAGCGCTTTGACTGCAGCACCTACCTAGTCCATTTATTTCAGTAATTCCATTCAAAAAGTGAAACTTGGATATTATATTCATTCATCACACACCGATATATTTCAAATGTTTATTTCATTTAATTGTGATGATTAACACTGACAACTAACGAAAACCCCAAATTCAGTATCTCTGAAAATTAGAATATTACTTAAGACCAATACAAAAAAAGAAGTTTTAGAAATGTTGGCCAACTGAAAAGTATGAACATGAAAAGTATGAGCAGGTACAGCACTCAATACTTAGTTGGGGCTCCTTTTGCCTGAATTACTGCAGCAATGTGGCGTGGCACGGAGTCGATCAGTCTGTGGCACTGCTCAGGTGTTATGAGAGCCCAGGTTGCTCTGATAGTGGCCTTCAGCTCTTCTGCATTGTTGGGTCTGGCGTATCGCATCTTCCTCTTCACAATACCCCATAGATTTTCTATAGGGTTAAGGTCAGGCGAGTTTGCTCGCCAATTAAGAACAGGGATACCATGGTCCTTAAACCATGTTCTGGTAGCTTTGGCACTGTGTGCAGGTGCCAAGTCCTGTTGTTAAATGAAATCTGCATCTGCCTAAAGTTGGTTGGCAGCAGGAAGCATGAAGTGCTCTAAAACTTCCTGGTACACGGCTGCGTTGACCTTGGACCTCAGAAAACACAGTGGACCAACATCAGCAGATGACATGGCACCCCAAACCATCAATGACTCTGGAAACTTTACACTGGACTTCAAGCAACGTGTATTCTGTGCCTCTCTTTTCCTCCAGACTCTGGGACCTTGATTTCCAAAGGAAATGCAAAATTTACTTTCATCAGAGAACGTAACTTTGGACCACTCAGCAGCAGTACAGTCCTTTTTGTCTTTAGCTCAGGCAAGACCCTTCTGACGCTGTGTTTTGTTCAAGAGTGGCTTGACACAAGGAATGCGACAGCTGAAACCCATGTCTTGCATATGCTGTGCGTGGTGGTTTTTGAAGCACTGACTTGGAAGAATTTCCTTCCCTTCCCTATTGCTTGTACACTTTTTTCTACCACATCTTTTCCTTTATTCCGCCTCTCTATTAATGTGCTTGGACACAGAGCTCTGTGAACAGCCAGACTCTTTAGCAATGACCTTTTGTATCTTGCCCTCCTTGTGCAAGGTTTCAATGGTCGTCTTTTGGACAGCTGTCAAGTCAGCAGTCTTCCCTATGATTGTGTAGCCTACAGAACTAGACTGAGAGACCATTTACAGTCCTTTGCAGGTGTTTTGAGTTAAATAGCTGAATAGAGTGTGGCACCAGGTCTCTTCAATATTGAACCTTTTCACGATATTCTAATTTTCGGAGATACTGAATTTGGGTTTTTCATTACTTGTCAGTGCTAATTTAATGAGTTTCATTAGTTGTCATCACAATTAAATTAAATAAACATTTGAAATATATCAGTCTGTGTGTAATGAATGAATATAGTATCCAAGTTTCACTTTTTGAATGGAATTACTGAAATAAATCAACTTTCTGATGATATTCTAATTATATGACCAGCACCTGTATATGACACATCCTATATGTATCCATTACTTATGCCACTAGGCATGGTCTCTGGTGTTGTGTGTTTATGTACGTTTTACAAATGTGTGTTTGAAATGCTGCAGCTATGGGTCAGAACAAATTCATTGTATGTGTAAACAGACTTGGTGAATAAACCTTTTCTGAAATATGTACTGCTGGGTGTGGTGTGGACGGGTCAGGCGGGGGCACGGTTCCCTATGTCCTGAAGACAAAATGTAAAGTTCGTCCATGCGAAAATCCCATTGATATGGCAGTGTTGCATCCTCCAGATTGGATTTAAATCTCATGCCCTAACGTTTTTGAATAACTTTTAATTAATTAATATATGCAGTCAATAATGTTTGTTGCTTTTGATATGAGCGCCAGCAAAAAAAACAACGTAAAATATGCTCAATCTGGGATCTGTTACTCAGGTCTGCGACGTCACGATTCTCACTAGTTGACAGGCATGGTTGGTGATCTTCCCACACACACACACGTACCTCACATATGAAGCAACGGTGCAATGCAACAGTTTGCTCCTGGTTGGTCCAGTTTGTATACATATCTGCGAATGAATGTGTGCAGGCGCGCAATGCCTATGATAACCAAAAACAAGTCATATGTACGTCATTATACACTGCGCATGTGCAATCAACCAACTACCGCATCCAAGCCGAGTCATAATAGCAATCGTGCGAATAATTCATTATGGCCACAGCATGAGTCAAGTGGTAATAAAAGCCTGGCCAGTCTCTGCGTGGACTCCTGGTTCTCTCGTTTTTCTGTCCAACACCTAACACAGTAGTCCGAAGAAATGTGGTGAATTACATTTTCATGGAGGATAACAAGGTAATCCAACGTCCCGAAGATTCAGTGGAAATGGACGATTATGCACCGAAGAGGGGATTTTGCCTAAAACGACCATGATAGAGCCGGAATGATTATACTGGCCGAGAAAGCCAGACGAGACGTGACACATCCTACACCAACGTGGATACTAGCTGGCTAATTAGACGTGACACATCCTACACCAACGTGGATACTAGCTGGCTAATTAGACGTGACACATCCTACACCAACGTGGATACTACTAGCTGGCTAATTAGACGTGACACATCCTACACCAACGTGGATACTAGCTGGCTAATTAGCTAGCTGGCTAATTAGACGTGACACATCCTACACCAACGTGGATACTAGACTAGCTGGCTAATTAGACGTGACACATTCTACACCAACGTGGATACTACTAATTGGCTAATTAGACGTGACACATCCTACACCAACGTGGATACTAGCTGGCTAATTAGACGTCACACATCCTACACCAACGTGGATACTAGACTAGCTGGCTAATTAGACGTGACACATTCTACACCAACGTGGATACTACTAATTGGCTAATTAGACGTGACACATCCTACACCAACGTGGATACTAGCTGGCTAATTAGACGTGACACATCCTACACCAACGTGGATACTAGACTAGCTGGCTAATTAGACGTGACACATTCTACACCAACGTGGATACTACTAATTGGCTAATTAGACGTGACACATTCTACACCAACGTGGATACTACTAATTGGCTAATTAGACGTGACACATCCTACACCAACGTGGATACTAGCTGGCTAATTAGACGTCACACGTCCTACACCAACGTGGATACTAGCTGGCTAATTAAACGTGACACATCCTACACCAACGTGGATACTAACTGGCTATTTAGCTCGGTACAGTCAATAGATAGCTAGTAACTAACAACCGTTACTGTACCGCTAGCTAACTATCATGTCCTGATACCGAATAACCAGCAGCTACTATTGCTAAAATAATCAGCCACTACAGCTAACATACTCCGCTCTACTGCTAACATAACCAGCTGCTATTGCTAACATAACCACATACTATTGCTAACATAACCAGCTACTATTACTAACATAACTAGCTACTACTGTTAACATACTCAGCTACTACTGCGAACATAACCAGCTACTATTGCTAACATAACCAGCTACTACAGCTAGCATAATCAGCTACTACAGCTAACATACGCAGCTACTATTGCTAACAATAACCAGCTACTATTGTTGACAATAACATAACCAGCTTCTATTGCTAACATAACCAGCTACTATTGCTAACATAACCAGCAACTATTGCTAACATAACCAGCTATTATTGCTAACATAACCACCTACTACTGCTACATAATTAGCACTACTGCTAACATAACCAGCTCCTATTGATAACATAATCTGCACTGTTGCTAACGTTACTTAACCCCTAGCATGCTGCCTATATTAGCTAGCTAACTTGAGCCTTTTACCACTAACTACGACGTCAGTTCATCTTAGAGTACTTTTCTGGGAACACAAGCCACAACAGTATGTAGTTAGAATGACAGTTCCGTGGCTTTATTGTCGTACGGGTGTATCTTTTATTTATTATGTGGTACGACAGGGCAATCCTCTATTACTGCTGAGCTACTAGCCTCGGCAGCTGGACACGGTTATCAACATCTGTACACAGCTGGTGCGATGTTAGCTGTGTTGGAGAGATGCTCATTGGATGGATATTCTGAGGCAGTGGGGCCGCACAGTATATTATTATTATTGCACCTCTCAGTTCAAACCGCGGGGCTCAGTATACACTCCACTGGTTTAATGTGAACAGTCAAGTGAAGACACATCGCTCGCGGGCTGGAAGGTAGCGAACGGACCCGGGCAGCTGGAGCCATGCAAGCGGCCCAAGTTCAGTACGACTTTTTCAGCGAGGAGAACGCACCGAAATGGAGGGGGCTGCTGGTACCCTCTTTGAACAAGGTAAGCGACATAATGCAAAACGTGCATAAGATGGGAAGTTGCCCGGTGCCAAGCAAACCAACTACAGTACAGTAAACAGCTAGTAGTGTGTGCGTTTCATGTATTGTTAGCCAGCAACTAAAGCTAACTAGCCAAACATAACAAATTAGACAACTGGACTGTGTGTGTGGTGTTGAGTTGATATTTGCGCCATTTATTTACGGTGCCATGTCGCATTGTTACAACACATGTTGTCAGTTACACGTGTTGGTTGGACTACATTGGTTGACTACTTTGCTGTTGTTGGTTACTATTGAAAACACGTCCTAGTTATTCAAGTCTGTGTTTACTAGTAGTGGCCCACGCGCATTGCGGGGTGTATAGACAGAGCAGGTAGCCCTGTAAACCAAACGCGCACCTACATTTAAATCGTCCCTATTTCCCTTTGCATTATTCAACTATTCCTCAACATGTCCCTTCATTGCATGCCATATGCGCACATCTTGTCTTGAGTGTTACGGCTGGCAGTATCTGTGGTGGAGGATGCACGCACCATCACGTCGTCCTGTGAAACACTTTTTCCGTTGGGGTCTATAACAGCAGTGAAGCAGGGCCTTAAATTCCACAGTCAACATGAACTGCTTATAGCGACCCTGAATACGGATTTGTACTCTTAAGTCATCTTGAAGCAAGTCATTCTCATGTGTTCCTTACTCTAAATGCATGCATCTATCTATGAGCAGATACTGACTATTGGTGCATACTGACATGGAAAGTGTCACAGTTGTTGCGGTTAAAGAATGCTAGATTAGTAATGTGTGTTTTAAAGTTGTGATGTAGCACATTTAGACTTGCCGTGAACACATTAAAACTTGCTTGGAATTTGATGAGAAATGTGGTTTAACTTAACATACTTGGGTGACAGCCAATCAAGATTGCCATACCTTTTTTCCAAGTACCTTATGATTCAGTCTTACTGTTTTGGCCTAGGTCTAGACTTTTTTCAGACTGTCTAATACAGTTCTATGAAGTTGGTGCCTGTCAATTGAGTGCTTCAACTACTTTCAAGAGTCTCTGGGTAAAGTTGATGTTACTGATTGAAAAGGCACAGATCCTCCTTTATCTAGTTGATTTAAAATTGTATGTGTGACACACACACACACACACACACACACACACACACACACACACACACACACACACACACACACACACGGTATCTTTGTTTAAAAAACAAACCCTGACCAAGTCTCTTTTGCCTAGCAAGTTCTGTGTACATGTTGGTAAATACTGATATGATCAGGGTGGTGTTTGTTGTGCACCATTCTGCAAGCAGGTGTGATTTAAAGAAAACAATCATTTCCTTTTTGCGAAATACCCTATGCAGACCACACGGCTATTCATATACGACATAATTAGTAACCCTCAAAGTTGTCTGTACAGTTTGATTTTATTTATATCTAAAAGTATAACATTTCATTATTTGTCCCATTTGTGATTGATAAGGACTTGTATTTATTGAAAATATATTAAAACCTAAACTTCCCCCATATATATCTAGAGACTGATCTGTGTTACCGGTTATTATGTAAATATATATCATTTAGACATCAATAATTAGCCGTAATTATTGATTTCTATATGTTCACTGCTGGTTATGACTTCATACCAGGACTAATTACCTTTATGTGGAGATTAACCTGTAGGGGGACATATTGATGACTAAAGGTTCACTGCTGGTTATGACTTCATACCAGGACTAATTACCTTTATGTGGAGATTACCCTGTAGGGGGACATATTGATGACTAAAGGTTTACTGCTGGTTATGACTTTATACCAGGACTAATTACCTTTGTGTGGAGATTACTCTATCGGGGCTTCTAGGCTAATATTTTGTTAACCAGCAGTCAGTCAAGATTATTTTTCTAGTATTCCATATCTAAAACCAATTTAGTGACCAACTTGAGTTAATGGATCATGAGGACAATGCTGATGACAACTCTCTAGAGGTGTGCTGTATATAAACAGTTATGCTTTACTGTAAATGTGTTCTTTGAATGTAATTTTAAAGTACACAATTTAAAATATATCGTGCTTAATTGTTTTTAACTATTATATTATTTTATATATAACTTTGCTTCGGGACATATTAATATTGTCTATAGTAGAATATATTATCATCCCATAAGAATTTACATTTCCTTATTGTAACATTTGTTTACCCGCCTGTCAAAAAACAACTGTACAATTGTCTAAAGTTTTATTGACCAAGAAAGTTCCACAGAGAAGATTCAAGATGGCTAGAAGGTAAGATTATCTTTTGATAGTTGAAATTGTAACTTTTGTTTTCTTGCACTCCTCTTAACACTCGTCCGATACTGTAACGATGTAGTATTTCATCTTGTTTTTAACAGATATTCATTATAAACGTCACAATAGATAGTAATGTAGGAATAGTGATGGAGTATAATCTGTTGCTAGATCATTTTGTTTCCCGCTCTTTTTATGCTAGCTAAGCCTAATACATTAAATACTTTAATACTCGTCTTTCTTTACCATGTTATATAGTTGCCTGTTACAGTAATTCATATAATAATAATTTCCTATTGTTTGTCAGAGATTATCATTATTTTAGACCAGTAATCTACAGTTACTTTTTTGATATGAAGATCTACAATGTTAGAAAAGAAAAAGTCTGTGACGAGCTATGATGCAGGGACTTAGAGAAAAGCTTTACCTCAATCCTGAGGTACTTGACGAGGATAATAGGAGGGAAAGAGTGAGGTAGGCTCATAATGTAAGGAATAATACTGTTTATATATAACAATATATAGGAGGGAAAGAGTGAGGTAGGCTCACAATGTAAGGAATAATACTGTTTATATATAACAATATATAGGAGGGAAAGAGTGAGGTAGGCTCATAATGTAAGGAATAATACTGTTTATATATAACAATATATAGGAGGGAAAGAGTGAGGTAGGCTCATAATGTAAGGAATACTACTGTTTATATATAACAATATATAGGAGGGAAAGAGTGAGGTAGGCTCATAATGTAAGGAATAATATGATTTATATAACCCAATATATATAAGGAAAGAGTGAGGTAGGCTCATAATGTAAGGAATAATACTGTTTATATATAACAGGTATCAAAAACGAAAAGAAAAAGGTCTTTTGAAGTCGACCAAAGACATGACTCCCGAACAAAGGAAAGCACAAACAAAAAACAAAACAAAAAAGTGGGAGAATTCCAACAAGTGTGACATCCTATCCCAGTAGAGCAAAACATCATAGTGCCACCATCCCTCACAGAACCCCACCATCAGATGGTCCAGTAGAAAAAGACATACTGCCACCATCCCTCACAGAACCCCACCATCAGATGGTCCAGTAGAATAAGACATCCTACAGCCACCATCCCTCACAGAACCCCACCATCAGATGGTCCAGTAGAGCAAAACATCCTACAGCCACCATCCCTCACAGAACCCCACCATCAGATGGTCCAGTAGAGCAAAACATCCTACAGCCACCATCCCTCACAGAACCCCACCATAAGATGGTCCAGTAGAATAAGACATCCTACAGCCACCATCCCTCACAGAACCCCACCATCAGATGGTCCAGTAGAGCAAAACATCCTACAGCCACCATCCCTCACAGAACCCCACCATCAGATGGTCCAGTAGAATAAGACATCCTACAGCCACCATCCCTCACAGAACCCCACCATAAGATGGTCCAGTAGAATTAGACATCATACTGTCACCATCCCTCACAGAACCCCACCATAAGATGGTCCAGTAGAATTAGACATCATACTGTCACCATCCCTCACAGAACCCCACCATAAGATGGTCGAGAGTCAGAACAAAAAAAACTCAACCCCCCAAAAACAATCAAAATGAAAGAAAACGCTAAGAAACACTAAATTGAACTCAAGAATAAAGACAGAATACTTGATTGTATGAGAAAGAGAATAAAAAGACAGGAGTAAAACCGACGCAGAGTAAACCAGGCACATGAGAAGAAACAGACTGTTGCCCTGACCAACAAAAGGAAGGGAATGGGAGGTCTCTACCTTCACAGTGATGACATCACAACCATTTGCAATGGAAAAGCTGGGGAAGTAAGGAAATGTGTCCAGATCTATAGGAAGAGGCACCTCAGACACAATTGAGAAACTTCACAAGAGGTTTATTATAGAGAATCTTACTTTGAAGATCTCATGATCTTAGTTCCTCAAACTTGAGACCTGTAGATGTAAGATACATGAGAATTTTGATGGACATCCGGCCCTGTCAGTTTGTGATCCTAATGACATAAACTGCATGTACAGTATCTCACGTTGCTACAATGTCAAGTAGTGTGTGTACAGCTTCATTTGCTGTCCTCTTAAAAATAGCTCTACAAGGAGCCAATAATGTCTGAACCAATGACAACAAAAGTGAGTACACCCCTAAGAGAAAATGTCAAAATTGGGCCCAATTAGCCATTTTCCCTCCCCGGTATCATGTGACTCATTGGTGTTACAAGGTCTCAGGTGTGAATGGGGTACATTGTACCCCAGTATTGAGATACTGTATAATATGTGTGCAAAATGCCATAATACAACCTTCGCTTCAGAGATTAACCCAAACACCTAGGTTTGTGTCCTGGGAGGAGTGGGCTACTAGATCATTTCCATACTCCATTTCTCATCCTCTTGAGGTTGGAGGCAAAACTGTTGTCTCTGAGTAAAAGTTTGGATCTATGGAGAGGCATGTATAGCTCAGCAACGAGAGTCTCCCTCGGTTCTGCACTCGTTTGTATAACAACAAGTCACCAGTTCAACAGCTCACCAGGTCAACAGCTCACCAGGTCACTGAGTCACCAGGTCAACAGTTCACCAGGTCACTGAGTCACCAGGTCAAGGTTCACCAGGTCACCGAGTAACCAGGTCAACAAGTCACCAGTTCACCATTCCACGGATACTATAGTGAAAAGTGTAACTGCAAATGGAGCAGAACCGGGAGATTGAAGATGCCCACTTTAAAGTGTCACAAAAGCAGGGGACGATTCATACTGGAGTGCTCTTCTTCGCTAGTGGAGTCATTTGCCAAACGCTCTGAAAGCCTACAGCATGATGCCACTGCCACATGTGCCCAACTTGATCCAATCTTGGAATAAAGTCAGAACCAGAGTCATCTGATGCTTCACGGATCCACTTCCTGTCTGATGGGCCAACAGGAACAAGACAGCATATTACATGGCGTCAGCAGTTACATCCCTCAGGATGAGTCCTGAGGAGTCTCAGACGGAGTTGTTCTGAAGAACCTTGCAGACCGGGTCATGACCTATGAGACAGACATTCCTGATACACATGTCTTACTGGAAAACCTCTTCAAAAAGAGTTGTGTTAAGCTTTCCGAAGTGTCGAAGTCAAGTGTCAAACAGAGCTAAAAAAAATGGGGAATTGGTTTCTCCATCTCAGAAGAGAGTGGCAGAGAATATGAAAGAGCACCAGGTGAGCTCTGCTTGTATTTCATAATATACCTGTATATATAAGTGTAGTAATCTGTTATATCTGTAGACACTGTCTGAGCTCTGCTTGTATTTCATACATACCTGTATATATAAGTGTAGTAATCTGTTATATCTGTAGACACTGTCTGAGCTCTGCTTGTATTTCATACATACCTGTGTATATAAGTGTAGTAATCTGTTATATCTGTAGACACTGTCTGAGCTCTGGATGTATTTCATAATATACCTGTGTATATAAGTGTAGTAATCTGTTATATCTGTAGACACTGTCTGAGCTCTGGATGTATTTCATAATATACCTGTATATATAAGTGTAGTAATCTGTTATATCTGTAGACACTGTCTGAGCTCTGCTTGTATTTTATACATTCCTGTATACATACCTGTATATATTAGTGTAGTAATCTGTTATATCTCTAGACACTGTCTGAGCTCTGCTTGTATTTTATACATTCCTGTATACATACCTGTATATATAAGTGTAGTAATCTGTTATATCTGTAGACACTGTCTGAGCTCCTGCTTTCTTATTTTGGTCATTTTAATTTGATAGATCTGTCATTATGTAAATAACAATTTGAATATTGACATTACGTATGAATTATCATTTAAATTGTTTTTTAATAATAAATTAATTTGTTCTAGCTTGTTGCTACAGAACCTGGATTAATCAGAACCAGAGACTTCTCATGCTTTTGTAGTCCTTTCTACGACCGTAGAAATCTCTTCTTGTTGAGATCTCTACCCTGGCACAGACACACAGGTATGCCTATATTTAGAAAGATGGTACAGCTCAAGTTCTATCCTGATATTGAAATTGCTAGATACTTAATCAGCAATATGGTTACCTGGCGCCAAGGTCTGGTACTATGAGACTGACATCATAGAAGTCATCCCTGAGCTCATACCTTCAACGTCTTCTGCCAGACACTCCAGTGTGCAGCCTCCACAATTATGTTTTATATTTAAAATATGTGCTTTTTTATTTAAAATACAATTTAGAATGAAATCCCCAGATCTGTATATGCAGGTGTGCATGTTGTAAATATATATATTTTTAAACGATTGATTGTTTTTCAGCTTTTATATTTGTTTCTGTAATATACGGTTAGATATCACAGTGTCAGAAAATGTTACAAAATACATGAGAAATGAATACAATGAGCAGTAAAATTTATTGTAGATAAATGTGATATAATAGAAAGTGTAATATTGTCTGTATAATAACTGCATATTTTTCCAATCATTTGCACTCTGGTGAGGATCTCCCATAATAATTTAATGCCACTGCATTTGCTGCGTTTACTATGTTTTTTTTGTTGCCATGGCAAGTTGGGAAAACATTCAGCCTTTTTAGGGATATTACGTATGTTTGTATGCACCAACATTAACCAGAACTGATTATAATGCTGTTGTGTGAGATATGATATGAGATATCATATGAGTTAATATCTTGGTGCCATTAGCTGGTTTAAAGCAGATGTCTTTGCATCGTAGCAGTTGCAGCCAGAACTCTAGTAGGGCTGTCAACTTTAGTCGTTTAGTCGACTAATCGGTCGAAGCCGTCTTGGTCGACTGACATTCTCATTGGTCGACCAGTTGCATTTATTTTATTTTTTTACACCAATAAAGAAATTTTTATTGATTTACTCCTTGATATTTATTCCTTTATAAGCAGTTATATATTACTGTATTCTAAATATAATTAGCCTATGTTTTATCCCCAACTTTAAATGCTTTAATTTAGGCTGTTTTGTAACAGCGCCACAGTTTAGCGCACCGCGTAGAACACTCGGGAACCGCACGTGGTTGTCTGCTCTGCTGCTTTTTGTAGTGTGTGGTGTAGAGGTTTGCACAGGTTTTAAACTGAAGCCCTAACCCGGCCCGTACCCGCGATCATTTAACCCGACCCGACAGTTACATTTACATGTTAAGCCCGAACCCGACCTGACCCCGAGGTCCTCTCTGTTTCTTACATCAAGAAACATTTTTGCAATATGTTCTATTTAATGATTGCTTGAAACGGTAAACAAATAACGTTACATAGAGCGAGAGAGAGGGAGCGCCTGTGTCTGTGTGTAGCCTATGGCATGCAGTGCACATTGCACATCTGCGCACGCATGTACTTTCTCTGTCTCGTCTCGCGTGCCGGTCACCACAACAACACACAGCAAACAGGCAAAGCACACGGTGACGGCACGCAAACTATATATAGCCTTTTTAGTTTTTCTTACTTACGAACCCGAAACCGAGGCTGTTCATTAAACATTAACCCGAACCCCGAACATTTTTCAGGACCCGTCGGGCTCTGGTCGGGTAGCAGACCTCTAGTGTGGTGTGGTCAGGTGCGCGATTGTGACTGTCACTATAGACCTAGGACAGAGCTCCTAACTTTGCATTTAATAACAATCGCATAATTTTAAAAAATGTTTATTATTATTATAGTTTTATGTATTATTGATGTTTTTTCGTTGTTGTTTTATAAAAGCTCTATGACAATTGTTTAATGTTCAATCAAAATGCAAAACATCACAACCTTTTTTTATTTTTAGTCGACTAATCGTTGCGCAGGACAAGAATTTGGTCGACTAAGCATTTCTTTGGTTACTACAGCCCTAAACTCTAGCTTTTAAAACAACCTGGTGTTTACTTACAGCACCCACATGGAGATCAATCACGAGTCAGACTGGGTTTTGTTGTGTCTCAATCACATCGTTTTGGAGCTGAAAGTCAAGGAAGTTGGTCAGATTATAATTTGAATAATCACATGGCCCTGGTGTAGACAGGCAAGGCCCGGATAATGCGAAAGTGTGAGGACTCCTTAACTATTCAACCCAATGGACACGGCTGGAATGTACCTTATGGCTGAGGCCAGTGCAAGTAGCAGGAGAGAGAGCGCTAGCAGGAGAGAGGGCGCTAGCAGGAGAGAGGGCGCTAGCAGGAGAGAGGGCGCTAGCAGGAGAGAGGGCGCTAGCGAGAGAGAGGGCGCTAGCAGCAGGAGAGAGAGGGCGCTAGCAGCAGGAGAGAGAGGGCGCTAGCAGCAGGAGAGAGAGGGCGCTAGCAGCAGGAGAGAGAGGGCGCTAGCAGCAGGAGAGAGAGGGCGCTAGCAGCAGGAGAGAGAGGGCGCTAGCAGCAGGAGAGAGAGGGCGCTAGCAGCAGGAGAGAGAGGGCGCTAGCAGCAGGAGAGAGAGGGCGCTAGCAGCAGGAGAGAGAGGGCGCTAGCAGCAGGAGAGAGAGGGCGCTAGCAGCAGGAGAGAGAGGGCGCTAGCAGCAGGAGAGAGAGGGCGCTAGCAGCAGGAGAGAGAGGGCGCTAGCAGCAGGAGAGAGAGGGCGCTAGCAGCAGGAGAGAGAGGGCGCTAGCAGCAGGAGAGAGAGGGCGCTAGCAGGAGTGGGAGCATGAGAGAGAGCAGGGATGTTTATAGCCCCAGTTGGTGGCATCTTCATCCAAACGACTCCTGGGCTCCTCTGTGTTCCTCTCTCTTCAAGCTGTGTCAACAAGTCCTGGAGCTGTTAGGGAAGACTTCAAAACGGCCCTACGGCAAGACTGTCTTCTATATGCTCCAGATTGAGCCACTCATAGTGGACACACCCTTGGTTCACCATATTGATTTTGGCATTGGCCTCTTGGTCACATTTGGCTGGAATGTGCTGCCATTGAGACTGGACAACATGCACTCCTGTTGATCAGCATTATCCAGGTTCCTGCGGTGGAATGAAATGGGGAAATCTTTTTTTTTTAGTTCTGACTTTTTTATATTTTAGTTCTATTTCTATGCTGGGCCTTCTTTTCCAAAAATAGAATGCCAAGTTGTTCTTTCGTGCCAGGAGAAATACCTTGGTGATCCTATGATTCCTGTCCTTTGTGTAGTTCTGTTTTGTAATAGTTAAAATTATGCAATTTGTAATTTTTTGTAATTACATAATTTAAACTCCAGTTCTTGTCTTTATTCATGTTCAAGTCCTTCATGTGCACTATAACACTGTACTCTGCACTGACAAGGGCTTCAAAATCCTGGCTTTAACATCCAATCATGCGTCCCTTTGCCTTTCCTCTGGACTGTCACTCTGTGTGGATCTCAGGACTGTCACTCTGTGTGGACTTCAGGACTGTCACTCTGTGTGGATCTCAGGACTGTCACTCTGTGTGGACTTCAGGACTGTCACTCTGTGTGGATCTCAGGACTGTCACTCTGTGTGGATCTCAGGACTGTCACTCTGTGTGGACTTCAGGACTGTCATTCTGTGTGGATCTCAGGACTGTCACTCTGTGTGGATCTCAGGACTGTCACTCTGTGTGGAT
Source organism: Dallia pectoralis (assembly GCA_029465975.1). NCBI lineage: Eukaryota > Metazoa > Chordata > Actinopteri > Esociformes > Umbridae > Dallia > Dallia pectoralis. The sequence continues at coordinate 14,560,746 of CM055741.1, read as the reverse complement.
CTCAGGACTGTCACTCTGTGTGGATCTCAGGACTGTCACTCTGTGTGGATCTCAGGACTGTCACTCTGTGTGGATCTCAGGACTGTCACTCTGTGTGGATCTCAGGACTGTCACTCTGTGTGGATCTCAGGACTGTCACTCTGTGTGGATCTCAGGACTGTCGCTCTGTGTGGATCTCAGGACTGTCGCTCTGTGTGGATCTCAGGACTGTCGCTCTGTGTGGATCTCAGGACTGTCGCTCTGTGTGGATCTCAGGACTGTCGCTCTGTGTGGATCTCAGGACTGTCGCTCTGTGTGGATCTCAGGACTGTCGCTCTGTGTGGATCTCAGGACTGTCGCTCTGTGTGGATCTCAGGACTGTCGCTCTGTGTGGATCTCAGGACTGTCGCTCTGTGTGGATCTCAGGACTGTCGCTCTGTGTGGATCTCAGGACTGTCGCTCTGTGTGGATCTCAGGACTGTCACTCTGTGTGGATCTCAGGACTGTCACTCTGTGTGGATCTCAGGACTGTCACTCTGTGTGGATCTCAGGACTGTCACTCTGTGTGGATCTCAGGACTGTCACTCTGTGTGGATCTCAGGACTGTCACTCTGTGTGGATCTCAGGACTGTCACTCTGTGTGGATCTCAGGACTGTCACTCTGTGTGGATCTCAGGACTGTCAGTCTGTGTGGATCTCAGGACTGTCAGTCTGTGTGGATCTCAGGACTGTCAGTCTGTGTGGACTTCAGGACTGTCAGTCTGTCCACTCTTAAATTGTCTTCAGAGAGTGACCTTGGATTTGCTAAGTGTTCAATTCCCCTCTTTAATGGCTTGATCATTCCCCACTTCTGAAAGCACCTACGCATGCCCAGGAAAGATGAATCACGAAGGTGAGACACATGTTGTGTGTGTGGAGTCACTGGACAACCCTGGCCTTATTACTCAAGCTCTTTAGAAACCCTCTCAGATGTTTTTGTTGCACCTCTGCTGCCTTGTGCGTCATACCCACACATTCAGACGTTATAGACCAAATACAACACGCTCTTTAATTCAATCACGGATGTCCACTGGGCATTTGCTCTGTGATGGGAGAAGATCGTACTTAAGCTGAAGTTTCTGGACATGTTCCGATCCCCTGCCCTTCTAACTCAGACATAACTACTCATCATGGGTAGGGTTGGCCGATATTCGATATGCCGATATTTTAAAACTAGTTTTGACCGATACATATATATATATATATATATTTACACTTTAATTTTACTGAAATCCAAGTCTCACGTCTGTACTACCTTTACCTTATTACACTCGTGTAGACAGACATTCAACCCTGAAAAATAGTTTAATTATTTCACTTGTAGAAGAATAATTGATATGCCAGTGCCACATTTTATTTTTAAGTTCAGACTTCAAACGTCAGTCCTTAGGAGTAAAATAAATAAAAATACTTTTTCAAATAATTTACGTAATTCACGTAGCGTCACATGCACTCGTTCTCTTTCTATTTTCCATTTCCTAAACATATTATCAAATGCAGATGCAACTGCACTCCTGTTGTCACTCACACAGCAGCTGACAGCTTTATTAAGTCTTTGTCTATCCACTGGGCAGTGGGGCTCAACATGCTAACAGGACTCACGCTTGATGTCTAAATGTCCGTGGTAAAGCTAATGTGACTAGCGCCAGAAAGGAGCTTTTCAATGCGACTGGCAAAAAGTTGCAACACTCTGGAGTTCAGGTAAGGCGACATCACCAGAGGCAGCGGGGTACATGTGCGTCAGAGGCAGCGGGGTACATGTGCGTCAGAGGCAGCGGGGTACATGTGCGTCAGAGGCAGCGGGGTACATGTGCGTCAGAGGCAGCGGGGTACATGTGCGTCAGAGGCAGCGGGGTACATGTGCGTCAGAGGCAGCGGGGTACATGTGCGTCAGAGGCAGCGGGGTACATGTGCGTCAGAGGCAGCGGGGTACATGTGCGTCAGAGGCAGCGGGGTACATGTGCGTCAGAGGCAGCGGGGTACATGTGCGTCAGAGGCAGCGGGGTACATGTGCGTCAGAGGCAGCGGGGTACATGTGCGTCAGAGGCAGCGGGGTACATGTGCGTCAGAGGCAGCGGGGTACACGTGCGTCAGAGGCAGCGGGGTACACGTGCGTCAGAGGCAGCGGGGTACACGTGCGTCAGAGGCAGCGGGGTACACGTGCGTCAGAGGCAGCGGGGTACACGTGCGTCAGAGGCAGCGGGGTACACGTGCGTCAGAGGCAGCGGGGTACACGTGCGTCAGAGGCAGCGGGGTACACGTGTGTTAGAGGCAGTGGCGTATACAACCAACACTATTCTTTGGCAACTGAGTTCTGCCATCGTCGTTGGGTCAGCTAATTTAGAGATACTGTAACTCCCAAGATAATCCTTTGTGGACTTCACGATTACACTGATTCCAGACCAGAAGCTGCGCAGGACAGAGCAGGGGACAAAGCTGTGAAACAGTCTGAGAAAAGTGTTTCTCATATAATTTCCTATTGTGTGGATGCCCACTTCACTACAGTGGTAGAAACCCTATCTCAGTTTGAAAGGACCACGTGATTTTTTTGCTTTTGGAGCAGGAATAAGTTATCGAAGGTCAAAGACCATAATGCAATCATTAAAGATTTTTATTTTCACAGTTTTTGGAGTGCCTGTCTAAGAAAGATGGGGAACTGTGTGCTACAGAGACTGAAATGTTTGTCAAGCCAGGCGAAGGCTGCTTATTCAGAGAATGGTACGATACCCCCAATCTATGGTACGATAACCCCAGACCACGGTACGATACCCCCAATCTACTGTGTGATACCCCCAATATACGGTACGATACCCCCAATATACGGTACGGTACCCCCAATATACGGTGCGGTACCCCCAATATACGGTGCGGTACCCCCAATATACGGTGCGGTACCCCCAATATACGGTGCGGTACCCCCAATCTACGGTGCGGTACCCCCAGACCATGGTACGATACCCCCAGACCATGGTACGATACCCCACATGCCCATTGTAGTTGCTTTCTGCAGCGGGTTCAGCATGGGCACCTTGACTGGTCTGTGTCTACGTAACCCCATACGCAACAAACTGCGATGCACTTCTGACACATTTCTATCAGAGCCCGCATTAATGTTTCATCATATCAAGTGACAGTAGCTTGCATCAGTGTGCCTTATGCCGATACTGACCACTGGAGACCCAGTCGTCTGGCCAGTTCAATTTGGCCCCAGTTCCTAATGCTTGCCCATTTTCCCTGCTTTTAACACATCAACTTTGAGGACAAATTAATATCCTGCTGTCTAATATATCCCACCCAATGACAGGTGCCATAATAACAAGATTATCAATGTTATTCACTTTATGATCCTTATTTTTAACTGCTTTCTTTTGTTAAAGCAATTTGTATTAAACTATTATTTTTCTCTTCCCCCCTGTCTCTGTCTCTCTATCTCTCTCTTCACCCCTGTCTCTGTCTCTCTATCTCTCTCTTCACCCCTGTCTCTGTCTCTCTATCTCTCTCTTCACCCCTGTCTCTGTCTCTCTATCTCTCTCTTCACCCCTGTCTCTGTCTCTCTATCTCTCTCTTCACCCCTGTCTCTGTCTCTCTATCTCTCTTCACCCCTGTCTCTGTCTTTGTCTCTTCCCCTCTCTCTCTCTCTCTCTTTTTCTCCACCCCTCTGTTTTCTCTGTAAAGGTGCTGAACCAGGTGCACCCCAAGCTGTCTTCCCAGGAGGAGGCGCTGCAGTACATAGAGGAACTCATCCTCCTGCTGCTAAGCATGCTGTGCCAGGCCCAGCCCCGAAGTGTTCAGGATGTGGAGGTAAAGAGTCCCCAGTAGTGTTCAGGATGTGGAGGTAAAGAGTCCCCAGTAGTGTTCAGGATGTGGAGGTAAAGAGTCCCCAGTAGTGTTCAGGATGTGGAGGTAAAGAGTCCCCAGTAGTGTTCAGGATGTGGAGGTAAAGAGTCCCCAGTAGTGTTCAGGATGTGGAGGTAAAGAGTCCCCAGTAGTGTTCAGGATGTGGAGGTAAAGAGTCCCCAGTAGTGTTCAGGATGTGGAGGTAAAGAGTCCCCAGTAGTGTTCAGGATGTGGAGGTAAAGAGTCCCCAGTAGTGTTCAGGATGTGGAGGTAAAGAGTCCCCAGTAGTGTTCAGGATGTGAGAGGGAACTGTACCCCGTATGAGAGGGAACTGTACCCCGTATGAGAGGGAACTGTACCCCGTATGAGAGGGAACTGTACCCCGTATGAGAGGGAACTCTTTGTTCATCTGTATCCAAATTGGCACCCTATTGACTATGGTTGCCCACTGCATTTGAACTAGGCCCATAAAACTGTCTAAAAGGAGTGCACTTTAGAAAAGCATTTGTTTTCTGACTGTTCTGAAACACAACGTTGAATCTATATTCTCTTTTAGTTACTCTTTATCGTCTTCACTCTCTTCTTCCCCTTAAACTCGTTACCAGGAACGAGTGCAGAAGAGTTTCCCCCACCCCATAGATAAGTGGGCCATTGCTGATGCCCAGGCAGCCATCGAAAAGAGGAAGAGGAGGAACCCGCTGGCCCTGCCTGTGGATAAGATCCACCCACTATTGAAGGTTAGCCACACCCCCAAACATCATATTCAGTAGAACAGGTTTTACACACCCAAACATCATGTTCAGTAGAGCAGGTTTTACACCCCCAAACATCATGTTCAGTAGAGCAGGTTTTACACACCCAAACCTCATGTTCAGTAGAACAGGTTTTACACCCCCAAACCTCATGTTCAGTAGAACAGGTTTTACACCCCCAAACATCATGTTCAGTAGAGCAGGTTTTACACCCCCAAACATCATGTTCAGTAGAGCAGGTTTTACACCCCCAAACATCATGTTCAGTAGAGCAGGTTTTACACACCCAAACATCATGTTCAGTAGAGCAGGTTTGACATACCCAAACATCATGTTCAGTAGAGCAGGTTTGACATACCCAAACATCATGTTCAGTAGAGCAGGTTTGACATACCCAAACATCATGTTCAGTAGAGCAGGTTTTACATACCCAAACATCATGTTCAGTAGAGCAGGTTTTACACACCCAAACATCATGTTCACACTGTTTACATTGGTTTAACAGTAATAATCACCTTTATTCATCCTGGGTAACATTTATGCCGACTCCATTTACAGTAGTTTAACAGTAATAATCACCTTTATTCAAAAAATTGTCCAACTACTTCGAGGCCTAACTGTATGTCTGCCAAACTTATAGCGTCATGTCCCAAAATATTTTAGGCTGTAATTCCTGGCAAAGGTGCTTCAACAAAGTTCTGACGGAAGGGACTTAAATACTTATGCAAATGTGATATTTTGGTTGTTTTTTTAAACATTTGCTATACATTTAAACAAAGTTTTTGCTTGGTTATTATGGGGTATGCTTTATAGATTTATGACAGTTTAAAAAAAATACATTTGAGAATAACACTAGGTTAACACTAGGTTTATTCATTCCGGGTAACATTTATGCCGACTCCGTTTGTAATAGTTTAACAGTAATATTCACCTTTATTCATTCTGGGTAACATTTATGCAGACTCCGTTTGTAATAGTTTAACAGTAATATTCACCTTTATTCATTCTGGGTAACATTTATGCCGACTCCGTTTGTAATAGTTTAACAGTAATATTCACCTTTATTCATTCTGGGTAACATTTATGTTGACTCCGTTTGTAATAGTTTAACAGTAATATTCACCTTTATTCATTCTGGGTAACATTTATGTTGACTCCGTTTGTAATAGTTTAACAGTAATATTCACCTTTATTCATTCTGGGTAATATTTATGCCGACTCCGTTTACAATAGTTTAACAGTAATATTCACCTTTATTTATTCTGGGTAACATTTATGCTGATTCAGTTTACATTAGTTTAACAGTAATACTCACCTTTATTTATTCTGGGTAACATTTATGCTGATTCAGTTTACATTAGTTTAACAGTAATACTCACCTTTATTCATTCTGGGTAACATTTATGCCGACTCTGTTTACATTAGTTTAACAGTAATACTCACCTTTATTCATTCTTGGTAGCATTTATGCCGACTCTGTTTACATTAGTTTAACATAATGGTCCACTCCTCAGACTGGTTCAGTTGGGTCATTAGCTGTAAGGTGAACATTGTAGTCCATTTTTAACCATATTTATGATTCTACCATAATTCTCCTTCTTGTTCAGGAGGTGCTAGGGTATAAAATTGACCATCAAGTCTCAGTGTATATTGTGGCAGTGTTGGAGTACATCTCGGCAGACATCCTGAAGCTGGCGGGGAACTACGTGAGGAACATTCGCCACTATGAGATCTCCCAGCAGGACATCACCGTGGCGATGTGTGCGGATAAGGTGAGTACTGCCCTTGGTATGCATTATAATGTATTGAGAGTATTGCCCTTGGTATGCATTATAATGTATTGAGAGTATTGCCCTTGGTATGCATTATAATGTATTGAGAGTATTGCCCTTGGTATGCATTATAATGTATTGAGAGTATTGCCCTTGGTATGCATTATAATGTATTGAGAGTATTGCCCTTGGTATGCATTATAATGTATTGAGAACACTGCCCTTGGTATGCATTATAATGTATGGAGTGTACTGCCTTTGGTATGCATTATAATGCATTGAGAGTATTGCCTTGGTATGCATTATAATGCATTGAGAGTTGGTATGCATTATAATGTATTGAGAGTATTGCCCTTGGTATGCATTATAATGTATTGAGAGTACTGCCCTTGGTATGCATTATAATGTATTGAGAGCCCTTGGTATATTATAATGTATTGCCCTTGGTATGCATTATAATGTATTGAGAGTATTGCCCTTGGTATGCATTATAATGTATTGAGAGTACTGCCCTTGGTATGCATTATAATGTATTGAGAGTACTGCCCTTGGTATGCACTATAATGTATTGAGAGTATTGCCCTTGGTATGCATTATAATGTATTGAGAGTACTGCCCTTGGTATGCATTATAATGTATTGAGAGTATTGCCCTTGGTATGCATTATAATGTATTGAGAGTATTGCCCTTGGTATGCATTATAATGTATTGAGAGCACTGCCCTTGGTATGCATTATAATTTATAATGTATGGAGAGTACTGCCTTTGGTATGCATTATAATGTATTGAGAGTACTGCCCTTGGTATGCATTATAATGTATTGAGAGTACTGCCCTTGGTATGCATTATAATGTATTGCGAGTACTGCCCTTGGTATGCATTATAATGTATTGCGAGTACTGCCCTTGGTATGCATTATAATGTATTGCGAGTACTGCCCTTGGTATGCATTATAATGTATTGAGAGTATTGCCCTTGGTATGCATTATAATGTATTGAGAGTATTGCCCTTGGTATGCATTATAATGTATTGAGAGTACTGCCCTTGGTATGCATTATAATGTATTGAGAGTACTGCCCTTGGTATGCATTATAATGTATTGAGAGTATTGCCCTTGGTATGCATTATAATGTATTGAGAGTATTGCCCTTGGTATGCATTATAATGTATTGAGAGTATTGCCCTTGGTATGCATTATAATGTGCGTGTGTGTGCGAGACTTGAGTGAAGATTTTTCTTTCACTGATAACTAAAATAGCTCTGTAAATGAACAGTGACAGTAATATGAATGACTCCGTGACCTTGATTCCCCGGTGACCTTGATTCCCCGGTGACCCCTGTTTCCCCGGTGACCCCTGTTTTCCCGGTGACACCTGTTTTCCCGGTGACCCCTGTTTTCCCGGTGACCCCTGTTTTCCCGGTGACCCCTGTTTTCCCGGTGACCCCTGTTTTCCCGGTGACCCCTGTTTTCCCGGTGACCCCTGTTTTCCCGGTGACCCCTGTTCCCGGTGACCCCTGTTCACCCGGTGACCCCTGTTCACCCGGTGACCCCTGTTCCCCAGGTTCTCATGGACATGTTCCACCAGGATGAGGAGGACATCAGCGGGTTCCCCCTGATGGATGAGGAGCCTTCCACCAGCGAGGAGCAGACCTACTATGACCTTGTCAAGACGTTCATGTCAGAGGTCCGCCAGTACCTGCGTGACCTTAACCTCATCATTAAGGTGTTCAGAGAGCCTTTCATCTCCAACACCATGCTCTTCTCCCATCATGTGAGTGAAGACCCTCCATCCTGACTGATTATTCTAGCATTTATCTCCTCTTTTCATCCTCCTATTTTTGCTCTACTCCTCCATCCTCCTATTTTCCTACTTTTGTTCTGCTCCTCCATTCTCTGTCTGTCCCTTATATGTCTATGTATATGGTTATGTCCCTTATATGTCTATGTATATGGTTATGTCCCTTATATGTGTATGTATATGGTTATGTCCCTTATATGTCTATGTATATGGTTATGTCCCTTATATGTCTATGGTTATGTCCCTTATATGTCTATGTATATGGTTATGTCCCTTATATGTCTATGTATATGGTTATGTCCCTTATATGTCTATATATATGGTTATGTCCCTTATATGTCTATGGTTATGTCCCTTATATGTCTGTCTATGGTTATGTCCCTTATATGTCTATGGTTATGTCCCTTATATGTCTATGGTTATGTCCCTTATATGTCTATGTATATGGTTATGTCCCTTATATGTCTATGTATATGGTTATGTCCCTTATATGTCTATGGTTATGTCCCTTATATGTATATGGTTATGTCCCTTATATGTCTATATATATGGTTATGTCCCTTATATGTCTATGGTTATGTCCCTTATATGTCTATGTATATGGTTATGTCCCTTATATGTCTATGTATATGGTTATGTCCCTTATATGTCTATGTATATGGTTATGTCCCTTATATGTCTATGTCTATGGTTATGTCCCTTATATGTCTATGTATATGGTTATGTCCCTTATATGTCTATGTATATGGTTATGTCCCTTATATGTCTATGTATATGGTTATGTCCCTTATATGTCTATGTATATGGTTATGTCCCTTATATGTATATGGTTATGTCCCTTATATGTCTATATATATGGTTATGTCCCTTATATGTCTATGGTTATGTCCCTTATATGTCTATGGTTATGTCCCGTCTATGTATATGGTTATGTCCCTTATATGTCTATGTATATGGTTATGTCCCTTATATGTCTATGTCTATGGTTATGTCCCTTATATGTCTATGTATATGGTTATGTCCCTTATATGTCTATGTATATGGTTATGTCCCTTATATGTCTATGTATATGGTTATGTCCCTTATATGTCTATGTATATGGTTATGTCCCTTATATGTCTATGGTTATGTCCCTTATATGTCTATGGTTATGTCCCTTATATGTCTATGGTTATGTCCCTTATATGTCTATGGTTATGTCCCTTATATGTCTATGTATATGGTTATGTCCCTTATATGTCTATGTATATGGTTATGTCCCTTATATGTCTATGTATATGGTTATGTCCCTTATATGTCTATGTATATGGTTATGTCCCTTATATGTCTATGTATATGGTTATGTCCCTTATATGTCTATGTATATGGTTATGTCCCTTATATGTCTATGTATATGGTTATGTCCCTTATATGTCTATGTATATGGTTATGTCCCTTATATGTCTATGTATATGGTTATGTCCCTTATATGTCTATGTATATGGTTATGTCCCTTATATGTCTATGGTTATGGTTATGTCCCTTATATGTCTATGTATATGGTTATGTCCCTTATATGTCTATGTATATGGTTATGTCCCTTATATGTCTATGTATATGGTTATGTCCCTTATATGTCTATGTATATGGTTATGTCCCTTATATGTCTATGTATATGGTTATGTCCCTTATATGTCTATGTATATGGTTATGTCCCTTATATGTCTATGTATATGGTTATGTCCCTTATATGTCTATGTATATGGTTATGTCCCTTATATGTCTATGTATATGGTTATGTCCCTTATATGTCTATGGTTATGGTTATGTCCCTTATATGTCTATGTATATGGTTATGTCCCTTATATGTCTATGTATATGGTTATGTCCCTTATATGTCTATGTATATGGTTATGTCCCTTATATGTCTATGTACATGGTTATGTCCCTTATATGTCTATATATATGATTGTCTCTCCTTTATATGTCTATGTATATGATTATGTCCCTAATGTCTATGTATATGATTGTCTGTCCCTTATATGTCTACATAAATATGTCCCTTATATGTCTATGTGTATGGTTATGTCCCTGCAGGACGTGGAGAACATCTTCAGCCACATTGTTGACATCCATGAGGTCACTCTCAAGCTGCTGGGCCTCATTGAAGACACGGTGGAGATGACAGACGAGGGGAGCCCACACCCACTGGTGGGCAGCTGCTTCGAAGACCTGGCCGAGGTGTGTTTGGTGTGTGTGGTGTGTGTGTGGTGTTGGTAGGTGTGTGGTAGGTGTGTCAGTGTATTGTGAGGTTTAAGGGTTGAATAAGATATGATTTTGATATGATATGAAGTACAGTGTGAGGATGTGAAATTGACATGTATAAGTAAATTTGTTGGTATTCAGTTCAACAATGTAGCAAATGTGCACAGGGCACACCAGCAGAGAACATCTGTGCCCGTGGTAAACGGATAGTACAAACAGTAAGCGTAGTGCAAATGGCAAATTTATTAAATAGGCTAGCAGTCTGCAGTGCAAAAGGTAGCAAGATGATGTATTGTGCAAATGGCAGATCCGTGTGTAGGCAAGAGGTTAGCAATGGGAAACAGTTTATGGCTTGGGTGTGAGAGGTCCCTGATAATGCCACACGCTCTCCGCAAACAGCGACTTCCGGTCGGCCGCAGAGCACCTTTGTACCAGATTGTTAATGCTATGTAGACGATCAGTTTTGCGCGCAAGCAAGACATACAATACACTCTTCTCCCTCTTCTTGACATTTAGTTGCAGTTTCTTCTCCTGTTTCTGTTTGGCTCAGGGCTGGCATCTAGCAGCTATTGATTTAACAAAACGAATCTCTAAATGCTAGATGCTAGCGGTGAGTGGTCAATAAAACTCTCTTTCGGGTGAGTTGGCGATCTAATGGAAGATAAACGACAAGTGATTGCATGGTCTTTAATGTGACACGCCTTTTTTTCTGATAACATTAAACATTCATTACTTTGCACATCTTCTTCCAGGAGCTGGCCTTCGACCCCTACGAGTCATATGCTCAGGACATCCTGCGAACTGGTTTCCACAACCACTTTCTCAGCCAGTTGTCCAAACCAGGAGCAGCCTTCTACCTCCAGGTCAGAGGCCGTACTCCTAGCACACTGGCCACACCCCCTGTATGCTGACCACACCCCCTGTATGCTGACCTCAACCCCAGGCTGATGACCTGTCCTTTGACCTTTGACCACTCGTTCCAACAGCTTTCCCAGAAAACCCAGTAATAATTGTTCATGTTTCTGTTTTTTTGTTTTTAAGGGATTCATTGTAAAGAAGTGAACAATATTTTCTAGTGACGCCAAAAGTTGTTATACATAGAATGTATATACCCCATGCAATATGTAGATGAAGTGCTACCACATGCTATACATAGAAGGTATACCCCATGCAATATGTAGATGAAGTGCTACCACATGCTATACATAGAAGGTATACCCCATGCAATATGTAGATGAAGTGCTACCACATGCTATACATAGAAGGTATACCCCATGCAATATGTAGATGAAGTGCTACCACATGCTATACATAGAAGGTATACCCCATGTAATATGTAGATGAAGTGCTACCTCATGCTATACATAGAAGGTATACCCCATGTAATATGTAGATGACGTGCTACCACATGCTATACATAGAAGGTATACCCCATGCAATATGAAGATGAAGTGCTACCACATGCTATACATAGAAGGTATACCCCATGTAATATGTAGATGAAGTGCAACCACATGCTATACATAGAAGGTATACCCCATGTAATATGTAGATGAAGTGCTACCACATGCTATACATAGAAGGTATACCCCATGTAATATGTAAATGAAGTGCTACCACATGCTATACATAGAAGGTATACCCCATGCAATATGTAGATGAAGTGCTACCACATGCTATACATAGAAGGTATACCCCATGTAATATGTAGATGAAGTGCTACCACATGCTATATATATATATATATACACAAGGTATACCCCATGTGTATATATAGCATGTGGTTGCACTTCATCTACATATTACATGGGGTATACCTTGTGTATATATATAGCATGTGGTTGCACTTCATCTACATATTACAAGGTATACCCCATGCAATATGCAGATGAAGTTATATCAAAGGCCCCTGTCTATTGGCCCCTTAACATGATTTCTTTCTATCTGCCCCCAGTCTATATGTGAAGGCTTTAAGGAGGCAGTCTAGTACGTTCTACCACTAAATTACTGAGCTTCTATATTGTCTATTGGCCCCTGAACATGATTTCTTTCCATCTGCCCCCAGTCTATATGTGAAGGCTTTAAGGAGGCAGTCCAGTACGTTCTACCACTAAATTACTGAGCTTCTATATTGTCTATTGGCCCCTGAACATGATTTCTTTCTATCTGCCCCCAGTCTATATGTGAAGGCTTTAAGGAGGCAGTCCAGTACGTTCTACCACTAAATTACTGAGCTTCTATATTGTCTATTGGCCCCTGAACATGATTTCTTTCTATCTGCCCCCAGTCTATATGTGAAGGCTTTAAGGAGGCAGTCCAGTACGTTCTACCACTAAATTACTGAGCTTCTATATTGTCTATTGGCCCCTGAACATGATTTCTTTCTATCTGCCCCCAGTCTATATGTGAAGGCTTTAAGGAGGCAGTCCAGTACGTTCTACCACTAAATTACTGAGCTTCTATATTGTCTATTGGCCCCTGAACATGATTTCTTTCTATCTGCCCCCAGTCTATATGTGAAGGCTTTAAGGAGGCAGTCCAGTACGTTCTACCACTAAATTACTGAGCTTCTATATTGTCTATTGGCCCCTGAACATTATTTCTTTCTATCTGCCCCCAGTCTATATGTGAAGGCTTTAAGGAGGCAGTCCAGTACGTTCTACCCCGGCTGCTCCTGACACCTGTCTATCATTGTCTACACTACTTTGAGATCTTAAAGGTACGTTTGTTTTATTTAATCTTAAAGGTACGTGTGTTTTATTAAATCTTAAAGGTACGTGTGTTTTATTAAATCTTAAAGGTACGTGTGTGTTATTAAATCTTAAAGGTACGTGTGTTTAATTAAATCTTAAAGGTACGTGTGTTTTATTAAATCTTAAAGGTACGTGTGTTTTATTAAATCTTAAAGGTACGTGTGTTTTATTAAATCTTAAAGGTACGTGTGTTTTATTAAATCTTAAAGGTACGTGTGTTTTATTTAATCTTAAAGGTACGTGTGTTTTATTTAATCTTAAAGGTATTATGTTAGACTATAAGGTTAGATGTTAGACATTAATTCATTTAAAACAATTTGTAGAACACATTTTTCACCTTGATGTTTTTGTGTTTATCAGTTGCTTAAAGTCCATTTACGTCTCTTATTATAACACAGAATAAAATGTGGAAACATTAACAAGGGTGTATACTCTTGAGAGACACTGTACTGGGTGGGTCCCTCATCACAATCAGACAACAAGGGATGGCTAAGCTAAGCTAATTGCACTTACATTATTATTTATCATAAATTAAGCTAATTTCACTTACATCATTATTTATCATAAATTAAGCTAATTGCACTTACATCCTTATTTGTCATAAATTAAGCTAATCACACTTACATCCTTATTTGGAATAAATTAAGCAAATTGCACTTACAGCATTATTTATCATTAATTAAGATTATTGCACTTCCAACATTATTTATCATAAGCTAAGATAATTGGACTTCCAACATTATTTATCATAAGCTAAACTAATTGCACTTACATAATTATTTATCATTAATTAAGATAATTGCACTTTCAACATTATTTATCATATGCTAAGCTAATTGCACTTACATCATTATCATAAATTAAGCAAATTTCACTTACATCATTATTTATCATAAGCTAAGCTAATTGCACTTACAGCATTATTTATCATAAGCTAAGCTAATTGCATTTACGGCATTATTTATCATAAGCTAAGCTAATTGCACTTACTGCATTATTTATCAATAGTTCATGTAACTTTACTATTGCAAGGCTTGCTTTCACTTTTTTTATTTGTCAAATGCACCTAATAACATAGCGTCATTCTTAACAATGAAATTCTTGTGACTTGGCACTCGATATCTACACAGTAATTATTTATGTTTTTACCAACTAGTCTACTTGTCTAGACCAGGTGAGGTCATGTGTCACGGGTGTGTAAGTAGTCAGAGTCAGGTGCAGAAGAATTAAATTAAATTAATTAATTTTAGACTTTCAAAAGGCTCTCTGAAATCTGAAAGCACCGTGAAAATAAAGGGTCTGCACACAGGCAGTACAAAAGCTCTTAACATTAGAAGTGCGAGAGCTGTTTTCACTCCTTTAATCGCCAGAGCCCCGCGCCCGCTGGCGTCATTAACATACGAATCATCCCAATTAGCACCTACATTCTCATCCGCAGCTTCACCATCCATTTACTGTGTAACCTGCCATCCATCTACAGCATCAGATCATCTGCTGTGTTATCATCCTGAATTAAATGAATAAGGGTGAATTATGAAGTAAAACATTTTACTAAAGTAGTATGTATTTATTGTCTTATGTAACCATACAATACAAAATTCAAACCATGATTTTAAAATGCACAGGCTATGACATTTAAATTTCTAAAGATCAAATAAATGAAAATCCATCAAACTGTATGTCCTATTTTGATGTAGTAAATACTAAAACATTTTAGATCACAAGCGACGTGCAATTAAATGATTTGAGCATGATTGGCCGTATATAGACGTATTGCAACACAGACTCTTGAAATAAAAACATTAGGCTACAGTGTATAATTCGATAATTTAGTAATTACAGTCCAGTAACTAAGGCTCTGTAGACAATGAGACACGTATTTTACAACATATATTGGTCACGGTCGGTATTCTGCTGTTACCCGGGAGATACATTAATCTATTTTGTTTTATATTTTCGTTCTGTTTATTTAGTAAAACATATATTTCTTTATTAACGTACCTCTTTTCTAGTTCATTCAAATTCAACCAAGCCAATCTATCTATTGTCTATGTGTATCTCACAGTCTTTTGTCTGCCTGAGCAGGACACGCCAACTACAGTAACCGGTTGCACTGCACACAGTGTCCATTAGTGTTGTTATGAGTGCACAGCAGATAATTACTCCGTTACGCATATCCAGTTTCATATAGATAGGACCAAAACGGATCCAGTTTCATATAGATCAGACCAAAACCAGTCCAGTTTCATATAGATCAGACCAAAACCAGTCCAATATAGATCAGACCAAAACGAGTCCAATATAGATCAGACCAAAACGAGTCCAGTTTCATATAGATCGGACCAAAACGCATCCAGTTTCATATAGACCAGACCAAAACGGATCCAGTTTCATATAGATCAGACCAAAACGAGTCCAGTTTCATATAGATCGGACCATTATTGAGTGCAATAGGCACATGACACATATAGAACTGATTAATAATTAAAAATTAAATGAATGGGCTGTATATATAGATGTATTAGATGAATTCGTTCTGTTTATTTAGTGAAACATATTTCTTTATAAACGTACGTCTTTTTTCTAGTTCATTCAAATTCAACCAAGCCAATCTATCTATTGTCTATGTGTATCTCGCAGTCTTTTGTCTGCGTATGGCCCATTCAACCATTGACGTCATAAGCCCAGTGAGGTTTGATCGGTGTCTGGGTACTGCAATTAGCCCCTCTTGGGTACCAACGCCCAGCGGCGTGGGATTATGGCAACAGGAGGGCAGTTTAGGTATCAAAAAACATGTAAATAGTAGTTTTATATAGTGTTCAGTTTGTGATTTTGCAATTCTGAAAACGGGACAAGGTAGTTAACAGCTCAAATAACGATCCTGGCTCCACAGTACCTAATTCTAGAGAAGCTACTGCTCAACACATGTAACGCTCACAGTCACAATTCAGCACACCGACGAGGGACCAGAGGGAACTCATTTACACATGATGATGAGGTTATTGGGAACCATGCGTGTGTATGGAATGTCCAGGGTGGGTTCATGGTGACTTACCTCCTTTCTGTAAGCGTTCTGGTTGTTGAAAATGAGCCCCAGGATTGTGATGTCGTCCTGAAACATGAAGGTTATGTTGGAACTGCTTGTGGCTACACAATCCGGTGTGTACCGAGCAAACAACAGGGGACTGAGTACACAGACCTGAGGGGCTCCGGTGCTCAGGGTCAATGCCGAGGAGATGTTGTCCATTCTCATCATCTCGGGTCTGGCCGTCAGGAAGTCCAGGATCTAATTGCAAAGACTGGTGCTAAGACCCAGGGTTCTGAGCTTAGGAACCAGTTTGGAGGGCACTATAGTGTTGAATACTGATCTGTAATCCACAACCAGCATCGGCACGTATGCGTTAACCTTTTTCAGCTAGGATAGGACAGTGTGCCGTCAGGAGCATCGATCATAGATCTATTTGGGCGGTATGCAAATGAAAAGAGTCCAAGGTGTGTAGAATAACGGAGCTGATGTGAGTTCTGATTAGCCACTAGCCATTCATGGAGGTCAGTGCTACAGGGCAGTGCTACAGGGCAGTGCTACAGGGCAGTAGGACAGTGCGGTGCTACAGGGCAGGGAGCTACAGGGCGGGGCTACAGGCCGGTGCTACAGGGCAGTAGGACAGTGCGGTGCTACAGGGCATGGAGCTACAGGCCGGTGCTACAGGGCGGTGCTACAGGGCATGGAGCTACAGGGCGGGGCTACAGGGCGGTGCTACAGGGCAGTAGGACAGGGTAGATGTAACGGAAGGTTTCTTTCGGAGGGGGACGATGGCGTCTGTTTGAAGCAAGTGGGGATTGCAGACTAATTAAAGGGGAATATTTTCGCTAACTGGTCGGCTCACACCGTGAAGACGCGACCTGGAATCCCACCTGATCCTGATGACTTCTGAGGGGTCACTTCTGAGGGGTCACTTCTGAGGGGTCACTTCTGAGGGGTCACTTCTGAGGGGTCACTTCTGAGGGGTCACTTCTGAGGGGTCACTTCTGGGGTCACTGAGGGGTCATGACTGAGGGGTCACTTCTGAGGGGTCACTTCTGAGGGGTCACTTCTGAGGGGTCAC
Organism: Dallia pectoralis; assembly: GCA_029465975.1. Lineage (NCBI taxonomy): Eukaryota > Metazoa > Chordata > Actinopteri > Esociformes > Umbridae > Dallia > Dallia pectoralis. Next base: position 14,543,464 of record CM055741.1, on the reverse strand, counting down.
TTCTGAGGGGTCACTTCTGAGGGGTCACTGAGGGGTTCTGAGGGGTCACTTCTGAGGGGTCACTTCTGAGGGGTCACTTCTGGGGTCACTTCTGAGGGGTCACTTCTGAGGGGTCACTTCTGAGGGGTCACTTCTGAGGGGTCACTTCTGAGGGGTCACTTCTGAGGGGTCACTTCTGAGGGGTCACTTCTGAGGGGTCACTTCTGAGGGGTCACTTCTGAGGGGTCACTTCTGAGGGGTCACTTCTGAGGGGTCACTTCTGAGGGGTCACTTCTGAGGGGTCACTTCTGAGGGGTCTGGGGTCACTTCTGAGGGGTCACTTCTGAGGGGTCACTTCTGAGGGGTCACTTCTGAGGGGTCACTTCTGAGGGGTCACTGAGGGGTCACTTCTGAGGGGTCACTTCTGAGGGGTCACTTCTGAGGGGTCACTTCTGAGGGGTCACTTCTGAGGGTCACTTCTGAGGGGTCACTTCTGAGGGGTCACTGAGGGGTCACTTCTGAGGGGTCACTTCTGAGGGTCACTTCTGAGGGGTCACTTCTGAGGGGTCACTTCTGAGGGGTCACTTCTGAGGGGTCACTTCTGAGGGGTCACTTCTGAGGGGTCACTTCTGAGGGGTCACTTCTGAGGGGTCACTTCTGAGGGGTCACTTCTGAGGGGTCACTTCTGAGGGGTCACTTCTGAGGGGTCACTTCTGAGGGGTCACTTCTGAGGGGTCACTTTGAGGGGTCACTTTTGAGGGGTCACTTTTGAGGGGTCACTTTTGAGGGGTCACTTTGAGGGGTCACTTTTGAGGGGTCACTTTTGAGGGGTCACTTTTGAGGGGTCACTTTTGAGGGGTCACTTTTGAGGGGTCACTTTGAGGGGTCACTTGAGGGGTCACTTTGAGGGGTCACTTTTGAGGGGTCACTTTTGAGGGGTCACTTCTGAGGGGTCACTTTTGAGGGGTCACTTTTGAGGGGTCACTTTTGAGGGGTCACTTTTGAGGGGTCACTTTTGAGGGGTCACTTTTGAGGGGTCACTTTTGAGGGGTCACTTTTGAGGGGTCACTTCTGAGGGGTCACTTCTGAGGGGTCACGTCTGAGGGGTCACTTCTGAGGGGTCACGTCTGAGGGGTCACGTCTGAGGGGTCACGTCTGTGGGTTCACGTCTGAGGGTTCACAGCCGGTATCTAGAGAGTGTGCCTGACCACAGGGACAACTTGTGTTTGTTTGAATTCAATTTAGTTAACGCTAGATTCTACGCAGTGCCCCTTTAAGGAATGCAAAGAAACTTGTGTCCATGGTTACAGTGCATACATCCTTATACTACATACAGAGTGGGAGGGGTTACATTCATTAGTCCAATAGGAAGTGTTTATGAGGCCTCATAGGGTAGTAAACAGGCCGCCATTTGTAATGCTGCACGGCAAAACAAATCTGTGTGTTTTTGCAAAGACACAACCGGTACAATTATATTTGTACAAATATTAAACAGGAATTACTTATTATTTTTTGTCAATAAAATAATAATAAAATCTATAGAAAATGTAGTCAAATAGTTTATTTTTAACTAGAAGACCATCAGCGACAATACGAAATGGTAAAGAGGTGATGTGTTGTTGGGAAACCCTGGCGTTGTGGGGGCAGGGGACTAATCTTGCTCATGAGTTAGGCCTTATGCTACGTCATGATCCTTGACTAAACCACCCCATTAAAGCCACCTGACCTTACATTTGATTATCCGTTTTCCACAGCAACTTGAGGAGAAGAGCAAGGATGAGGAGGACAAGGAGTGTCTAAAGCAGGCCATCACCGCCTTACTGAACCTACAGAGCAGCATGGAGAGGTTCTGCTCCAAGAACATGGCCAAGAGGAGGTTGAGGTAATCATAGCCCCCAATCTTAGCCCCAATTCTAACCCCTCCTGGTTTACACATGTACACACTTCAAACCTATGTGCAGATGCTGTAAAATAAATACAGAAGTAAAATGAGGAGCCCTGGTGGCATAAATAAATGCTGCGCTTTTATATAGCGTTTTTATCCAAAGCGCTTTACAGATCCTGCCTCACATTCACCCATTCATTCACTCATTCATACACTGACAACCGCGTCTACCATGCAAGGCAGGAGCAGCTGGGGTTAGGTGTCTTGCTCATGGACACCTTGTCAATTTCCCAGGAGGAACCAGGGATTGAACCACCAACCTTTTGATTGATAGACAACCTCAAGACTCAACCCACTGAGCCACTGCCACCTGGCATAACCAGCCTGGTGGCATAAACCGGCCTATTGGTATAACCAGCCTGTTGGTATAACCAGCCTGTTGGTATAACCAGCCTATTGGTATAACCAGCCTATTGGGATAACCAGCCTATTGGTATAACCAGCCTATTGGTATAACCAGCCTATTGGTATAACCAGCCTATTGGTATAACCAGCCTATTGGTATAACCAGCCTATTGGTATAACCAGCCTATTGGTATAACCATAACCAGCCTATTGGTATAACCAGCCTATTGGTATAACCAGCCTATTGGTATAACCAGCCTATTGCTATAACCAGCCTATTGGTATAACCAGCCTATTGGTATAACCAGCCTAGCGGTATAACCAGCCTAGCGGTATAACCATAACCAGCCTATTGGTATAACCAGCCTATTGGTATAACCAGCCTAGTGGTATAACCAGCCTATTGGTATAACCATAACCAGCCTATTGGTATAACCAGCCTATTGGTATAACCAGCCTATTGGTATAACCAGCCTATTGGTATAACCAGCCTATTGGTATAACCATAACCAGCCTATTGGTATAACCATAACCAGCCTATTGGTATAACCGCCCTATTGGTATAACCAGCCTATTGGCATAACCAGCCTATTGGTATAACCAGCCTATTGGTATAACCAGCCTATTGGCATAACCAGCCTATTGGCATAACCAGCCTATTGGTATAACCAGCCTATTGGTATAACCATAACCAGCCTAGTGTCATAACCAGCCTAGTGTCATAACCAGCCTATTGGTATAACCAGCCTATTGGGATAACCATAACCAGCCTAGTGTCATAACCAGCCTAGTGTCATAACCAGCCTATTGGTATAACCAGCCTATTGGGATAACCAGCCTAGTGGTATAACCAGCAAAGTATCATTAACACTTGGCACAATACACACACACACACACACAGCAAGTCATACTAATGACCCCTCCCATCCTCTGAACACCCCACCCTAATTCAACTCTAAGTCTCCCTCTGGACTAAAATAGATGGGGGTTCTCTACAATGTTGTCAAAGGGTCACTGCGTCAGGAATTGGGCTGTCCTGTTCTTCTATTGTTGTTCCTGGCTCGGAGAAAGGGAAAAAAACGTTTGGAGATTGAGTGCCGGGTCAAAGCCAATCACATTGCTTTCAACACTGGACTTCGGCATACCAACATTGCGGACCACATATTTCTGTCGATTTTCTTTTGCCTTAATATTTTGAAAAACATTTGTCGCTCAACCTTTATTTGCTCGGCTGCCAGGAGCGTTAAGTATGAGGACAGAGGGTGTCTGTTGAGTTTGGATTATTTTTGAACCTGTTTTGTTGCTGCCGGCTCCCCCTGCCCGTCTTTCATGGGTAAAGGATGGCTTATCGTACGGTATGTCTTTGAGCCCCATACTGGTGACACGCTCACTGGTGACACTCACACTAGAGGCTAGCATGGACCGTCTGAGAATACGCACTGAGTTGGTTGGCTGGAGTTACTTTTGTCCGCCGTGGCGTTTTCGCTACACCTTTCCTGTCACTCTGGGTCTTTGTATTGCAAGAGCCAGAACAAAGAAAACACCAGGAGTTCTGTTGTTACAGACTTTTGAATCGTGCTGCTTGCGCTTACACAAGCTTGGCAACACATGATCAGCTCTCAGTTGCTAATTCTAAGGCACGGTCTATTGCTGCCCGGGATCACTCATAGTTTGATTCTGATGCTAATACTTTTTATTTGTATTTTCCTACAACATGTTTCCATTCAAGTTCTAGCTGAACGATTTTGGTTTAATGTAAATGTCTTTGTAACTTTTTTTAAAAATCTTTTAAATGCTTTCTGTATGTAGTTTTCAAAAGCACTGGCAACTGGGAATTGTAGTGTATGAGAGAGAGCTTTCAGTGTAGTTTATCCCTTGCCTTCAGAGATGCACCCTATCTCTCAGCGAAGCTAAGGTGGGCGGGTTGACAGTCAACCAGTTGTTTGAGGTGCTGGTATGAAGACCGGCCCGCACAAGTCTCCATCGACTGCCCCCGCCATCTCGGGGGAGCACTGACGCGAAAAAGAAAAAAAAAAGAAGTAAGCTCCTTTTTTCGCCTACCCATGATTTGTTTACTAGTAGTTCCGATCAGACTAGTGGGTGCTTAACCCCTGTTGATTTCTTTTGTTTCCCTTTTCACCCTCACCCAGTTGATCATATAACTCCACTTCTACCTTAGAAAAGCACAAATTTAGTCATAAAGCTGGAGTTTCTGTTACTGTAAGTATTTTGTTATAGACATAAAATGATTAGAACTCATTCTCAGCTGATTATGAACAGAGGAGGGGAGGGGAGGTGCTGGCGTTGGAAAGGTGTTGGGTGATCAGTTTATTCTTGTCCTTTTGGGTTTTTGTTCACTTGTCCTAATAATGTCTGTTCTCATTCTCCTTCATGATGAATCAGGCATATGAAAACAGACAGTGGTATACACTCTATGTTTTTGGCACGCTTACTTGTTTATCCTAATACCCACACAACAAATCATGTGTCTGCCACTAAATATTTAGACATTGAAGACATTGTCAAGAGGTATTGTGTTTTTGACTAAACATTACCATGGGAAAGTTGTGTGATCTGAGCATCTTCGACCGGCACATTATTTCTTTATTGATGTTTTTGTTGTTGGCAGACTTAATGGTTCCAGTGTCTCAGAAACTGCTGACCTGGAAGTTCTTCTGGTGCGATACACAAAAAACCCATGAGAGCGGTCAAAGAAGAATATCTAGACTTGTTCAACTGACCGAATGAGCACAATTACTGAAATAAGTCCACTTTACAACAGTGTTATGCATCAGACTAGAATTAGACAGTGGTTCTCCTGCCTCTCTTGGGACCACACCCCCTCAAACATCTCTCACAGTTTTGTGGAAACCCTAAACTAGCTCACCTGAAGGAATCAATCAATAACACGTTTATTTTGTAAAGCCTTTTGTGAAAACGCAGTTGTCACAAAGTGTTTTTACAAACACCTATGGCTTTAATAATTTGACTCAGGTGTGCTAGCTCAGGAATACATCTAATACGTGAAATAGCTGTCTGTAAAATCTAGCAGTCCTCAGGAAAGGTTTGAGGTGTTACGTTTTCCTAGTTTCCATTTAAGACTTAGATATGTTTAAACTTGTTTTTAATATTTTGGACTAATGCAAATGCCCTTATATTGTGTTTTCAGACACCAGAGTGGAGTCTTTAATTGCTGTGTGTAGAAGTAGTGCCTATGTTCTTTTAAACGATTCACAGCTCTAATGCCGTTAACATGGGCTTTTAGCACATGTCAACTCTTGGTGGTTTCACCAGTATTTTCTTATCTTAGAAAATGCTCAATATTTTTTCTTTTACACCGGAAATGTGTTGGTATATTTTGGTTGTGTTGCGCTGTATTGAGTAAGTTAGTTAATGAAATCCTTTTTTAGATTACCCTAGGGGACTGGGTCAGGGAGGTGGGTGGTGTTTCATTAGGGATTATTTCTATTCTTAAATCAGATGCACCACAGGCCATATTCAGAAGCAGTCTCATTAGAATGATGTTATCAATAATATTGGGGATAGATATTTTTCAAATGCTTTACAACTGTTATTTTTTTTTGTCATATTCCCGGTCAGTACGTGTGTACATACTGTCATTGGGAATGTGAAGCTGCATTAGCACTTTTGCTCCTACACCACTAAATGGGATTCACATGTTAAACAAATTAAAGCAAGGACATGATAGGCTATACAAATGAGATATAACTTAAAGCAATGACATAATAGGCTATACAAATGAGATATAACTTAAAGCAATGACATAATAGGCTATACAAATGAGATATAACTTAAAGCAATGACATAATAGGCTATACAAATGAGATATAACTTAAAGCAATGACATAATAGGCTATACAAATGAGATATAACTTAAAGCAATGACATAATAGGCTATACAAATGAGAAGTCACACGTCGTTCAACTTCAGTTAGTTTGCCGTGGTAGTTAGTTGTTGTTATGTTGTTAATCTCCGAGCCTCTCATTAAAAAATTCTTTCTCATATGCCAATGTAGTGTCTAGATGGCTAAACTAACCAATTCCTCCTGTAATATTAGTGACTTTATTTGTCTGTACCAAACTGTTTGCCCCTGCTAATTACATGTGTATGTTGAATGTAATCATTTGGTCTGTCTTGTAGCATTAGATCCAGCCACTCTCTAGTTCTTCAGACGAAATCCACTTTGCTTTCTCGGTTTCTCCTTGCAGAGGGTTATTAATATTATTGTTGGCGTCAGACTTGATGGTTCCAGTGTCCTAGAAACAGCTGACCTGTAGGGTCGGGTTTAGAGTAACTCCCTTCTTAACAAGGTGTAGTTTTATCAAAACCCAGAAACTCACTTAGCTCAGTCCTGCTGTCTTTACCTGCGTTTCCCAATGTGCTGTGGACATGGGACCTTTCTCTCTTTCACTTTATTTTCTCCATACACCTTCAATATACCATTTACACCATTTTCACACCATTTTCCCTTCTTTCGTCTGTCATTGTAATATATTTCTGTTGCTTCTCTGTCACATTGCTTCTCACGCATTCTCATGTTATTTCTGTCTGTCTCTTCGATGCGCCCAGCGAGTCGGCCTGCCGCTTCTACAGCCAGCAGATGAAGGGCAAGCACTTGGCCATCAAGAAGATGAACGAGATCCAGAAAAACATTGACGGCTGGGAGGGCAAGGACATTGGCCAGTGCTGCAATGAGTTCATCATGGAGGGCACGCTGACCAGGGTGGGCGCCAAGCACGAGCGCCACATCTTCCTGTTTGACGGTCTGATGGTCTGCTGCAAGTCCAACCACGGCCAGCCACGTCTGCCTGGGGCCTCGTCCACCGCGGAGTACCGCCTCAAGGAGAAGTTCTTCATGTGCAAAGTGCAGATCAATGACAAGGACGACAAGGAGGGCGAATACCGGCATGCCTTCGAGATCATCCTTAAAGACGGCAACAGCGTGGTGTTTGCCGCCAAGTCGTCCGATGAGAAGAACGGCTGGATGGCAGCGCTCATCTCCCTCCAGTGCCGCTCGACTCTGGGGCGCATGCTGGACTCTGCTAGGCTGCAGGAGGAGAAAGAGGAGCAGATGAGGCTGCCGGGGGCAGAGCTCTACCGGTTTGCCACGCCCGACTCGGGGGAGAACGTGGTGTTCGAGGAGAACGTTCAGTCCAAGTCGGGCATTCCCATCATCAAGGCGGGCACGGTACTGAAGCTTATCGAGAGACTCACCTTTCACATGTATGCAGGTGAGAGAACGCACACGCAACACACAACATACACGCAACATGCACGCAACACACGCACGCATGCGCAACACACACACGCAACACACACGCGCAACACACACACACACGCGCGCTACACACGCGCGCTACACACGCGCGCTACACACACGCGCTACACACACGCGCAACACACACGCGCAACACACACACACGCGCGCTACACACACGCGCAACACACACACACGCGCGCAACGCACACACGCGCGCAACACAATGGTTCACCGACATGGGAATAATAGCAATGGGGACAGGGGAATAATAGCAATGGGGACAGAGGAATAATAGTAATGGGGACAGGGGAATAATAGCAATGGGGACAGGGGAATAATAGCAATGGGGACAGGGGAATAATAGTAATGGGGACAGAGGAATAATAATAATGGGGACAGAGGAATAATAGCAATGGGGACAGAGGAATAATAGTAATGGGGACAGGGGAATAATAGTAATGGGGACAGGGGAATAATAGCAATGGGGACAGGGGAATAATAGCAATGGGGACAGGGAATAATAGTAATGGGGACAGGGAATAATAGCAATGGGGACAGGGAATAATAGTAATGGGGACAGAGGAATAATAATAATGGGGACAGGGAATAATAGCAATGGGGACAGGGGAATAATAGCAATGGGGACAGGGAATAATAGTAATGGGGACAGGGAATAATAGTAATGGGGACAGGGGAATAATAGCAATGGGGACAGGGGAATAATAGCAATGGGGACAGGGGAATAATAGTAATGGGGACAGGGGAATAATAGTAATGGGGACAGAGGAATAATAGTAATGGGGACAGGGGAATAATAGTAATGGGGACAGGGGAATAATAGTAATGGGGACAGGGAATAATAGTAATGGGGACAGAGGAATAATAGTAATGGGGACAGGGAATAATAGTAATGGGGACAGGGAATAATAGTAATTAGTAATGGGGACAGAGGAATAATAGTAATGGGGACAGAGGAATAATAGTAATGGGGACAGAGGAATAATAGTAATGGGGACAGGGAATAATAGTAATGGGGACAGGGAATAATAGTAATGGGGACAGAGGAATAATAGTAATGGGGACAGAGGAATAATAGTAATGGGGACAGGGAATAATAGTAATGGGGACAGAGGAATAATAGTAATGGGGACAGAGGAATAATAGTAATGGGGACAGGGAATAATAGTAATGGGGACAGGGAATAATAGTAATGGGGACAGGGAATAATAGTAATGGGGACAGAGGAATAATAGTAATGGGGACAGAGGAATAATAGTAATGGGGACAGAGGAATAATAGTAATGGGGACAGGGAATAATAGTAATGGGGACAGGGGAATAATAGTAATGAATAATAGTAATGGGGACAGAGGAATAATAGTAATGGGGACAGAGGAATAATAGTAATGGGGACAGGGGAATAATAGTAATGGGGACAGGGGAATAATAGTAATGGGGACAGGGGAATAATAGTAATGGGGACAGGGGAATAATAGTAATGGGGACAGAGGAATAATAGTAATGGGGACAGAGGAATAATAGTAATGGGGACAGAGGAATAATAGTAATGGGGACAGAGGAATAATAGTAATGGGGACAGAGGAATAATAGTAATGGGGACAGGGAATAATAGTAATGGGGACAGAGGAATAATAGTAATGGGGACTAATGGGGACAGGGAATAATAGTAATGGGGACAGGGGAATAATAGTAATGGGGACAGGGGAATAATAGTAATGGGGACAGAGGAATAATAGTAATGGGGACAGAGGAATAATAGTAATGGGGACAGGGGAATAATAGTAATGGGGACAGGGGAATAATAGTAATGGGGACAGGGGAATAATAGCAATGGGGACAGGGGAATAATAGTAATGGGGACAGGGGAATAATAGTAATGGGGACAGAGGAATAATAGTAATGGGGACAGAGGAATAATAGTAATGGGGACAGGGGAATAATAGTAATGGGGACAGGGAATAATAGTAATGGGGACAGGGGAATAATAGTAATGGGGACAGAGGAATAATAGTAATGGGGACAGAGGAATAATAGTAATGGGGACAGAGGAATAATAGTAATGGGGACAGGGGAATAATAGTAATGGGGACAGGGGAATAATAGTAATGGGGACAGGGAATAATAGCAGAGGAATAATAGTAATGGGGACAGGGGAATAATAGCAATGGGGGGGACAATGGGGGGGAATAATAGTAATGGGGACAGGGGAATAATAGCAATGGGGACAGGGGAATAATAGCAATGGGGACAGGGGAATAATAGCAATGGGGACAGGGGAATAATAGTAATGGGGACAGAGGAATAATAGCAATGGGGACAGAGGAATAATAGCAATGGGGACAGGGGAATAATAGTAATGGGGACAGGGGAATAATAGTAATGGGGACAGGGGAATAATAGTAATGGGGACATGGGAATAATAGTAATGGGGACAGAGGAATAATAGCAATGGGGACAGAGGAATAATAGCAATGGGGACAGGGAATAATAGCAATGGGGACAGGGGAATAATAGCAATGGGGACAGGGGAATAATAGCAATGGGGACAGGGGAATAATAGCAATGGGGACAGGGGAATAATAGCAATGGGGACAGGGGAATAATAGCAATGGGGACAGGGGAATAATAGCAATGGGGACAGGGGAATAATAGCAATGGGGACAGGGGAATAATAGCAATGGGGACAGGGGAATAATAGCAATGGGGACAGAGGAATAATAGTAATGGGGACAGAGGAATAATAGCAATGGGGACAGGGGAATAATAGCAATGGGGACAGGGGAATAATAGCAATGGGGACAGGGGAATAATAGTAATGGGGACAGAGGAATAATAGCAATAGGGACAGGGGAATAATAGTACAGGTTACAGGGCACACCCATCTTACAGGGCACACCCACCACCTCACCCACTTTACAGAGCACCTGTCTGTACTGATGAGACCACTCATTGTGCCCTCCTGTTTCATGGGAGAGCACATATGTTGTGATCTTCTTCACATTTGGAGTTGCCTTACTGTCTTCTGGATTTGTGCAGTAATTGGCATCTTCACCCTTGAGCTTGGAACAAACACAACATGGGTTAAACTTAAAGGCCACATTGATTTGTTTGCACATCGCCCGTAAATATTTGGCCACGCTTGTACGTCAGAATGGAGAATGTGATGACCTTTTTTGTTTCAGTGTCCGTTTAGCTACAAGTACTGATAAGGAACAAACAAAAAATCCTGAGGACAAAAACTATTTATCTTTACGTTACCATTTAGTGGTGGAAGCGTTCAGTTGGAGCAGACCTTTTCCTGAGGACAAAAACTATTTATCTTTACGTTACCATTTAGTGGTGGAAGCGTTCAGTTGGAGCAGACCTTTTCCTGCTTGTAATTAGCCCGGCTATCTATTGTATATGTGATTGTTGAGTATCTCACAGATTAACGTGTGGGTGTTGCTCTGGATAAGTACTGCTAAATGACTAATAGTTCCAATGTCCGATGGATCTTTCAAACTATGGCTTGCAGTGTCTTGACATCCTTTCACGACTACAGAATGGGGAACCATTTAACACCAAGCAGCTACTAGCTGTGTTCACAGACATTTTCAATAAATCACTGGAGTCATACATCATCCCAGCCTGCTTCAAATCCTCCACCATCATCTCAGTCCCCAAGAAACCAAAGACCCCTGGGCTTAATGTTGTTATGACGTCCTTTGAGCACCTGGTGCTGTCACACCTCATATCCATCACTGATCCAGTATTAGATCAACTGGATTTTGCCAACAGACTGAACAAGTTTGTGGACCACATGATCAACATGGCTCTCCACTTCAATCTCCAGCATCTAGACTCCTCTAGGCCAGAATCCTGTTTGTGGACTTCAGCTCTGCTTTCAACACCATAATCCCAGCCTTACTCCAGGATAAGCTCTCCACCATGGGAGTGCCGTGTCCACTTGTAAATGGATCACAGACTCTCTCTCAAACAGAAGGCAGCTGGTGAGACTGGTGAAACGTCTGAAGTTTGCAGATGACACCACCCTTTGGACTAGGGATGCACCGAAATGAAAATTCTTGGCCGAAACCGAAAACCGAAAAAGGGGAAACCAAGACCGAAAACCGAAACACCGAAATAAATTATGCCAATTATTAGTACCATTGCATTTATGGATATGAGGCACCAAGGGCATAGGTTTGGTCTCAGCTTTGGTGGGGACATCTCTCCCCCCCCCTCCGGCAAGTGAACTTTTACTGAGAATAATGTGATTATTTTTGCGTTTAGTTGAGACAATAGCCTGTTGCTTTTATACTACACTAAAGTTTAACTAGCATAGGCCTATCCATGTGCAGACAAAAATCATTATGTAGTACCTGGCGTTCAACTTTTAGATGGTAATGCTGTTTGTCAGATTCAATATATTGTAGCGACCCTGGTGGTGCCATTACTCCGCCCCTACTAATGGGATATCCCAAATAGGCCACATTACATAAGCAAAATATACACAGGAAACATTTCCACTGTTTATTGTGACAGCAAGATTCTAACATATGGGGTATGTATTAACAGAAAGCACTGGTAACTTTACCGTTGTCTTCAGTCACTCTCCTGTGTACTTATAGCGTGTCAGATAACTCCCCTTCCCTAGGTTTTTTAGCCAATCAAATTACGGCGTTTCTAGTACCGTCCTCCTGGCGCTGCGGTCGGAATTGACCCAAATCGCTTCACAACCTCATAACGGAGTTTGCTAAAATATTGGTGGGGACAATTTAGTCATGTTAAAATGTTGTTTAGGACATGTCCCCAGCGTCCCCCCCTAAACCTACGCCCATGTGAGGCACTTTCTTGCAGGATTTCAATGAACATATCAGACAACGAGGGTGCATGCCCCTCATCTAGTGCAGAGAGACGAGTCTTTTTTTCTGCGCTCTGATCTCCGTGCGCTATTGCTCGGTCTCCACGCGGGTTCTCCGCATCCATCGCCGCCTGGATCATTTCTCGTGCGCGCTGCTTTATTTCTGCATCCAAGTAATGGTCTTTATAACGCGGATCAAGTACAGTCGCAATGAAGTGCAGAGGATCCGAATAGATCACAACATATTTCGGCCGTATTGTTTCGGTGATAAAAGTATTTCGTCCGAAAGTCGAAAATGCCCTTTTGGGCCATTTTCGGCCGAAAATTTTCGGTGTCCGAATATTCGGTTTATCCCTACTTTGGACTAAGCTCAGATGGCTCCAGATTGACCGGCTGGTGTCCTGGTGCAGTTTAACAACTTATAGCTCAATGATCTACAGATAGTGGAAATGAGAGTCGAATTTAGCAGAAGCCTGGCTGACCTTTGACCCATTGTCCTGGGGGGCTCCCCCGTCACTCAGTGGAGTCCTTTCGCTTCCTGAGCAACACCATCGCCCAGGACCTCAAGTGGGAGCTGAACATCACCTATCTCACAAAGAAAGCACAATAACGACTGTACCGCAGCTGATAAAATATAAACTGCAATGCCCACACATCCATCATTGAGTCCATCCTAACCTCCTCCATAACTGTCTGGTCCGCTGCAGCCACTGTCAAGGATAAAGACAGACTGCCACGCATAATCCACTCTGCAGAGCGGACCATTGGATGTAAGCTGCCATCCCTCAAAGAACTCTCCACAGCCAAGTCACTGAGGCAGGCTGCAAAGATTGAGGCAGAACCCTCCCATCTATTCCGAACTCTTCCCATCTATTTGATTCCCACACTGATCACAATCAGCACTTAAACAAAAACTCAAAATGACATATTTTATTTATTCATTGCTCTTCTTTTGCACAATTGTACACAACTAGATATTCCTCTTTTTGTGCAATTTGCATATACATATATTCACTATCAGGTAGGGCTGCTCGATTATGCAAAAAATCATAATCATGATTATTGTAGTCAATATTGAAATCACGTTTGTTTAAAACGATTACTCATTGATGCTGCATTTATTAAATTAAAAACAGTGAAACAAAACAACAGTGCAAACTCCTTGAACTGAAAAACACTTTTTAGATTCCCCAAAAAAGATTTTCTAACTTTTAAATAGTATTAAATAATAACTGTTGCAGTGCTCTTTCACAATCTTTTATAAAGTTGTAATAAATATAATACAAATCAGAAATGAAAACATAAATAAATTAGATAAAAATATATTTGTATATATTTCTAATATACTGATATATTTCTAATATACTGACAGGTCTTAAACATGTATTGAACATTTTGTCATACTAAATTCAACAAATTCCAGTCAGTCATGATAAATTAAAAATGGTTCGGTAATGGGGCACCTGTCTTTGGCCAGAAAGTATGTCACCGCGTCTGTTAATTTGTTATGCCTCTCCGAGGTAGACTGATACAATGTAGCGCTATTAAATGCGTCTTTTATTGACGAATGTGTTGCAATTGGGGTTGTTGTCCTGCTCTTCTCATTTAGATTTTTTACTTTTAGTCTGTCATAGGTGACTTTGTGGTAAATATTTTGGTGGTTGAAAAGATTTGTGGTATTACCTACTGGTGCAGACACCACGCGTGAAGCAAATCTTGCATATTACTTGTTTCTGCTCCACGCCGGATTGCTCAAATCCGCATTTGCCATACAACGGAATTTACTCGGCCCTTTTCGTTCACCAAATTATGCTTTTCTCCCTCTGCAATCTTCACTCGCATTGATTTTTTTTTAAACGACACCACCAGACACCTTGCTGGCAGTGTTGGCTGAGTGAGTTTAGCCTTCTGGAACTAGCAAAAGTGCGCGTTCGCGTCATTTGACCACAGGACAAAATAACAGTTTATTTGCAAAACGTAATGTGGAAAATAATCAATATTTCTTGATTATACTGTTTGCATAATCGTTAGGATGCGAAATCAAATTGAAATTTCGATTAATTGAACAGCCTACTATCAGGACATATACAAACTCTATGGACATATTATTTATGATATTATTACAGTACTTAAACTACCGTTTAAATGTTACGGGTCATTTAGACAATTCTTTGATTTATAAAGTTAAAATACACATTTTTATCCATAAAATGGCATGAGATCTTGTCCCTTTACAGAAACTGAAGATCTGTGTACTACTCCCTTTACAGAAACTGAAGATCTGTGTACTACTCCCTTTACAGAAACTGAAGATCTGTGTACTACTCCCTTTACAGAAACTGAAGATCTGTGTACTACTCCCTTTACAGAAACTGGAGATCTGTGTACTACTCCCTTCACAGAAATTGAAGATCTGTGTACTACTCCCTTCACAGAACTGTTTCTAACCAGAATAGAAAGAGGAGTGGGACAGTACAAGAAGACCAATACATTAGATCAGGGCAATCAATTAAAATGATACGTCCAGTTTGACTAAATTACCTCAAGCAATAGACTGGAACATCATGTCTATCATGCGTTATTATAATACAGTGCCAATACTTATTGAAGTTGCCTAGCAGTTGTATGAATGAATGTATGTATGTAGTCAACAACTGACTCTCGAATAAAATCAAGAACGTACAATTAAAATATCTAAGTTTGTATTTAGAGTCAGTTTTCATAATGTATTTGAATTAATTATACATCTAGGCTGCATTTAAATATACAATTCAATACCCAGATTTTTAGCTACCACAATCATTAACATTCAGTCAGCATTTTTTTATATGTTGACTCCAAATGCAAGCTAGTTGAAGGAATCATTCGTTAGCACGTTGTAGGGCAGCAAATTAATGGCTTAGGATTTTGGTTGATCGATCGTATTGTGCTCTTGGATCGCAGATCTTTTGTGCAGTTTGGTTTGGAGTGGGTATCTTTCTTGAAACCAATACCGTAAGACTACAGAAGTTATGGTATGCTAGAAGTACCCATCAAGAAAATTCTAAAAAGCATGGGGTGAGACCATCTCACATTACAAGTGACTACTAGAATTGCAACAGTTTAAACGTCTGTAACTGCTACAAATGGCAATGAAGAGCAAAGTTTAAGGACACAATTATTTCTAACCGTATCAATGGCAATATAACCTATTATTTTGGCTATATTTTCTATTTAAACTAATTTTATGTTTTCATGGAAAACAAGGACAATTCTAAATGACTTTTGAACGGTCACAGGATGTGTGTTGTTATTTACTTTAGCGATTTGCCGCTTTGTTTTTATTTTGTCATGTATAATACATTCCTAAGTTAAACATACATTAATTAGTGCTGTCAATCAATTGACAAATTGCTTGGGATTTGAGAATCCATTTTAATATTCAAAAAAATAATTGTACATACAAGTATTTCATTAATTATTAGAAATAACACTGTTTCGGGGAAATAAATCAACATCATTAATTGCTTAAAGTCCAAGTGGATTTGGCACTTTGGTAATTCTAAAAGAAAAATATTCTGAATCAGGTTGGTGTTCCAATTCATCATTAAAATGACATTTCCTTGTGTAGCACAAAAGCCTTAAACATAATTTCAAGGGTATCCAATTAATGACTGCTGTCCAAGAGCACTTTATCTATTGAATGTTTTTTGGACATTCCCATGTGTTTTTTGACAAACAAATTTGGCAAACTAGAAGAGGGTTTTTTCTCTCACATGGCCGGATCCAAACCCAGTCCATCAGAGGAATCAGCTTAGACTGCAGAACCGCCTCAGACCACTGGAACTAGTCTTATCAGTGATTCCCGTTATTCCACCATACTAGTGAGTGTAGTATGTCAGGTGTGTTTGTCCGCTTTGTACTACACCAAGCCTTCTATTGTGAGGCAGGCCTGGATCACAGTTAGAAAACACAGGACCAGGGTTAAGTCAGCATAATATCAAGCCAGGAGAGAGCATTCCACTTATGGGTGGGCTGTCCTGCTCACACCCATGTATAAACTTCCCTTCCCTGAAAATAGGCAGCTCTTTTTCCAACAGCCTGTGTGCCTCTGATTTCTACTAAGTCAAGGGAAACAAGCCTTTTGAAAATGCTTTTGTGCGTGTGACACTATATGTCACGCCCCCAGGCTAATTATTTGGAGGGGAAAAGGTGTTTCCTGTACGATGCACCTTGTGCCTGGATGATAACCACACCCAACATCATCCACCAGTCGGCATGAGAGGGAGGACTGTATCCTGCCTTTCCCTCGTGTCTTTCCCTCGTGTCTTTCCCTCGTGTCTTTTCCTTTTGTTTTTCTCAGTCTGTTGGACTGTCGGTCGTTATTTCCATGCTTAGTACAACCATCTGTGTTTTTGTTTGCCTCAATAATTCTCAGGTTTTATGTTTGCCTGACCGCTCTGTGCCCCCCTCTCTGTCCCCCTCTTTGTCCCGCTTTTTTCCCATCCTTTGACAGTGCTCCCTCTATCACATATCCATAACATGTGTAGATGTGTCCATAAGGTATACTGTTGGTGCCCAGTGCTCCCTCTATCACATATCCATAACATGTGTAGATATGTCCATAAGGTATACTGTTGGTGCCCAGTGCTCCCTCTATCACATATCCATAACATGTGTAGATGTGTCCATAAGGTATACTGTTGGTGCCCAGTGCTCCCTCTATCACATATCCATAACATGTGTAGATGTGTCCATAAGGTATACTGTTGGTGCCCAGTGCTCCCTCTATCACATATCCATAACATGTGTAGATGTGTCCATAAGGTATACTGTTGGTGCCCAGTGCTCCCTCTATCACATATCCATAACATGTGTAGATGTGTCCATAAGGTATACTGTTGGTGCCCAGTGCTCCCTCTATCACATATCCATAACATGTGTAGATGTGTCCATAAGGTATACTGTTGGTGCCCAGTGCTCCCTCTATCACATATCCATAACATGTGTAGATGTGTCCATAAGGTATACTGTTGGTGCCCAGTGCTCCCTCTATCACATATCCATAACATGTGTAGATGTGTCCATAAGGTATACTGTTGGTGCCCAGTGCTCCCTCTATCACATATCCATAACATGTGTAGATGTGTCCATAAGGTATACTGTTGGTGCCCAGTGCTCCCTCTATCCCATATCCATAACATGTGTAGATGTGTCCATAAGGTATACTGTTGGTGCCCAGTGCTCCCTCTATCACATATCCATAACATGTGTAGATGTGTCCATAATGTATACTGTTGGTGCCCAGTGCTCCCTCTATCACAACAGTCTTTTGTTCTGTCATTGTGTATGAGTGATGTGTATCTAGACAGTGTTTTTAGGAGGTGGGGAGCACAGAAAGGCTATTTTAAGCGTGCACGTTTCTTTGTGTGTGTGATGCTGGAGTGCCAGAGTGCGTCAGAGCTGCGTCTGTTTCCTGGCTCAATCCTTTCCAGGTCGATTGTTTGTAAATCCACACTGGGGCTTCTATTGTCCCCCCTAACATAGCAGATCAATCATGTGAACTATCTTTATTGCCCCTGGTCTAACTATAAGATTTGCTTTGTGTGGGGGAGGGTATTCACGTGTGGTGATGACACACTAGAACAATTGTGAAATGGCAACTTATTTTAACAAAGAACTGCCCGTATGCCTGTTGTCTACGGCCAGTATACGTATAAGTTAAGGGATGTTTTGATGTATACCAGAATGCAGAGTACCTGAATATGATCCTTAGTAATGCAGAGTACCTGGATACAGTCATTAGTAATGCAGAGTGCCTGAATACAGTCGTTAGTAATGCAGAATATCTGGATACAGTCATTAGTAATGCAGAGTACCTGGATACAGTCATTAGTAATGCAGAGTACCTGGATACAGTCATTAGTAATGCAGAGTATCTGGATACAGTCGTTAGTAATGCAGAATATCTGGATACAGTCATTAGTAATGCAGAATACCTGGATACAGTCATTAGTAATGCAGAATACCTGGATACAGTCATTAGTAATGCAGAATACCTGGATACAGTCATTAGTAATGCAGAGTACCTGGATACAGTCATTAGTAATGCAGAGTACCTGGATACAGTCATTAGTAATGCAGAATACCTGGATACAGTCATTAGTAATGCAGAGTATCTGGATACAGTCTTTAGTAATGCAGAGTACCTGGATACAGTCTTTAGTAATGCAGAGTACCTGGATACAGTCATTAGTAATGCAGAGTACCTGGATACAGTCATTAGTAATGCAGAGTACCTGGATACAGTCATTAGTAATGCAGAATACCTGGATACAGTCATTAGTAATGCAGAATACCTGGATACAGTCATTAGTAATGCAGAGTATCTGGATACAGTCATTAGTAATGCAGAGTACCTGGATACAGTCATTAGTAATGCAGAATACCTGGATACAGTCATTAGTAATGCAGAGTACCTGGATACAGTCATTAGTAATGCAGAATACCTGGATACAGTCATTAGTAATGCAGAGTATCTGGATACAGTCTTTAGTAATGCAGAGTACCTGGATACAGTCATTAGTAATGCAGAGTACCTGGATACAGTCATTAGTAATGCAGAGTACCTGGATACAGTCATTAGCAAAAACGTGATGTACAGAATAGTTGACAATTCTTAGTTTTTTTTATTTTTTGCAGATCCCAATTTCGTCCGAACATTTCTAACAACATACAGGTCTTTCTGCAAACCCCAGGAGCTGCTGGGCCTTCTCATGGAGAGGTGAGAAAAAGGGGTCCTTTTCTAGTTTTGTAGAAACCTTTACTGAAGAAACTGTCATTGGAGAGGTTAGAAAAGGGGTCCTTCTCTAGTTTTGTAGAAACATTTACTAAAGAAACTGTCCTTGGAGAGGTGAGAAAAAGGGGTCTTTCTCTTGAACCTGTAGTCAGAATTAAAGAGGACAGTCTATAATATTAATCACCTAAAACATGTAGTCAGAATTAAAGATGAATGTCTACAATATTAATCACCTAAAACCTGTAGTCTAAATTTGAGGACAGTCTACAATATTAATCACCTAAAACATGTAGTCAGAATTAAAGATGAATGTCTACAATATTAATCACCTAAAACCTGTAGTCTAAATTAGAGGACAGTCTACAATATTAATCACCTAAAACATGTAGTCAGAATTAAAGATGAATGTCTACAATATTAATCACCTAAAACATGTAGTCTAAATTAGAGGACAGTCTACAATATTAATCACCTAAAACATGTAGTCAGAATTAAAGATGAATGTCTACAATACTAATCACCTAAAACCTGTAGTCTAAATTAGAGGACAGTCTACAATATTAATCACCTAAAACATGTAGTCAGAATTAAAGATGAATGTCTACAATATTAATCACCTAAAACCTGTAGTCTAAATTTGACGACAGTCTACAATATTAATCACCTAAAACATCTAGTCAGAATTAAAGATGAATGTCTACAATATTAATCACCTAAAACCTGTAGTCTAAATTAGAGGACAGTCTACAATATTAATCACCTTAAACATGTAGTCAGAATTAAAGATGAATGTCTACAATATTAATCACCTAAAACCTGTAGTCTAAATTAGAGGACAGTCTACAATATTAATCACCTTAAACATGTAGTCAGAATTAAAGATGAATGTCTACAATACTAATCACCTAAAACCTGTAGTCTAAATTAGAGGACAGTCCACATAACTAAGACCATCTAGGATTTTGAAATGTCCTGCATTTTAAAGAGCCCAGTTCCACCATCCTTTCCACGGGTGACTTTTAATTTTCTTTTTGATATAACCTTAAAATAAAATCTTAAGTGTCTGAGAAATTGGGCCCCAATATATTACTCATTATTCGTGTTGTCTAACATGCTTCGTTCACGTTTGTTTTATTTCATGAAAGTTGCTCAATGGCTTTTGAGTAGACTGCAAATCATATTGAAACCCTTTGGAGAGATTTGAAAACAGCATTTGTAAAGAACTGGAACAGTTTTCATAACAGTTAGGGTTAGTTAGTGTGTTCAGATTGCTCATCCACGGCTATAGGAAGCGCAGTAGCCCAAAAACTCTTGAGACTTCGGTATCAATATTGTTGTTAATGCTATTTCTGCTCATTTGCAGTTTTAAAATAATATGTTTACTTTTAAATAAAGAACACAGTTTCTTTAATAAATGTAAATGTATTTTAATTTTAGGAGTGCCATTTTTTCTGCCATAATTTTATCCCAGATTTCGCCAAATGTTACCTCTCAGTTGCTGAGTTTTTTCTTCCATTTTAGGTTTGACATTCCCGAGCCCAAACCTACCGAGGCAGACCAGATGGCCATAGAGAACGGAGACCAACCCCTCAGTGCCGAACTGAAACGCTTTCGTAAGGAGTTTGTCCAGCCTGTCCAACTCAGGTACCCTCTCAACCTTTCCTGTACTCCAGAAGTTGGGTTCATTAATGTCTTAAAATTAAAGTTTCAGCTTCTCTTTAAGGGTATCCGGGTAATTATTGTTTTTACTCTTTGAAATGATAACACCTTTTATAGATATTGTACAGCACCTAATGTCAGAATCAGGTTTAGGGCTGCAACTAACAATTATTTTTATAATCGATTAATCTGACGATTATTTTTTCGATTAATCAATGAATCGGATAAAAACTAAAAAGCATTAATATCCAACCCTTTACTGAAAAACAGAACTGACAGTGCAATTCACAGTGCAAAAAATGTTCCGGTAGTGCACGAACAGGTTGCTCCTTGAACATCCCTGAGCTAATTAATAATAAAAAGTGCACAGCAATGTTTATTTTTTATTAAGGACCTAACCTGTCAAAACAATAAATAATTTATAAATATAAAGAAAAACACAATTCAGAAAACTTAAAATAATTTGTTTGAACCTCAGAACTTATTCTCTACACTCACAGACGTACATAGTCACCAAACTCTCACTCACAGACGCACATAAACTCTCCGCATCAAGGACTCCAACGTGTTTCCGTTTAAGGTGCTGTATCATCACCGCGGTGCTCCCGTGCCATGCCATGCTTTTGCATATCTTGTATTTATTTAGTGTGAAATGCTCACACACCTTGGATGACTTCGGTCGAACTGATTTTGCCGACTTCGCCATCAAAACAACGTTAAAGCACCGCACTCAACTCAATTGCTTTTATCTCCGCGACTGAGTGGCGTGTCGATATTGAAATTTGTTGCAAACTTTTTTAATTATCGATTTTTATCGATTCGTTGTTGCAGACCTAATCAGGTTTATTCACCAAGTCGGTTTACACATACAAGGACACAACATGAACAGTCCAGAGACCCAGCCTAGTTGGCATATGTACTGGGTAAATATAGAATGTAAATATGTATCTGAATAGTGCAAAGGAGCAATGTCTAGATGTGTGCAGACTGCAGAAAAAGAAAGACAAATGTCCAGGTTCAAGTATCAAATTGTTCAAAAGAGCAATATCTAGTTATATATACATTTGTGCAAAAGAAGAGGAATCCAGTTATAGTATAGTATGTCCACCGTGGTCATTCATATCAGAGCTGATAGTGTCCAGGGTGGATAATGTGTGTGGGGGGGGGGCAGTCTGGTGTTGCCGGCATGTTCCTTAGACTCACCCCGTGGGGGAAAAGCTGTTCTGCTGGCTGGATGTTTTGGTCTTGATAGACCTCAGCTGTCTGCATTAGGGGAGAGTTCTGAATAGTCCGTTACCCAGGTGGGAGGGTCTGCCTCAATCTTTGCTGCCCTCCTCAGTGACCTGGCTTTGAACAGGTCCTTAAGAGATGGCAGCTTACATCCAAAGGTCTGCTCTGCAATGCAGATGATGCGTTGCACTCAGTATTTATATTTGACAGTGGCTGCTGCGTACCAGACAGTGATGGTCAGGAAGGACTCAATGAAGGGCTGGTCTTAAAAAAAAGCATTTGCCTACTGAGCGATCGGGGAGAAGGGCCTTAGTCAGAGAGCTCCTGAACACCAGCGTTGCTCTGTGAAGAAAGGAGAACCTTCCAGAAGGACAACCATCTCTGCACCAGTCGGGCCCTCATTTTTCTAAAAAAGGCACATGACAGCCCACCTGGATTTTGCCAAAAAGCAGCTGAAAGACTCTCAGACCATGAGAAACAAGATAATCTGGTCTGATTAAACCAAAATGTAACTCTTTGTCCTGAACGCCAAGTGTCATGTCTGGAAGAAAACCAGAAACCACTCATCTAGCCAATACCCCTACAGTGAAGCCTGGTGGTGGCAGGATGTGGCTCGGATTGCAGACAAAATTAGCCATTCAATAGCAATTAATTAGTCTTTAAATAGCGAGCCATTTATTTGGGCACCAAAAACAGTATTGTAACACAGTGTGGATTGATTGGCTCGCTATATCTTTAAAATATATATAGTGATGCTTTGTTTCATACTGTTTGCAAGTTACCGAGTTAACTTTAGACTTTCACCAAAGTAGGCCTATTGGTATTTGGATGTATTTGGATTTTACTACCTGGTAAACATGTTGAAATAGAGATTGAAGAATATATTTGCAATGTGCATCTAGACAACAACAGTTTAACAGGACCAAAGCAACAAATTAGACAATTCATTTGATTTGTGCCATGCTTGTTTATAAACTGACACTGGATATGGGAATATATTGCTTACATTCTTTTAAGAAGTTACACATATATATGGCTGGCAATGCCTTGGGCCAACTGGAGTTGATCTTTGAAATATTTATTTTCATCATGAAATGCTTTTCACATTTGCATGCATGGTGATTTGTCTCTTGGTTTCATTGGCTAGCGTTAGACCCTACCCTGAGTTGGGTGTTTTATATGAAAGTATGGCGTTAATGAAGTGATTCTTTGTGGTACATCTCTGGGTCTAAACATTGTACTCCTTCTGCAGAGTACTGAATGTATGCCGGCACTGGGTTGAACACCACTTCTATGACTTTGAGCGGGACGGCCAGCTACTCAAACGTCTGGAAGAGTTCATTGCGTTGGTGAGAGGTACGTACATAGATGTGTTTCTATCCTTCTATACACTCTTTTGCTTCTCTGTTTTCTCCACCTTTCTTCTCCTGTGCACTCCTCTTTACCTCTCTTGGTATCCTTTTTCTGTTTTCAACTCCATCTCATTTAGTTTTTTTACAACCATGGGACACCAGTTAACCGCAAGTGCTCTGGGAAAGTTTAGTGTTTAGTTTAGTGTGAGGTACTTGAATTGACAAGAACAGCAAAGGTGAACAATAGCGAGCCCAGATGGCACTAGTCCAACATACACCACCCAACATACACCACCCAACAGGACCCAGATGGCACTAGTCCAACATACACCACCCAACAGGACCCAGATGGCTCTAGTCCAACATCCACATTATTGCACTTCTCACTCAACCAGGAAGTATTGGCCAGCACCTACATGCCCCTCGACCACGATTCAATACTTCAAATACTGAGTGGCACAATATAGCCTTCACCACTGTGTCACTTGGGACCTATATTCTTAATGTTTCTTCTCGCGTCACTTTTCTTCTCTTACTTTTCTCTGGGTGACAATCTCCCTCTGTGACTCCTCTATTCTAAGGCAAAGCCATGAAGAAATGGGTGGAGTCCATAACCAAGATCATCCAGAGGAAGAAACAGGCGCAGGCCAACGGGCCAAGCCACAACATCACCTTTGAGAGTTCACCACCGCCCATCGAGTGGCACCTCAGCAAGGCCGGCCAGACGGACCAGTTTGACCTCATGACCCTCCACCCCATCGAGATTGCCCGTCAGCTCACACTGCTCGAGTCCGACTTCTACAGGTAGGCTTATGGTGACCTACAGGTAGGCTTATGGTGACGTACAGGTAGGCTTACGGTGACCTACAGGTAGGGTTACGGTGACCTACAGGTAGGCTTATGGTGACCTACAGGTAGGGTTATGGTGACGTACAGGTAGGCTTACGGTGACCTACAGGTAGGCTTATGGTGACGTATAGGTAGGGTTACGGTGACCTACAGGTAGGGTTACGGTGACCTACAGGTAGGGTTACGGTGACCTACAGGTAGGCTTATGGTGACGTACAGGTAGGCTTATGGTGACGTATAGGTAGGGTTACGGTGACCTACAGGTAGGCTTATGGTGACCTACAGGTAGGCTTATGGTGACCTACAGGTAGGCTTATGGTGACGTACAGGTAGGCTTAAGTGCCAGGCTAGAGGAGGAGGAAGTGTAGAAGTGCCAGGCTAGAGGAGGAGGCTCAGGTGTAGAAGTGCCAGGCTAGAGGAGGAGGAGGATGAGGAGGTTAGGTGGAACATGTCACCTTGGTTCACTTATTTATAGGGTGGATGCAGAATAGTTAGAGAAGTTTCGTACATTACATTTCAACGGTGCGTCTTCACTGTCATTTTATCTCATCTTCTAACGGTTAAGTGGTTGTCATTCTTGTATGATTTGTCACACTGCAGTCGTCACTCTGGCAGAATGTTTTTTGTGTTTTCCCCCATTGTCAGATTAAAGTTGTTCAGCACAATAGAGGCCACACACACACCCACACGTACGTCCTTACACACACATGTCGCTAACATACACCCAGTAGGGTAACACCAATGAGAGGACAGAAGGACACGTTTCCCCTGTTAGGTCACTGGACCTGTGGGAACAGCCAGGCTGAGCTGTACCCAAGGTTATTCCCTCACCTTTGTTTCCCACGCTCCTGGATGACTAAATACAGATCTGGAATCAGCGTTATAGTGTTTATAGTGTTATAGCCAGGCTGAGCTGTACCCAAGGTTATTCCCTCACCTTTGTTTCCCACGCTCCTCGGTGACTAAGTACAGATCTGGAATCAGCGTTATAGTGTTATAGCCAGGCTGAGCTGTACCCAAGGTTATTCCCTCACCTTTGTTTTCCACGCTCCTGGGTGACTAAGTACAGATCTGGAATCAGCATTATAGTGTTTATAGCCAGGCTGAGCTGTACCCAAGGTTATTCCCTCACCTTTGTTTCCCATGCTCCAGATCTGGAATCAGATACCCCTCTCTTATTCTCAGGCATAACTATTAGTGGGCAAGCTTTTCTGACCCAGAATCAGCCTATAGGGGGTGACTTCACTGTTGTCTCTTCACCGCAACAAGATTTCTTGGTGCTACAAAAAAGTATAGTGCCAAAGGATCTCGAGATCTATCCAAGGACTTGAAAGGGGCTAACGTTGTCTTAAATCTCGCCCTTGTCGTGTATTAATCCTCTCAAACAATATTGTTATAGCGTTATAGAGTATATAGCGTTATAGTGTTTATAGCGTTATAGTGTTATAGTGTTTATTGTGTTATAGTGTTATAGCATTATAGTGTTTATTGTGTTATAGTGTTATAGCATTATAGCGTTTATTGTGTTACAGCGTTTATTTTGTTATAGCGTTATAGAGTTTATAGCATTATAGTGTTATAGTATTTATAGCGTTATAGTGTTTATAGCGTTATAGTATTTATAGCGTTATGGTGTTTATAGCGGTTGTAGCGTTATGGCAGTTATAGTGTTATAGCATTTATAGGGTTATATTTGTGATAGCATTATAGTAGGGCTGCTCGATTATGAAAAAAATCATAATCACGATTATTATTGTCAATATTGAAATCACGATTATTTAAACGATTACTCATTGATTTTGGAACAATGTTGCATTTATTAAATTAAAAACAGTGAAACAAAACAACAGTGCAAACTCCTTGAACTGAAAAACACTTTTTAGATTCCCCAAAAAATATTTTCAAACTTTTAAATAGTATTAAATAATAACTGGTGCAGTGCTCTTTCACAATCTTTTATAAAGTTGTAATAAATATACAAATAAAAAATGAAAAATAAATTAGATCAAAATATATTTGTATATATTTCTAATATACTGACAGGTCTTAAACATTTATCGAACATTTTGTGAGATTAAATTGAACAAATTCCAGTCAGTCATGATAAAATAAAAATGGTTCGGTAATGGGGCACCTGTCTTTGGCCAGAAAGTATGCCACCGCGTCTGTTAATTTGTTATGCCTCTCCGAGGTAGACTGATACAATGTAGCGCTATTAAATGCGTCTTTTATTGGCGAATGTGTTGCAATTGAGGTTGTTGTCCTGCTCATCTCGTTTAGATTTTTTTTATTTTAGTTTGTCATAGGTGACTTTATGGTTAATTTTTAGGTGGTTGAAAAGATTTGTGGTATTACCTACTGGTGCAGACACCACCGTGAAGCAAATCTTGCATATTACTTGTTTCTGCTCCACGTCGGATTGCTCAAATCCGAACATTTACAACGGAATTTACTCGGCCCTTTTTGTTCACCAAATTATGCTTTTCTCCCTCTGCCATCTTCACTCGCGTTGATTTTTTAAAATGACACTGCCAGTCACCTTGCTGGCAGTGTTGGCTGAGTGAGTTTAGCCTTCTGGAACTAGCGAAAGTGCGCGTTCGCGTCATTTGACCACGGGACAAAATAACAGTTTACTTGCAAAACGTAATGTGGAAAATAATCGATATTTCTCGATTATACTGTTTGCGTAATCGTTAGGATGCGAAATCGAATTGAAATTTCGATCAATTGAACAGCCCTACATTATAGTGTTCTAGTGTACAGGGATCTGATTTGAAACCACAACTGTATTCCATCTGCAGGGCTGTCCAGCCGTCTGAGTTGGTCGGAAGCGTCTGGACGAAGGAGGACAAGGAGCTAAACTCTCCCAACCTGCTCCGTATGATACGTCACACCACCAACCTCACGCTGTGGTTTGAAAAGTAAGTGTTTATCCACCAATGAAATGCTCTAAAAGGAAGTATCTGCGTTTATCCACCAATGAAATGCTCGAAAAGGAAGTATCTGTGTTTATCCACCAATGAAATGCTCGAAAATGAAGTATCTATGTTTATCCACCAATGAAATGCTCGAAAAGGAAGTATCTATGTTTATCCACCAATGAAATGCTCGAAAAGGAAGTATCTGTGTTTATCCACCAATGAAATGCTCGAAAATGAAGTATCTATGTTTATCCACCAATGAAATGCTCGAAAAGGAAGTATCTGTGTTTATCCACCAATGAAATGCTCGAAAAGGAAGTATCTGTGTTTATCCACCAATGAAATGCTCGAAAATGAAGTATCTATGTTTATCCACCAATGAAATGCTCGAAAAGGAAGTATCTATGTTTATCCACCAATGAAATGCTCGAAAAGGAAGTATCTGTGTTTATCCACCAATGAAATGCTCGAAAAGGAAGCATCTGTGTTTATCCACCAATGAAATGCTCCCTATACTTAGTGTTGACAAAGCATATTAAAATGAACAGTGTCACTATAGTATGTCACTTAATTTAGTCATTATGCCATTTATCATTTCAATACATCTAGATGGGCTGTAAATGTTTATGTTTAATACCAGTTGGCTCAGTTCATTGGTTCGAGTCCTAGAAGGTACCAGTAAGATAAAGGAAGAATATTTATGCACTCATTAAAATCACTCAGAGTAAAAAGTTATGCTAAATTACTTGAATCAAAATGGAGAGCTGTGATGTAGTGCTAACAACCACGTCAGAGACCGAGTCAGAGACCAGGGTTTAAAATCAGGTCTTCTGTGTTTCCGACTGTCTAAATAAAGGACACATTGATAAAATAAATTAAGAAAAGATGTGTGTTACGTATGTGGCTAAATATAATTTCCAAAACAACCCTTCCCCTGTTGACTCCAAACAAGAAAAGGAAACGGACATGAATTACTGCTGCCATCCCATTCCATTTTACCTTTGATATCAAGCCAGGCTTTTAAGTGAATATCGTTAGAGGCTTTCTGATTAGCATTCAGAACCAACTTGGGTTGGTTGTATTTAATATCACTTTCATTGGCTTAAACCTTTTTTTACCAGGTAAGGTCACGTGAACACACTGTCATTTTCAACCACAACAACAATAGTAATAATAGCTTGTACTTAATGCTTTGATATTAATATGATAATGTTATCCATGTTCGTGAGATGAACTTACTACAACTATTAACTTGTCAATATTGCATTCATATTCATATTCCCATATTCCACTAACATGGCTATCAACTTGTAGTCATGCATTCAACAATAACAACAAAAGTACTTTTAGTAAGAAATGTAAAAAATTACTATAACATCCTTAAATATACAAAAAATTACATTGGACCAAGCTTTTTCAAAATTATTTCATTATTGTTGTCGTGCTGCAACTAAATGTTATTTACATACAGCCAATAGTCTGTTTACTACACTATATCCTTAAAAACATAAACTAAACACTATGTCATTTGCTAAACATAAAGACATCCATAATTAAATGGTGATATCATGTCTCATAACTGCCTTCCAGGCACCAATTCATATTTTTCAAGAATCGAAGAGTACCCCACAAAATCTGATTTTGTCCAACTCAGTTGGTATCTCCAAATCTGGCCATTCCTGAGAACTTCTTTAACTTGGTTCCATGTGGACACATACCCTGGTGTCAAGTGGTATTGGTTCTTAACACCTGGTGTAGAGTTGTTTAATTTAGTGCCACATTAACACACTGGTATTGGTTCTTAACCCCAGGTGTATAGTTGTTTAATTTAGTGCCACATTAACACACTGATATTGGTTCCTAACCCCACGTGTATAGTTGTTTAATTTAGTGCCACATTAACACACTGGTATTGGTTCTTAACCCCAGGTGTATAGTTGTTTAATTTAGTGCCATACTAACACACTGGTATTGGTTCTTAACCCCAGGTGTATAGTTGAAACAGAGAATCTGGAGGAGCGGGCAGCGGTGGTGGCCCGCATCATTGAGATCCTGCAAGTGTTCCAGGAGCTCAACAACTTTAACGGTGTGCTGGAGGTCGTCAGTGCCATGAACTCTTCACCTGTTTACCGGCTAGACCACACCTTTGAGGTGAGGAACGATGAGGGGTTTTAAGTCTTTTAGGCGATTTGAAAAGTAAAAGCAGTCAAAAGTTGTATATTTTGGGTTTTAGTACTAATGTGTTTTGCCGTTAATGCTACAACACTGTCATTGAGATTTGTGATGTAAGAAGTGTAACCATTGCTCCTCTTTTTTGTCTTTAACATTTGTTGTGGGGTTAGACGGACAAGACAAAATGGGGTTGATAATTAACCTTTACATACGGCTGTCTATAAATAAAAATAACTGCACTAATTTTTCTTTTCTAGCAAATACCAAGCCGACAACGGAAGATCCTGGAGGAGGCCCATGAATTGAGCGAGGACCACTACAAGAAGTACCTGGCAAAACTACGCTCCATTAATCCCCCATGTGTGCCCTTCTTTGGTATGTTCTAGAATAGTGTTACTCTATCATTAATCCCGCTTGTGTGTCCTTCTTTGGTATGTTCTAGAATAGTGTAACTCTATCATTAATCCCGCTTGTGTGTCCTTCTTTGGTATGTTCTAGAATAGTGTAACTCTATCATTAATCCCGCTTGTGTGTCCTTCTTTGGTATGTTCTAGAATAGTGTAACTCTATCATTAATCCCGCTTGTGTGCCCTTCTTTGGTATGTTCTAGAATAGTGTATTTCTATCATTAATCCCGCTTGTGTGTCCTTCTTTGGTATGTTCTAGAATAGTGTTACTCTATCATTAATCCCGCTTGTGTGCCCTTCTTTGGTATGTTCTAGAATAGTGTTACTCTATCATTAATCCCCCCTGTGTGTCCTTCTTTGGTATGTTCTAGAATAGTGTTACTCTATCATTAATCCCCCCTGTGTGTCCTTCTTTGGTATGTTCTAGAATAGTGTTACTCTATCATTTTTAAAAGCACATGTCCTATTCATTTTGTACAAAGTCTAGGCAACTGTCAGTGTTGATTGTAGGAGTGAAGGCATTGGAATGACCCATCCCCAGCCATCACTGCTCTGGTCTTTACTATCCCTTTACACTTTCCGTTTACTTAGGTATTTACTTGACAAATATTCTGAAGACTGAGGAGGGCAACCCAGACTTCCTGAAGAGGCACTCCAAGGAGCTGATCAACTTCAGCAAGCGACGGAAAGTGGCTGAGATTACTGGGGAGATCCAGCAGTACCAGAACCAGCCTTACTGTTTACGTGTTGAGAGCGATATCAGGGTGAGGAACAAAAGATAAAGTGTGGTGGTGCTCATTCCTTTAAGGTTTATTCACCACCTTCTATCTGACATTTTGTCGACATGCATAGTTAACCCTTTTGGGGAGACATTTTTCAATATCAATCTTTTCACTGTGTTCCCAGCTAGGGCTGAAGCATTCTGATTCTTTAGTTTGCTGCACATTAGTCAACATGTACAATATACAATACTGCAACAGAGAGTAGGAATAAAACAATATGATTAATTAACATAAGTAAGCAATCATAAAAATAAGGCAAAGAAAATAAATAATTTGCGTCGGGTTTTAGAGTTCAGCAGGGTAACAGCAGGTGGGAAGAAACTGTTCCTAAGCCTGTTGGTGCGGGAGAGTAGAGACCTGTACCGCTTGCCTTCGTCCCATCACCCTGGGTGGCTCCCAGGTCAACACAGTGGAGTACTTTCACTTTCTGGGCAACACCATCGCCCAGGACCTCGAGTGGGAGCTGAATATCACCTCTCTTAAGAAGAAAGCTTAAGAGCATAGGATTTACTTCCTGCGGCATCTGAAGAAGTTCAACCTGCCAAACACTATGATGGTCCACTTGTACTCTACCATCATTGAGTCCATCCTGACCCACTCCATTACCTCCTGGTACACCTATGATGGTCCACTTCTACTCTACCATCATTGAGTCCATCCTGACCCACTCTATTACCTCCTGGTACACCTATGATGGTCCACTTGTACTCTACCATCATTGAGTCCATCCTGACCCACTCTATTACCTCCTGGTACACCTATGATGGTCCACTTCTACTCTACCATCATTGAGTCCATCCTGACCCACTCTATTACCTCCTGGTACACCTATGATGGTCCACTTGTACTCTACCATCATTGAGTCCATCCTGACCCACTCCATTACCTCCTGGTACACCTATGATGGTCCACTTGTACTCTACCATCATTGAGTCCATCCTGACCCACTCCATTACCTACACCTGGGTACACCCATTGAGTCCATGATGGTCCACTTGTACTCTACCATCATTGAGTCCATCCTGACCCACTCCATTACCTCCTGGTACACCTATGATGGTCCACTTGTACTCTACCATCATTGAGTCCATCCTGACCCACTCCATTACCTCCTGGTACACCTATGATGGTCCACTTGTACTCTACCATCATTGAGTCCATCCTGACCCACTCTATTACCTCCTGGTACACCTATGATGGTCCACTTGTACTCTACCATCATTGAGTCCATCCTGACCCACTCTATTACCTCCTGGTACACCTATGATGGTCCACTTGTACTCTACCATCATTGAGTCCATCCTGACCCACTCCATTACCTCCTGGTACACCTATGATGGTCCACTTGTACTCTACCATCATTGAGTCCATCCTGACCCACTCTATTACCTCCTGGTACACCTATGATGGTCCACTTCTACTCTACCATCATTGAGTCCATCCTGACCCACTCTATTACCTCCTGGTACACCTATGATGGTCCACTTGTACTCTACCATCATTGAGTCCATCCTGACCCACTCCATTACCTCCTGGTACACCTATGATGGTCCACTTCTACTCTACCATCATTGAGTCCATCCTGACCCACTCTATTACCTCCTGGTACACCTATGATGGTCCACTTGTACTCTACCATCATTGAGTCCATCCTGACCCACTCTATTACCTCCTGGTACACCTATGATGGTCCACTTCTACTCTACCATCATTGAGTCCATCCTGACCCACTCTATTACCTCCTGGTACACCTATGATGGTCCACTTGTACTCTACCATCATTGAGTCCATCCTGACCCACTCTATTACCTCCTGGTACACCTATGATGGTCCACTTGTACTCTACCATCATTGAGTCCATCCTGACCCACTCTATTACCTCCTGGTACACCTATGATGGTCCACTTCTACTCTACCATCATTGAGTCCATCCTGACCCACTCTATTACCTCCTGGTACACCTATGATGGTCCACTTGTACTCTACCATCATTGAGTCCATCCTGACCCACTCCATTACCTCCTGGTACACCTATGATGGTCCACTTGTACTCTACCATCATTGAGTCCATCCTGACCCACTCTATTACCTCCTGGTACACCTATGATGGTCCACTTGTACTCTACCATCATTGAGTCCATCCTGACCCACTCCATTACCTCCTGGTACACCTATGATGGTCCACTTGTACTCTACCATCATTGAGTCCATCCTGACCCACTCCATTACCTCCTGGTACACCTATGATGGTCCACTTGTACTCTACCATCATTGAGTCCATCCTGACCCACTCTATTACCTCCTGGTACACCTATGATGGTCCACTTGTACTCTACCATCATTGAGTCCATCCTGACCCACTCTATTACCTCCTGGTACACCTATGATGGTCCACTTGTACTCTACCATCATTGAGTCCATCCTGACCCACTCCATTACCTCCTGGTACACCTATGATGGTCCACTTGTACTCTACCATCATTGAGTCCATCCTGACCCACTCCATTACCTCCTGGTACACCTATGATGGTCCACTTGTACTCTACCATCATTGAGTCCATCCTGACCCACTCTATTACCTCCTGGTACACCTATGATGGTCCACTTGTACTCTACCATCATTGAGTCCATCCTGACCCACTCCATTACCTCCTGGTACACCTATGATGGTCCACTTGTACTCTACCATCATTGAGTCCATCCTGACCCACTCTATTACCTCCTGGTACACCTATGATGGTCCACTTGTACTCTACCATCATTGAGTCCATCCTGACCCACTCTATTACCTCCTGGTACACCTATGATGGTCCACTTGTACTCTACCATCATTGAGTCCATCCTGACCCACTCCATTACCTCCTGGTACACCTATGATGGTCCACTTGTACTCTACCATCATTGAGTCCATCCTGACCCACTCTATTACCTCCTGGTACACCTATGATGGTCCACTTGTACTCTACCATCATTGAGTCCATCCTGACCCACTCCATTACCTCCTGGTACACCTATGATGGTCCACTTGTACTCTACCATCATTGAGTCCATCCTGACCCACTCTATTACCTCCTGGTACACCTATGATGGTCCACTTGTACTCTACCATCATTGAGTCCATCCTGACCCACTCTATTACCTCCTGGTACACCTATGATGGTCCACTTCTACTCTACCATCATTGAGTCCATCCTGACCCACTCTATTACCTCCTGGTACACCTATGATGGTCCACTTGTACTCTACCATCATTGAGTCCATCCTGACCCACTCTATTACCTCCTGGTACACCTATGATGGTCCACTTCTACTCTACCATCATTGAGTCCATCCTGACCCACTCTATTACCTCCTGGTACACCTATGATGGTCCACTTGTACTCTACCATCATTGAGTCCATCCTGACCCACTCTATTACCTCCTGGTACACCTATGATGGTCCACTTGTACTCTACCATCATTGAGTCCATCCTGACCCACTCCATTACCTCCTGGTACACCTATGATGGTCCACTTCTACTCTACCATCATTGAGTCCATCCTGACCCACTCTATTACCTCCTGGTACACCTATGATGGTCCACTTGTACTCTACCATCATTGAGTCCATCCTGACCCACTCTATTACCTCCTGGTACACCTATGATGGTCCACTTCTACTCTACCATCATTGAGTCCATCCTGACCCACTCTATTACCTCCTGGTACACCTATGATGGTCCACTTGTACTCTACCATCATTGAGTCCATCCTGACCCACTCTATTACCTCCTGGTACACCTATGATGGTCCACTTGTACTCTACCATCATTGAGTCCATCCTGACCCACTCTATTACCTCCTGGTACACCTATGATGGTCCACTTCTACTCTACCATCATTGAGTCCATCCTGACCCACTCTATTACCTCCTGGTACACCTATGATGGTCCACTTGTACTCTACCATCATTGAGTCCATCCTGACCCACTCCATTACCTCCTGGTACACCTATGATGGTCCACTTGTACTCTACCATCATTGAGTCCATCCTGACCCACTCTATTACCTCCTGGTACACCTATGATGGTCCACTTGTACTCTACTGTCATTGAGTCCATCCTGACCCACTCTATTACCTCCTGGTACACCTATGATGGTCCACTTCTACTCTACCATCATTGAGTCCATCCTGACCCACTCCATTACTTCCTGGTACACTGGAGCCACTGTCAAGCATAATGACCGGTTGCAGCGCGTCATCAGCTCAGCAGAGCAGGTCATTGGTTCCAATATACAGTCTCTATGCGACCTACACACCTCCAGGACGCTGTAGCGAGCGGCGAACCAGGCTGATCCCTCTCCCCCTGGAATTGGACTATTCTGAACTCTCCCTACTGGCAGAAGGTTGAGATCCATCGGGTCCAAAACCTCTCGCCACATGAACAGTTGCTTTATGTAGTAGGCTTCAGGAACATGCCCCCGGAACCAAACTGACTGACTATAGCCTGCTGCCCAAATTCACATTCACTCAGAACTCTTAATGGACAATTGCACATTGCACCTTACATATCTTTTGTATTTTTTGTTTTCTGCTGTAGCTTATGTTCTTATTTGTTTATTGCTTGTGTTGATAGATGTGACAGCAGGCCAAAACAAATTCCTTGTTTGTTGTAAACCTACTTGGCAAATAAAACTCTTTATGAATCTGAAGGGTCGGAAATTGCAAGTAATTTTAAAGTGAATACCGATTTCTAATGTCATGAAAGCAATTATGGAGTCAGTGACAGTGTTACTGATAAAACCTTCTATCTCTCTGCAATAGAAGTTCTTTGAGAACCTGAACCCAATGGAGGACAAGGCGGAGAAGGAGTTTGCTGACTACCTGTTCAACAAGTCGCTTGAGATTGAGCCACGTAATGCCAGGTCGTTGCCTCGGTTTGTAAGTGCTTTATTATTCTCTGATCTGCCTCATCTTAGAAACCATGCTTCCTGAAACGTGGCTTGTACATTTCATATAAAAAGCCAAATAAGGGTGGAAAGTCCACTGTAAATCTATGATACATTGTTACTTCAAAATGAGGAAGTGCCTTTAAAAGAGCTCACAGAGGGTGTGAACATTTTGTCACTTTGTTCTGGACGGTTTGGTGCCTTCACAGTTTCTGTTATGTGGAACCAGGGGGGTTGTGGTCTGTGGTCGATTTACCACAGCTGGAAACTGCTTCAGCACTTCCTGTGTCAGGTGCTCTGGATAAAAGTGTCAGGGAAAAAATGCAAACTGTTGTATGACAATATTTTATTGTAGAGGCAAACTTTTTGATTGTTTTCTGTGTTGAGAATGTGTTTTACGCATCTGACATTTGATTGAGCTTTGCCAAAATCATCTGTCGGCACTTTTTCAAGTTCAGAGTTTCTAGATGACAGCGTCTAGTCTTCAACAAGAAGCGTCCTGGAAGGCTGGAACTACGCTGTTAATGACTTGCTGCAGTTTTTCACTTTGATAACATGTTTGTCATCTAGATTCAGCTGTAGAGATGGTCAAAGAAAGCAATGTCCTATTGTTATTTATGATAGAAATATAATAATGTAATAGAGATGACTATTTTAGTAACAGTATGCTAAACGGAGGAAGCTAGATAACATCATATATCTCTTTACCATTGATGCATGAAAAACGTTTACCACCTCTTTCATATTGTTTGTCCTTTTTATGGGCCAAATGGTTGCTGCTATATATATGGAGTCTGACTAGCAATAGTTCCTGATCGTAACATTTTTTTTTAGCAAATGACAAATGTAAATGCCAAGAGTTTGCTGACCAGCAATGGGACTTAGATTAGAACAGGGTGCTATGGTCAGATTAAACAACCAATGAGCTCTGTAGCGGGTTGTTTGGTGCTGAAGAAGGATGTTGACCTACTGTCACATAAAATGTGTTGGTGTTTCTGTGAAGTTGTCAGGGTTGTATTGTTCCTGGTTCTAGTTTGACTGTATGGTACATATGAAGTGCCCATCAAGCCAATCCAACTTGTGGGAGGAGCTTGACTTTATAGTAAATAAGAAGTGCCCATCAAGCCAATCCAACTTGTGGGAGGAGCTTCAGGAAGCAGTGGTTGGAAACTCTTTTGATTACCTAGAATTAACTAGATTTCCCAAGGTTTGTAATTTCTGCAAATGGAGGATTCTTTGAAGCAAACAAAGAGAAACACTGTTTCTCTGACATTTCCTTAATTTCTTGTCCTTTCAGACCAAGAAATACACGTGCCCGCTGAAGTCTCCAGGTGTGCGGCCCTCATCTGTCCGCCCTGGCACCATGCGTCACCCAACGCCACTGCAGAATGAGCCAAGGAAGATCAGCTACAGCCGCATCCCCGACAGCGAAACAGAGAGCGCCACCTCGGCACCCAACTCGCCCCGTACGCCCCTGACACCGCCGCCGGCCTCTGCCACCTCCAGCTCCACGGATGTCGGGAGTGTGTTTGACTCTCCCCAGGGGCCCTCAAGCCCCTTTCATTCCAGTAAGTAGTCCTTCTGGGTTCGCTTAGGTTGATCTGGGGTTGGTTGGGGGGTGGGGGGGTGGGTTGGGGTTGGTCTGGGGGTGGGGTTGGTGGGAGAGAGTGTGGGACAGTTTGTTAAACTCTGTTTTAAGATTTTTAATTTTTAGAACTTACGTTTTTTCTTGGGGTCAATCAATGATGAAGATGTATACTGAAGGGTAAGTCAAAGCAGGGTTCAAATGATTTTGGTCAACCAATTGAGCCAATGGGGTGAAGATAGGCCCTGCTTCCCAGCTACCTTTATCCTTATTGGTCAACCAATTGAGCCAATGGGGTGAAGATGGGCCCTGCTTCCCAGCTACCTTTATCCTTATTGGTCAACCAATTGAGCCAATGGGGTGAAGATGGGCCCTGCTTCCCAGATACCTTTATCCTTATTGGTCAACCAATTGAGCCAATGGGGTGAAGATGGGCCCTGCTTCCCAGATACCTTTATCCTTATTGGTCAACCAATTGAGCCAATGGGGTGAAGATGGGCCCTGCTTCCCAGCTACCTCCATCCTTATTGGTCAACCAATTGAGCCAATGGGGTGAAGATGGGCCCTGCTTCCCAGCTACCTTTATCCTTATTGGTCAACCAATTGAGCCAATTGGGTGAAGATGGGCCCTGCTTCCCAGCTACCTTTATCCATATTGGCTGATTGTCTGCTAAAACAATCACTCATACATAAGTTATTTTTGACCGTTTTTAAGTGAAAACATTGAGTGAAGCCTTTGCCAGATAATGTACAGACAGTAACTCCACTAACTAACTCACCCATTCCACATTAACCTGTAGTTCTCATTATACCAGTAACTTCATAATTTCTAGCATATGTGTGCTTGCGTGCGTGCGTGCGTGTGTTTCAGTTCAGGGACACTTTCCCCTGATTGAATCAACCAGCAGAAGGCCCAGTGTCTCGTTGCCTAGCCACAATTTATTGATCCTTGGCAAAAATTCATTGTTGATCTGAGATGTAATGATACATTGTAAATACATTTTGCAACGGTACAGATACACTCAAAACACATTCCTATTAGGGATGCACCGAATATTCGGCCACCGAAAATTTTCGGCCGAAAATGGCCCAAAAGGGCATTTTCGGTTTTCGGCCGAAATACTTTTATCACCGAAACAATACGGCCGAAATATGTTGTGATCTATTCGGATCCTCTGCACTTCATCGCGACTGTACTTGATCTGCGTTATAAAGACCATTACTTGGATGCAGAAATAAAGCAGCGCGCACGAGAAATGATCCAGGCGGCTATGGATGCGGAGAACCCGCGTGGAGACGGAGCAATAGCGCACGGAGCAGTAGGGCACAGAGCAGCAGCGCACGGAGCAGCAGCGCACGGAGCAGCAGCGCACGGAGCAGTAGGGCACAGAGCAGCAGCGCACGGAGCAGCAGCGCACGGAGATCAGAGCGCAGAAAAAAAGACTTGTCTCTCTGCACTAGATGAGGGGCATGCACACTCGTTGTCTGATATGTTCAGTGAAATCCTGCAAGAAAGTGCCTCAGATGGGCGTAGGTTTATGGGGGGACGCTGGGGACATGTCCCCAACAACATTTTAACATGACTAAATTGTCCCCACTAATATTTTAGCGAACTCCGTTATGAGTTTGTTAAGTGATTTGGGTCAATTCCGACCGCAGAGCCGGTACGGTACTAGAAACGCCGTAATTTGATTGGCTCAAAAACCTAGGGGAGGGGAGTTATCTGAAACGCTATAAGTACACAGGAGATTGACTGAAGACAACGGTAAAGTTACCAGTGCTTTCTGTTAATACATACCCCATATGTTAGAATCTTGCAGTCACAATAAACAGTGGAAATGTTTCCTGTGTATATTTTGCTCATGTAATGTGGCCTATTTGGGATATCCCATTAGTAGGGGCGGAGTAGTGGCACCACCAGGGTCGCTACAATATATTGAATCTGACAAACAGCATTACCATCTAAAAGCAACAGGCTATTGTCTCAACTAAACGCAAAAATAATCACATTATTCTCAGTAAAAGTTCACTTGCCGGAGGGGGGGGGAGAGATGTCCCCACCGAAGCTGAGACCAAACCTATGCCCTTGGTGCCTCATATCCATAAATGCAATGGTACTAATAATTGGCATAATTTATTTCGGTGTTTCGGTTTTCGGTCTTGGTTTCCTCGTTTTCGGTTTCGGCCAAGAATTTTCATTTCGGTGCATCCCTAATTCCTATGATTATCAGTGTTAAATAATGTATTAGTATTATCATTGTTAAATAATGTAATATTATTATCATTGTTAAATAATGTAATATTATTATCATTGTTAAATATGTAATAGTATTATCATTGTTAAATAATGTAATAGTATTATCATTGTTAAATAATGTAATATTATTATCATTGTTAAATATGTAATAGTATTATCATTGTTAAATAATGTAATAGTATTATCATTGTTAAATAATGTAATAGTATTATCATTGTTAAATAATGTAATAGTATTATCATTGTTAAATATGTAATAGTATTATCATTGTTAAATAATGTAATAGTATTATCATTGTTAAATATGTAATAGTATTATCATTGTTAAATAATGTAATAGTATTATCATTGTTAAATAATGTAATAGTATTATCATTGTTAAATAATGTAATAGTATTATCATTGTTAAATATGTAATAGTATTATCAGTGTTAAATAATGTAATAGTATTATCATTGTTAAATAATGTAATATTATTATCATTGTTAAATAATGTAATATTATTATCATTGTTAAATATGTAATAGTATTATCATTGTTAAATAATGTAATAGTATTATCATTGTTAAATAATGTAATAGTATTATCATTGTTAAATATGTAATAGTATTATCATTGTTAAATATGTAATAGTATTATCATTGTTAAATAATGTAATATTAAGGGGGTTCTTTGGTGTGGATTTTGTAGCTGGAACAATAACATTGGAAATGTGAAAAATAAATATGTTGAGGCTCAATTTTTTCTTCCTTGGTAAAATTATGCTGAAAGGTTATGTTGCCCTCCAGTATATAGGGTTCTGTTGCCCTCCAGTATATAGGGTTCTGTTGCCCTCCAGTATAAAGGGTTCTGTTGCCCTCCAGTATATAGGGTTCTGTTGCCCTCCAGTATATAGGGTTCTGTTGCCCTCCAGTATATAGGGTTATGTTGCCCTCCAGTATATAGGGTTCTGTTGCCCTCCAGTATATAGGGTTATGTTGCCCTCCAGTATATAGGGTTCTGTTGCCCTCCACTATATAGGGTTCTGTTGCCCTCCAGTATATAGGGTTCTGTTGCCCTCCAGTATATAGGGTTCTGTTGCCCTCCAGTATATAGGGTTCTGTTGCCCTCCAGTATATAGGGTTGTGTTGCCCTCCAGTATATAGGGTTCTGTTGCCCTCCAGTATATAGGGTTATGTTGCCCTCCAGTATATAGGGTTATGTTGCCCTCCAGTATATAGGGTTCTGTTGCCCTCCAGTATATAGGGTTCTGTTGCCCTCCAGTATATAGGGTTCTGTTGCCCTCCAGTATATAGGGTTATGTTGCCCTCCAGTATATAGGGTTATGTTGCCCTCCAGTATATAGGGTTCTGTTGCCCTCCAGTATATAGGGTTCTGTTGCCCTCCAGTATATAGGGTTATGTTGCCCTCCAGTATATAGGGTTATGTTGCCCTCCAGTATATAGGGTTCTGTTGCCCTCCAGTATATAGGGTTATGTTGCCCTCCAGTATATAGGGTTATGTTGCCCTCCAGTATATAGGGTTCTGTTGCCCTCCAGTATATAGGGTTCTGTTGCCCTCCAGTATATAGGGTTCTGTTGCCCTCCAGTATATATGGTTATGTTGCCCTCCACTATATAGGGTTCTGTTGCCCTCCAGTATATAGGGTTCTGTTGCCCTCCACTATATAGGGTTCTGTTGCCCTCCAGTATATAGGGTTCTGTTGCCCTCCAGTATATAGGGTTATGTTGCCCTCCAGTATATAGGGTTCTGTTGCCCTCCAGTATATAGGGTTATGTTGCCCTCCAGTATATAGGGTTCTGTTGCCCTCCAGTATATAGGGTTCTGTTGCCCTCCAGTATATAGGGTTATGTTGCCCTCCAGTATATAGGGTTCTGTTGCCCTCCACTATATAGGGTTCTGTTGCCCTCCAGTATATAGGGTTCTGTTGCCCTCCAGTATATAGGGTTGTGTTGCCCTCCAGTATATAGGGTTCTGTTGCCCTCCAGTATATAGGGTTCTGTTGCCCTCCAGTATAAAGGGTTCTGTTGCCCTCCAGTATATAGGGTTCTGTTGCCCTCCAGTATATAGGGTTCTGTTGCCCTCCAGTATATAGGGTTTGGCTGAAAGGTTCTGCTGCCCTCCAGGACAAAGGGTTTTTGATAGTAGTTTCATGTTACTTACTTTCTACAGGTGTATTGCCTCAATTCTACATATTACATGTGCATAGTTATTAATTCAACAGTAGGTCCAAGCAAAACTACATAAAGACAACAGACGAGTCACTCTTCTACAGTCAGAAAGGTGAATTCAATGGCTTTTCACTCAGGAAGCTAAACTTGTCTGTTGGTTTCAATCTGTTCTCTCTTGGCCCTTTCTCTTCTCTTCTCCGGCCGCCGCAGACTGCGACAGTATCTTTGCCTCGGTCTCCTTACCACATGGTCCACGTTAGTATGGCCTTTATGTTGTCAGTGGTCACCTTCTGCATCTCTCAACCTGTCTCATTATCACATGGTCCACGTTAGTATGGCCTTTGTGTTATCACTGGTCATCTACTGTATCTCTCATTATCACATGGTCCATCTTAGTATGACCTTTATGTCATCAGTGGTCACCTACTGTATCTCTCAACCTGTCTCATTATCACATGGTCTCACTGTTTTACACTCAGTCTGCATCCACCTAAGCTAACCGCATGTAACTAATGTCAGCCTCATCTTTCCCACCTCATCCGTACGCCTTCTTAGAAATGCACATTGTCTGTTTCATAGCTCCAGGTAGAGTTTGCCCTCAGGTACAGATCTAGGATCAGTTTACCCTTTCCCCACATTCTAATCCTGCCAG
The DNA here is from genome assembly GCA_029465975.1 of Dallia pectoralis. Lineage (NCBI taxonomy): Eukaryota > Metazoa > Chordata > Actinopteri > Esociformes > Umbridae > Dallia > Dallia pectoralis. The sequence continues at coordinate 14,501,306 of CM055741.1, read as the reverse complement.
CTAAACTGACCTTGGATCTGTTTCTAGGGGAAACTTCAACCCGATCCTATTGTCCCAAATGTGTTATCACTGTGAGGTTCTCCTGTAAGCATCCTTTTAAAGCCTCACTCAATAGTATGTAGTTGAGCTCTGGGTTAAGATCTGTTTTAATTTCAGTCAACGTTCCAATTGGTCCTTGTAGAAACACATTGAATTGAACGTGTGTATTCTTGACTGGAACTTATTTGGAATTGATCCCAAGCATGATATAGTTCACGCACGATTGCTTTCTCAAACATAATAATCTCTTTCCTTAAAGAGTGTCGATTACCATCGTCCTCCCACAGTTTTGTAATTGTTTTCCATTTTCAGTGTAACAGTAAACATTACTGAAGCTTACAGCAGGGATGAGCAACTTTGTTCTCTAGTGGCTTATGTGTCTTCTGGTTTGAAGGTCTGCTGATTTTAGGGTATGCAGCTGATTTTAGTGTATGCAGCTTGACAGTCTGCTGATTTTAGGGTATGCAGCTTGACAGTCTGCTGATTTTAGGGCATGCAGCTTGACAGTCTGCTGATATTAGGGTATGCAGCTTGACAGTCTGCCGATTTTAGGGTATGCAGCTTGACAGTCTGCTGATTTTATGGTATGCAGCTTGACAGTCTGCTGATTTTAGGGTATGCAGCTTGACAGTCTGCTGATTTTAGGGTATGCAGCTTGACAGTCTGTTGATTTTAGGGCATGCAGCTTGACAGTCTGTCGATTTTAGGGCATGCAGCTTGACAGTCTGCCGATTTTAGGGCATGCAGCTTGACAGTCTGCCGATTTTAGGGCATGCAGCTTGACAGTCTGCCGATTTTAGGGTATGCTGCTTGACAGTCTGCCGATTTTAGGGTATGCAGCTTGACAGTCTGCCGATTTTAGGGTATGCAGCTTGACAGTCTGCCGATTTTGGGGCATGCAGCTTGACAGTCTGCCGATATTAGGGTATTCAGCTTGGCAGTCTGCCGATTTTAGGGCATGCAGCTTGACAGTCTGCTGATTTTAGGGCATGCAGCTTGACAGTCTGCTTATTTTAGGGTATGCAGCTTGACAGTCGGCTGATTTTAGGGTATGCAGCTTGACAGTCTGCTGATTTTAGGATATGCCGCTTGACAGTCTACTGATTTGTCTCGGAAGTCCGTGTCTGATTTGGACCTTGGATTCATCCAGTGCACGGCAAAAGAGAAAAGAGCTTTGAGAGAACCTCTGAAGACCAGAGTTGCTCATCCCTGAGCTTAGAGAGAAAATCAGAAGACCAGAGTTGTTCATCTCTGAGCTTAGAGAGAACATCAGAAGACCAGAGTTGTTCATCCCTGAGTTTAGAGAGATGTCAATTTGAGGAGTGAGGGTTACTGATGGACGATTACAAGGGATCTCCTTGTATCTCAATTGAACTTAAACTCTTCCTCTTCCAGGGTCGTCGTCTGTTTCTTCTATGGTGAGTTTCCAGAGAAGCACTGAAGAAGCTCCGGTCCCCCCACCTGTCCCCCCCCGCAGACGTCCTGAATCTGCACCTGCAGAATCTTCTCCCTCAAAGGTCACTTGCTTCCTAGCAGTTTGACGTTTTGCTTTGCATGTTTTTCTGAGATTTGAGTTGTAACATTAGGTATATATACACATGTCTATATTGATATGTGGCATGATTCTCCAATGATTAATTGATATGTGGTATGATTCTCCAATGATTAATTGATATGTGGCATGATTCTCCAATGATTAATTGATATGTGGCATGATTCTCCAATGATTAATTGATATGTGGCATGATTCTCCAATGATTAATTGATATGTGGCATGATTCTCCAATGATTAATTGATATGTGGTATGATTCTCCAATGATTAATTGATATGTGGCATGATTCTCCAATGATTAATTCATATGTGGCATGATTCTCCAATGATTCATTGATATGTGGCATGATTCTCCAATGATTAATTGATATGTGGCATGATTCTCCAATGATTAATTGATATGTGGCATGATTCTCCAATGATTAATTGATATGTGGCATGATTCTCCAATGATTAATTGATATGTGGCATGATTCTCCAATGATTAATTGATATGTGGCATGATTCTCCAATGATTAATTGATATGTGGCATGATTCTCCAATGATTGATTCATATATTGCATGTTGTTTCACTAATACTATTACTAATACTATAGTACTAATACTATAATATTGATATATAGCATAATTCTGGACTGATTCATTGATATATAGCATGTTTCTGGACTGATTGATTCATATATGGCATGATTAATTCTCGACCGATTCATTGGTATATATATATATATATATCATGTTTCTGGACTGATTGATTCATATATTACATAATTCATTCTCTGATTGATTTATATTTAGCATGTTTCTGGACTGATTCATTGATATATAGCATTTCTCTGGACTGATTGATTCATACATAGCATGTTTCTGGACTGATTGATTCATACTTTGCATGATTCATTCTCGACCGATTCATTGATAAACAGCCAACACTTACATTCACAACCACACAACTGTGGCATTGAACGCACCATTCTCTCCTAACATAACTAGACGTGATTCTGCATGACATTAGCTCTCCTCTTTAACCTACCCATTTCATCCGATCTAGATGATGTCCAAACACCTGGACAGCCCTCCGGCCGTCCCCCCGCGGCAGCCCACCACCAAGGCCTTCTCCCCGCGCTACTCGGCCGAGCGCACCTCGCTATCGGAGCCGCCGGACAGTCCGCCTACACTTCCACCGCGGGAGCCTGTGAGGACGCCAGACGTGTTCTCCAGTAGCCCGTTACACCTGCAGCCGCCTCCTCAGGGCCGGGGCCGCAGCAGCGAACCCACACTGAGCCAGACCTTCTTCCCATCCTCCACATTCAGCCCGCTAACGCCACCGGCGCCGCCCACCCCCTCGCCCTCTCTGGGTCCGCGGAAGCACTTGCCCTCTCCTCCACTCGTGGGCCCCGGTGGCCCGGACTGTTGCGGCGACTCGTCCTTCCTCCCCCTGGGGGGTGCAGCCGGACCCCCTGTGCCCCCCCGCCAAAGCACCAGCAGCGCCTCCCAAGCCATCCCAAAGCTCCCCCCCAAAACATACAAAAGGGAGTCAGTGTCACAACCATCTCTTGTGCATCGGGATGGCCTGTCTCTGCTGGAGAATGCTAACCCCACTTAAATGGACTGGAGGATGCTAACCCCACTTAAATGGACAGGAGAATGCGAACCCCACTTAAATGGACTGGAGGATGCTAACCCCGCTTAAATGGACAGGAGAATGCTAACCCCACTTAAATGGACTGGAGGATGCTAACCCCACTTAAATGGACAGGAGAATGCGAACCCCACTTAAATGGACTGGAGGATGCTAACCCCGCTTAAATGGACAGGAGAATGCTAACCCCACTTAAATGGACTGGAGGATGCTAACCCCACTTAAATCGACTGGAGGATGCTAACCCCACTTAAATGGACTGGGGAATGCTAACCCCATTAATGGACTTCTGTGCGTGTTTTTGATGGGAAGCAGAGGGGTTGGGCCTGAAATTGGCTAACACTAAAGACCTTAGACTTGAACAAAAATATTAATTAATTGTTTTCAACTTTAAGATGTGATAAAAAAAGGGGCAGCATAAATTCCTACCTACACGGCAAAATAATCATGTGCTCTTCAAACAAAAGATGATTGTCTTTATTTCATTCAAGTGCAGACTATTGGAAATTGCCAACAAAAACCCTGTTTGTTATTTTGTTTTGTTGTTGTGTTCGGTTGTATGTATCTTGTTTATCGTTGTCCAATGTTTATTTTCTTTGCTAGACTTTTTTCCACGTGGATTAATTGCAACAGTGTTTGCTTGTGAGCTTGATGGACGAGCCACACATAAAAAGCTTAAATGGTGAAACCATGGATCGCACAGGTCCACCTCACGCTGGATGGTGGAACTGTAAAGACTGTTGACCAGTTTGAACTCCAACTGAATAACCGTTTGACATATTGGAATGTGACGGGGCAGAACAATTTACTGACCCATATGGACCAGAGACACAGCGAAGAATTCCAGCCATCTGGGGTGTCGCAAACCCATCGAACCGGAACAAATGAGACCGCTCAGTCCACCCCCATCGGATCGAAAAAGGGACTCAGAATTCGTGTTGTTAAATGTTGTTTTAGGTTTTGCGTAGAGATTCTTAATCTGAAGCTGTGTCTGTGTGTCTGTGTGTGTGTGTCTGTGTGTCTGTGTGTCTGTGTGTCTGTGTGTCTGTGTGTCTGTGTGTCTAGTTGACACAAGTACCATGATTTAAGGTACCTATCCACACCAAAGAGGTACTATTCAAGAAACACAAGAAGTGATTGTTCTTTTGTTTGTGTATGTGCTTTTCTCTTACGATTAATTTCTGTTTGGCCAATAAGTATGTAAAGAAAATTATGATTGCCTTCTTCAAACAAGGGAATAAAAGTGTGTCTACCGCTTCTGCTGTAAGTTGGCCATGAAACTAGAAAAGGGTAGCTACTCCTCTGAATGCAAAATTACTGTGTGTGTATTATTTTTGTGCTAGCATGCAATCTAGTTGGAGCTGCTGTCGTTGTTTGCTTTTGAAAATCAGAGGAGAAATTATATTCAATGGAAGTATTTTTTAGGGGTTACAGACAAAAAAAGTCTTTGGTCATTTATTTGATGATTATAACTAATTGAACAAAAATTAACAAGAAAAAATAATCTAATAAATTGTCTTAAGGTTTTACACAAATCGCAAATACGCAAACCATCGACCGTACCAAGGGGTCATCCTGTCCAGATTCTGTACCATGGGGTCATCTTGTCCAGATTCTGTACCATACGGACATCCTGTCCAGATTCTGTACCATACGGTCATCCTGTCCAGATTCTGTACCATACGGTCATCCTGTCCAGATTCTGTACCATACGGTCATCCTGTCCAGATTCTGTACCATACGGTCATCCTGTCCAGATTTCTTCTCATTGGACCATACGGTCATCCTGTCCAGATTTCTTCTCATTGGACCGTACCATCCTGTCCAGATTCCTTCTCATTGGACCGTACCATCCTGTCCAGATTCCTTCTCATTGGACCGTACCATCCTGTCCAGATTCCTTCTCATTGGACCGTACCATCCTGTCCAGATTCCTTCTCATTGGACCGTACCATCCTATCCAGATTCCTTCTCAGTGGTCAGTACCATAGGGTCATCCTGTCTCTTAATGAAGTGCCTGGAGTGTCCACATTTTTTGTGAATATGTTTGACCTTATGCGCAAACAATTTATTTGTTTAGATTTAAGGAAATGAAGATGCATCATTTCCGGTTTCTTTCAACAATTCGCTTATAATAGAATGCAGGGATCCTGAATGGAGTAACTGTTAATTCACAGCGTATGATTCTCTGGACTTAATCTGCTCTAGCAACTGTGTGGTAACCGTGGTTAAACCAGTACGTTTATTAATATGGACCCAGTCCATTTTGGGAAAACATTATTTATGTTTAATAATTAGGCTTCAGCTAGAAGAGTGTATATATTAGAATGCATTCCTCTAGTCCATATGGATTTTTGTACACCCCCTGGTCGAGCGGATTTGGGACTTAACCCAAAAGAGGTGCTTTTAAGGACACATGGATTTTGAAACCAGGCTTTGAGACACTAACGTCACCAAATTGTGGAGAACTTTTCATTTCAAACCAATTTAACCACAGGAGGATGGATGTTAGAGTTGGCCAATCAGCAATCTGATTAAGGGCCAGAATCCTTAGTTGGCCAATCAGCAATCTGATTAAGGTCCAGGATCCCCAAATATCCATTTCAACATTATGGATGCATTTTGGGTAATACTGACAATTTAGATATTCTAATTGTGCTAAAACATTTTTTTTTATTCTCTTTCTAAAGGATCCATTGATTTGTGAATGAAGTCACTCTATTAAATTACTTCTAATATAATACTAATATTACCGGTTGTCCAGTTGTCCTGTCTATCGATCTTCAGATACATCAATTTACAAACAGTTAGTCAATCAGGATAAATCAATCTGCTAATCATGTATATTTTACACATGTTTAGTGAGGAATCAACTATACAGGAATAATGCTTGCAAGCAACAGTGAACGTTTATTTACAAAAGTACTTTAGAAAATCATGGACAACAAAGCTCAATAGAGATTTATGAAAGACAACTAGATATTTCAGCCAGGACTAGACAAGAGTCAGATGAGTTTCACAGGAACCATGTATTTGTCATCAGGAGTTGTCTGGCTCCTGCAGAGCCAGTCCTGGGTTGCTCTCAATCACACACTGCACTCGAGCAAGGATAATCTCGTTGGAGCTGCTGCAGTTTCCTGCCCCATAGGGGGCGCTCACGGTCAGCACGTTGGCCACACGCAGAGTCTCGCCCTCCTCTTCCACAGGAATGCGGTTCTTTTCCAGCCACAGGCGGAGGCTTTCCTTCCTGCATCTCAGGTCTTCGGGACTGAGTATCCGGCCTCCTGGGGGTGTGAAAACATCTCTCAGCCAGCATGCCGTCTCCTCGCTGCCCTCCTGGAGGACTTCCACCTCTAGCACAGCATGGCCTGTCACCACTCGGACTGTTGCTGTGCCTCCTTTCTCCTGAACGGTCACAAGGACAATGCTGCAAAGAGATAATATGTCATGTATTAAATGTCTGCATGGCTGATATACGACCCTGTAAACAAAGAGATAATGTGTCATGTATTGAATGTTTGATATGCTACCCTGTAAACAAAGAGATAATGTCATGAATGTCTAATATACGACCCTGTAAACAAAGAGATATGTAATGTATTAAATGTCTGCATGGCTGATATACAACCCTGTAAACAAAGAAATAATGTCATGTATTGAATTTCTGATATACAACCCTGTAAACAAAGAGATAATATTTCATGAATGTCTGATATACAACCCTGTAAACAAAGAGATAATGTCATGAATGTCTGATATACAACCCTGTAAACAAAGAGATAATGTCATGAATGTCTAATATACGACCCTGTAAACAAAGAGATAATGTCATGAATGTCTGATATACGACCCTGTAAACAAAGAGATAATGTCATGAATGTCTAATATACGACCCTGTAAACAGAGAGATAATATGTCATGAATGTCTGATATACAACCCTGTAAACAAAGAGATAATATGTCATGAATGTCTGATATACGACCCTGTAAACAAAGAGATAATATGTCATGAATGTCTAATATACGACCCTGTAAAAAAAGAGATAATATGTAATGTATTAAATGTCTGCATGGCTGATATATAACCCTGTAAACAAAGAAATAATGTCATGTATTGAATTTCTGATATACAACCCTGTAAACAAAGAGATAATATGTCATGAATGTCTGATATACAACCCTGTAAACAAAGAGATAATATGTCATGAATGTCTGATATACAACCCTGTAAACAAAGAGATATATGTCATGAATGTCACCCTGTGAATGTCTGATATACAACCCTGTAAACAAAGAGATAATATGTCATGAATGTCTGATATGAATGTCTGATATACAACCCTGTAAACAAAGAGATAATATGTCATGAATGTCTGAATGTAAACAAAGAGATAATATGATGAATGTCTGATATACAACCCTGTAAACAAAGAGATAATATGTCATGAATGTCTGATATACAACCCTGTAAACAAAGAGATAATATGTCATGAATGTCTGATATACAACCCTGTAAACCATGAATGTCTGATATACAACCCTAAACAAAGAGATAATATGTCATGAATGTCTGATATACAACCCTGTAAACAAAGAGATAATATGTCATGAATGTCTGATATACAACCCTGTAAACAAAAGATAAAAGAGATATACAACCCTGTAAACAAAGAGATAATTGTCATGAATGTCTGATATACAACCCTGTAAACAAAGAGATAATATGTCATGAATGTCTGATATACAACCCTGTAAACAAAGAGATAATATGTCATGAATGTCTGATATACAACCCTGTAAACAAAGAGATAATATGTCATGAATGTCTGATATACAACCCTGTAAACAAAGAGATAATATGTCATGAATGTCTGATATACAACCCTGTAAACAAAGAGATAATATGTCATGAATGTCTGATATACAACCCTGTAAACAAAGAGATAATATGTCATGAATGTCTGATATACAACCCTGTAAACAAAGAGATAATATGTCATGAATGTCTGATATACAATAAACAAAGAGATAATATGTCATGAATGTCTGATATACAACCCTGTAAACAAAGAGATAATATGTCATGAATGTCTGATATACAACCCTGTAAACAAAGAGATAATATGTCATGAATGTCTGATATACAACCCTGTAAACAAAGAGATAATATGTCATGAATGTCTGATATACAACCCTGTAAACAAAGAGATAATATGTCATGAATGTCTGATATACAACCCTGTAAACAAAGAGATAATATGTCATGAATGTCTGATATACAACCCTGTAAACAAAGAGATAATATGTCATGAATGTCTGATATACAACCCTGTAAACAAAGAGATAATATGTCATGAATGTCTGATAATATGTCATGAATGTCTGATATACAACCCTGTAAACAAAAGATAATATGTCAGATAATATGTCATGAATGTCTGATATACAACCCTGTAAACAAAGAGATAATATGTCATGAATGTCTGATATACAACCCTGTAAACAAAGAGATAATATGTCATGAATGTCTGATATCAACCCTGTAAACAAAGAGATGATATACAACCCTGTAAACAAAGAGATAATATGTCATGAATGTCTGATATACAATAAACAAAGAGATAATATGTCATGAATGTCTAATATACAACCCTGTAAACAAAGTCTGCATGGCTGATAAACAAAGAAATAATGTCATTGAATTTCTGATATACAACCCTGTAAACAAAGAGATAATATGTCATGAATGTCTGATATACAACCCTGTAAACAAAGAGATAATATGTCATGAATGTCTGATATACAACCCTGTAAACAAAGAGATAATATGTCATGAATGTCTAATATACAACCCTGTAAACAAAGAGATAATATGTCATGAATGTCTGATATACAACCCTGTAAACAAAGAGATAATATGTCATGAATGTCTGATATACAACCCTGTAAACAAAGAGATAATATGTCATGAATGTCTGATATACAACCCTGTAAACAAAGAGATAATATGTCATGAATGTCTGATATACAACCCTGTAAACAAAGAAATAATGTCATGTATTGAATGTCTGATATACAACCCTGTAAACAAAGAGACAATATGTCATGAATGTCTGATATACAACCCTGCAAACAAAGAGATAATATGTCATGAATGTCTGATATACAACCCTGTAAACAAAGAGATAATATGTCATGAATGTCTGATATACAACCCTGTAAACAAAGAGATAATATGTCATGAATGTCTGATATACAACCCTGTAAACAAAGAGATAATATGTCAACCCTGTAAACAAAGAGATAATATGTCATGAATGTCTGATATACAACCCTGTAAACAAAGAGATAATATGTCATGAATGTCTGATATACAACCCTGTAAACAAAGAGATAATATGTCATGAATGTCTGATATACAACCCTGTAAACAAAGAGATAATATGTCATGAATGTCTGATATACAACCCTGTAAACAAAGAGATAATATGTCATGAATGTCTGATATACAACCCTGTAAACAAAGAGATAATATGTCATGAATGTCTGATATACAACCCTGTAAACAAAGAGATAATGTCATGAATGATATACAACCCTGTAAACAAAGAGAATGTCTGAATGTCTGATATACAACCCTGTAAACAAAGAGATAATATGTCATGAATGTCTAATATACGACCCTGTAAAAAAAAAGAGATAATATGTAATGTATTAAATGTCTGCATGGCTGATATATAACCCTGTAAACAAAGAAATAATGTCATGTATTGAATTTCTGATATACAACCCTGTAAACAAAGAGATAATATGTCATGAATGTCTGATATACAACCCTGTAAACAAAGAGATAATATGTCATGAATGTCTGATATACAACCCTGTAAACAAAGAGATAATATGTCATGAATGTCTAATATACGACCCTGTAAACAAAGAGATAATATGTCATGAATGTCTGATATACAACCCTGTAAACAAAGAGATAATATGTCATGAATGTCTGATATACAACCCTGTAAACAAAGAGATAATATGTCATGAATGTCTGATATACAACCCTGTAAACAAAGAGATAAAGAGATAATATACAACCCTGTAAACAAAGAAATATGATTGAATGTCTGATATACAACCCTGTAAACAAAAGAAATATGTCATGTGATATACAACCCTGTGTATGTTGAATGTCTGATATACAACCCTGTAAACAAAGAGATAATATGTCATGAATGTCTGATATACAACCCTGTAAACAAAGAGATAATATGTCATGAATGTCTGATATACAACCCTGTAAACAAAGAGATAATATGTCATGAATGATATACAACCCTGTAAACAAAGAGATAATATGTCATGAATGTCTGATATACAACCCTGTAAACAAAGAGATAATATGTCATGAATGTCTGATATACAACCCTGTAAACAAAGAGATAATATGTCATGAATGTCTGATATACAACCCTGTAAACAAAGAGATAATATGTCATGAATGTCTGATATACAACCCTGTAAACAAAGAGATAATATGTCATGAATGTCTGATATACAACCCTGTAAACAAAGAGATAATATGTCATGAATGTCTGATATACAACCCTGTAAACAAAGAGATAATATGTCATGAATGTCTGATATACAACCCTGTAAACAAAGAGATAATATGTCATGAATGTCTGATATACAACCCTGTAAACAAAGAGATAATATGTCAAGAATGTCTGATATACAACCCTGTAAACAAAGAGATAATATGTCATGAATGTCTGATATACAACCCTGTAAACAAAGAGATAATATGTCATGAATGTCTGATATACAACCCTGTAAACAAAGAGATAATATGTCATGAATGTCTGATATACAACCCTGTAAAGTGTAAACAAAGCATAACAGTTGGCAAAAGTGCATTGTCACTTGTATTGCTAGGAGGCCTGTAGAGGGTAGTGTTGACTGCTGCTCAGAAAGCACAAAACTATTAGCCAACGTTGTAAACGTTACAGTGTCAAAATAGTTTAGGCATCAATGATTTCCTTTCCTTCAGAAACAATAAGAATCTACTGAAACAATTCTACTGTTTCAACTGCTATAATGGCTGTTTTTTTTCAGAGAGTATTGAGATGACATATTGGAGTTGAGAAATACATTCAGAATTTTCCAGGAAGCAATTTATGGTAATTATGAATATTTTCTGTTAAGAATTTGATGTTTTTTTTTATTATCATTTATTCGCATGGGAGATTTAGCAATCAGTGCTCTGTTATTATTTTCTTATAACAGAACACATTGTGCATTGAGGGCTATAGAGAATTCTGACTCTTCTCCGCAGTTTCGTCATAAACTCTCCGGCCACTTTATTGGATCTTGCTAGTATTGAGATAGACCCAGTTTTGTCTTCAGTACTGCCTCAATGCTTAGATTTAACACGGTGCCGGAAACATTCCTTAGGGATTTTGGTCCATATTAACATTATAGCATTACACAGTTGCTGCAGATTTGTCGGCTGCACATCCATGATGTGAATCTCCTGTTCCTCCACACCAAAGGTGCTCTATTGGATTGAGATCTGGTGACACTGTAGGTCATATGAGTACAGTAAACTCATTGTCATGTTCAAAAAAACGATTTGAGATTGTGAGCTTTGTGACATGGCGTGTTATCCTGCTGGAAGTAACTATTAGATGATTGGTACACTGTGATGACCATGCTACTTTCAAAGTCACTTAAATCAACTTTCTACTGCTTAACATAAACATCAGCAGATCTGCTCGACCAAGTCTACAAGCCTAAATGCAATGGGTTGCTGTCAGGTGATTGGCTGATTCGACATTCTCATTAACAGGTAGCTAATTAAAACGTGTACCTAATGAAGGGTTGGGAGTGTGTAGTTTTGGGAAATACGCTTTACCTTATGTACAAAATAAATCACAGTTTTTAGTTTACATTTAAGGAAGTTACTTTCAACAGTTCGATTCAGATCTCAAAGTATCAAAAAACGGTTTGTTTTTTTGTTCGCAATCACTAATCGGATTTACCTGGCAGATACTGGATCAACGGTGAAAACCCAGCCGTCATATTGGTGTTTCTCCTGCGCTGTCACTTTCACCTTCTTGTTGACATATTTACACCACTCCAGTGGTTTCAGTTGACGCCACTCGACCATCACTTTTTCAATAAACTGACCAAAACGAACCCAAACCAAAGATCTACCGAAATATAATACTCGTACAGGTTAGCTGTATTGGTCCTGTGATTTAATATGTCCCACGGTCAACTGATTCGTCGCAAACATTAGTTCCGGCTAGATGTAACAAGCTAAGTAATTGTACATAACTCACCTCTGTAAACCTAAACTCGAATTTGTGGATCGTAATATCTGGTAAGAAATATTAGTGCTTTTGCGTGTTGTTGTATTTTAATATGTATTTCTAAATGTCTATATCCGGGTAGATTCGGTTTGATTGACGCATGCGCAAACAGTTGTGTTTTTGTCAGTGAAGCAACGGTTCAATCATGTCCAGACGCGGTCGGAGCGGAGGTAAATGCGATAGTAAAACAGTGTTTTTTAATGCACACCATAATAATTACAATACACCACCGCAATATGATTAGTATACGATATTGATGTCGGCTTTAGTAATCGTCGATACATTCGCCTTTTTATTTGGCTAGTAAAGCTAAGCCGTATAGCCAACCACATTAGCTAGCTAGCATGCTGCATTATACCGTACGTACATCATGGAGTTGCCTTCATTATAGAGCTGTCGTTAAATATGGTATCGTTAAAGCTTTCTTCGATTAAAAAAAGATGGATTAAACTTCTCCTTCTACTTGTTTCTACATCCTCACGTGTGTGTGTGTGTATTATAAGTATTTAAGGGGCCAGCGTAAACCGTAAACAGAATCAGATTATAAAAATATGCAGAGCTCTGGTCTCATGAGATTTTGTCATTATCTAGTGTGAATGGGAAATAGTATTTGCATAGTATTTAAATGTAATTGGTATTCTGTAAAACAGTTTTGTGTAAAGTGCATCCTGGCTTTTTTCTACTACCTCAAACACATCTGTGTAAAATGCCTGTTTCAACTTCAGCTGTTTTCAACCCTCCCCACTCTTCAGTATTTCAATTAGCAAACATCGTTGTTATTATAAGTATTTTATTTTTTATTTTCCCCCCTCAAAGATTTCAGTTTTTTTTTTGAAAAATTCTGACATGATTTATCTAAGTCCAATTTTTTCACATCACAGGGGTGTGCCGACTTTTTATATCCACTGTGTGTGCAGTGCACTTTCTTTAACAAGGAGCACAGAGATGGAGGTGGTCAAATGCCTCTTTAATACCATCAGCTAAAGCAACGGCTGTGCTTCCTGTTTTTTCTACCCCAGATGCCAAGGTTTACGTTGGTAACTTGGGCACAGGTGCCGGGAAAGGCGAGCTGGAGCGGGCGTTTGGGTATTACGGCCCCTTGAGGGCGGTTTGGATTGCCAGAAACCCCCCTGGGTTTGCCTTTGTGGAGTTTGAAGACACTCGGGATGCCGAAGACGCGGTCCGTGGTCTTGATGGCAAGTAAGTAAAGGCACAAGATAACAGATTTTCCCCCTAAGACCAGACTCCGAGACTTACGCTAGTAAGTAATGGTACTGTGCTGCCCATGATTATTTGTGCTAAATATATATATTTGGCAGTAAGTTAAACACCTTCCGTTCATTAACCTCCTCTTGACCGGGCACCCAAACTCAATTTCCGCCTAAAATGACATACCCAAATCTAAATGCCTATAGCTCAAAACCAGAACCATGTAGGAACATATGGTGAAGGTCATTTGAAAGAAGACACTCTGAAGTTTGTGTAAATGTTCAATTAATAAAGAAAAATATAACACAGAATATCTGGCATGAGGTGAAAAACAAAAAAACAACATACGTTTTTTTATATTTCATCCACTTTCAAAGGCAATATCTCCCTTATAATATGAGGTATCATACTGCAGACACCTCACATGTGTTCCCCTAGGGGACAACATTATGCCACCAAAAGGACAGGCTAATTGAATATTCAACCAGCCCACAAGCTAACATTTTGTAAGAGGACCCCTAAGTGTCCTTTTGACGGTGCCAAAATGTACCCAAGTGGCCAAACTGGTCAAATGATGCATTTGTGCTATGAAGACCATACAAAATGCAAGGGGAATGACAACTATTTAGTAAAGGTCAAAGTTATCAACCAACACTGGCATTTTGTTTTGTAAGAGGAACCCTAAGTGTCCTTCAGACGGTGCCCGAAATGTACCCAAGTGGCCAAACTGGTCAAATGATGCATTTGTGCTATGAAGACCATACAAAATGCAAGGGAAATTACAACTTTATTAAAGATCAAAGTTATCAACAAACACTGGCATAGGTGCATAATCAAAACAAATGGCACACAGTGAGAATAAAACTATATACAAAATCCCTGCAGTGGGGAAGTGGGCAGGAGCTGTATCAGTGTCTGGTGCTGGTGCAGGAGCTGAGTCTGCAAGCTCCCGAACAAGCAGCTCTCAAAACTGACCTTGTGTCAAATGAGTCTGCCTACAACTCTTTGACAGTTCCTGATGTAGGTTGAATGCATTCACCACAGCAATGTCAATAAAATGATAAAAGGTTTTGTATTACTTCATCGACTTGGAGAACGTTGTAATATCCAATCAGTACATCAGATAGGTCCTCCCTCAGTGGTGCTCCCTCAATGGGCATCCATCTGCTTCTGGGCTGGCCTCTTTGCACCTCTCAATGGCTGGGATCATTACAGTTATAGTTTCACTAGAATTATCTATTTCATCCAACACACACACCAGATTGAAAACAGAAATTCATTCAGTGTTGTTTGACTGGAAAAATAATCAACTTTCTTACTTTTGAAAAAGTAATTAATTACAAATATAGTTTTATTCTAATTATCTATTTATCTATTTCATCCAACACACACACACGCACACACACACACACACACACAAACTACGGTTGAAAACAGAAATTAATTCAGTGTAGTTTTACAAAAAAAATAATCAGCTTTCTCACTTTTGAAAAAGTAATTAATTACAGTTATAGTTTTATTATAATTATCTATTTCGGTATCAACAACAATTACTTATTTCACTCACCCATGTAAATGCAGCACCCATTAGAGTAAACATTGCTTCTTCCGTCGAGTCAAAACAATGCTTGCTCATTGACTTCTTCATTGAGTCCTCATCAAACTTCACTGGACTTTCCATCTGTATTTCCTCCAATATCTTCTCTTTCATGTACTCCTTTTCCACTGTCCGCTTTTCCACTCATATAGGAGCCATTTTGATGTAGTACAGTCTGTTGCTCTGCGTAAAACAAACTTGGTAGAAACTCGGAAGATCCCTCTCCTGTTGTTGCTCGCGTTGCGCACTGCCATAGCTCTTACATAATAGAGACGAGAGTAAAAAGTCGCATATCGACAGAAAGGCCTGCTCATTGGCTAACTACCAAGCTTTGATTCAAATCCATACGTTGTCATTGGACCGAAATATCGCCACTCAAACTAGGACTGCCCCATCTCCCCACGCGTAATAGTGAGTTTCTCTCTCCTTACATGAGTCACTCCTACTGGGTCAAATTACAAGCTAGAAGGACGGGGTCAGTTGCCATGGGTAAATGAGTTTCTAATCTTCACAAAGACTACAATTACTCCCGGATAAACAAGAGATGAAGCGGTGCATTTGAGCAAAGAGTGCCGCGTCATGTTGTTCAGTTTGAGAATTACGTTTCCAACTCGGCAAAGAAAATGGATTATTTTTGGTCATTATCATGGATTTTATCAAAAGAAACACTGCTGGTTATATCCCTTGGACTATCTGGAATGCAAAAATGATCGACTTTGGCTGATGTAAGTACAATATTTTCATTATGGATAACAAATGTCTGCACTGGTGTTGGTCGCGTTTGTCCGCCATCTTGTATTTCATTGTCCTTTCAATTGCTAATAAAACGGTCTGTGTTTTAGCTATTTTGAAAGGGAAAACGTTGTTAGTAGGGATGTAACGATATTGACGATATCGCGCTATCGCGGTGGTAAACGTGTCTCGATATCGTCATGGTTGGGATACAATATTAAAAGGACAGGTGTCCGTCAAAAAGCAAGAGGAATAAACACAGTCCTGCGGAACAAATCATTGTTAACTACATAGACCATGATCCTTTGCGCTGCGTCGTCACAACAACCGTTGTTAAGCCAATAGGATTGCACGCTGCACGCTGTCCACACAAGCTCACAGCAAGCCAGCATGGCCGACAGCAATACTTGTAAGGATGAAAACCACAACCCCGAAGTTGAGATTGTGCCAGCCCCTGCAGCTTTTAAATCTGATGTCTGGAAACATGTTGGTTTCGCCGTGTCAAAAAACGCAAAAGGAGAGAAGGTGGTGGACAGACAATGAACTATGTGCAAGCACTGCCACAGTGCGATACAACACGGGAAACACAAGCAACATGCGAAGTCATCTGACGACCCATCATCCCGAAAAGTTTTTACTTTTCCTAACTTGAACATTGCACAGAAGAATCAGTTATGCAACCAAATATTACTATACAGAATATTGATGTTCCTGACTACAACTTTAAAAGCACTATGTGATCAGCGTTTTATGTTGTCATGATCCATAAATACAACAATAAATTTCCTGTTGACTGGCAAAAGCAGAATAAATGTCAGTATTTTTTAGCTATTATCATCACAAACACTATCGTGAGCTATTTAACAATGCAGTGAGCTTTTCCACAATATCGCATTAAATATTGTACCGTGAGGTCAATATCGAAATTGTATCGTACCGTGAGATTTTGATATCGTTACATCTACTAGTTGTTAGAAAGGGGAGATTCTTACCTTTATGGAGAATATAAACATGTCATATATTATAAAACGGAACGTTTCGTAATTTCGCAATCTGTGTGTAAGAGTTGGTGTAGATTAGTGTACTGTCCCGCCGGCGGGACACCTGTCAAGAAGAGGTTAAAACTCTGAAGAGAGTTATCTGTTGTCCACAAGTTTATTGATTTGAAAATGGGTGAATCTGAGAACAGACAGCAGACCTAATCAAAATATGCACACTGTAATACCTTTTATACTGTAAACATACTTTTATCGTGAGTTCCTTTTTACAATAACAGTTTTTACATATGCGATGCTAAAATAAAATAGAAGTAGGGGTGTGCGATATGACGATATTTAATCGTGGACGATTAAAATGTCTCCACGATTCACTTTTTCGGAAATATCGTAGAATCGCGCTCCAGTGCACGTTCAATTAGATGCAGATCTATGGCGTTTTTTCAGCTACGTATCAACATGCAATGCGCGGTGCGCTAGATGTCAGCGTGTTAACACTAGAAGCGCCAACAGCCCATGCCCGCGGGCGTTGCAGTTAGTAATTAAAATAAATATATAATGTTGAAAAGCTACAGCCTCGTTCTTCCATGACTTTTCCTAAATACGTGCATTTTACCTTGTCCCGTTTTCAGAAACTGGATGCGTTTTGGTCTGATCTCGTTTTGGTCCGATCTATATTGGACACCGTTTTGGTCTGGTCTTTATGAAACTGGGTCCGTTTTGGTCTGGTCTATATAAAACTGGATGCGTTTTGGTCTGGTCTACATGAAACTTGACGCGTTTTGGTCTGGTCTACATGAAACTTGACGCGTTTTGGTCCGATCTATATGAAACTGGATATATGTAACCGATTAATTTGCTGCGGTCTCATGTGCACTCATAACATCACTAATGAACACTCTGCGCAGTGCAACCGGTTAGTATGCGTGTCCTGCTCAGGCAGACAAAAGCTGCGAGATATACATAGATAATAGATTGATTGGCTTGGTTGAATTTGAATGAACTAGAAAAAGAGGTAGGCCTACGTTTATAAAGAAATATATGTTTTACTAAATAAACAGAACGAAAATATAAAACGAAATTGATTAATGTATCTACCGGGTAACAGCAGAATATACCCGACCGTGACCAATATACAAACTGTGTTGTAAAATACGTGTTTCATTGTCTATAGTGCCTTAGTTACTGGGCTGTAATTACTATAATACATTTTACAAATGTAAATGATCAAATTATACACTGTAGCCTAATGTTTTTATTTCAACAGTCTGTGTTGCAATATATACGGCCAATCATGCGCAAATCATTTGATTGCGCGTCGCTTGTGATCTAAAATGTTTTAGCATTTATTACATCAAAATAGGACATACAGTTTGATTGATTTTAATTTATTCGATCTTTAGAAATTTAAATATCATAGCCTGTGCATTTTAAAATCATGGTTTTAATTTTGTATTGTATGGCTACATAAGACAATAAATAGGCTACATACTATTTTAGTAAAATGTTTTACTGCATAATTCACAATTCATTTAATTCAGGATGATAACACAGTAGATCATCTGATGCTGTAGATGGATGGCAGGTTACACAGTGAATGGATGGTGAAGCTGCGGATGAGAATGAAGGTGCTTCTTTGCACCATTGCACTTCCTTTAAATATACACGTGATTAAAATATGCTACTTTAATTTTTTTTCCCTTTTATGTTTTGTTACCTTGTAACGCTATATTCTTTAAATGGAGATATAATTTGCTTGTATTGCAGCTCAGTAATTAGCAAAATAGTCTTAAAAAGCAACATGAAAAAGAATCGTGATAAAATCGTGAATCGTGATTTTTCCTGAAAAAATCGTGATATGATATTTTTCCCATATCGCCCACCCCTAAATAGAAGGTTAAAGGTCGTCTTTGAGAAGCACAATGGTTCCGGGCTAAAGGTCGGGTGAGGATGACTGCCACTTCCTTCGTGGCTGAAGTGAAGAAAGATTTATATCCAAGTATTACCTGACTGCATGTTGATCTCTGAGGAGATGAGCTCAGCAAGTTCCACTGACAAAACTACTGCACAAAGCTCAAGTCTTGGAACTGTATGTTCAGGAACAGGAGCGAGCTTAGCCTTGCTCATGATGAAGCCCAGATGGTTGGTTCGGTTTATATCCGATTTTTGAAGTTGTTGGCACTGTCCTGAGACGGAAAGGCCTTCATGACCAGCCAATCAAATGTATTTTATAAAGCCCTTTTTACAACAAATTATCAAGACATGCTTTTACAAACACCCAGCCTGAATCCAACAGAGAACGCATTAACAAGTTTATGCACAGAGGCTCTGAAAAACTCCCTGATGGGTCGAATGTATGAAGAAACTTAGAAAGGAACCAGAATCTGATGGGTGGCCAGCACAGTGTGCTTGCCACTGGACTTAAACACTACACAGATGTTTCCAGGTTTCTTAGGATGATACACACCAAGGATTGGCAGGTACCATTGTTCTTTGTTTTTCTCAAGTTGGAGTTGTGGCGGTAATAAATATCCACTTTTGAGACAACAATTGTTTTCCACAATTCTGTTTATTATAGAATCTTACAGAACATTACGTCTTCTATCAGACAGAGAAATACACGTCCAGTCTATTATAGAATCTGACAGAACATTACGTCTCCTTTAAGATGGAGAAATACACATCCAGTCTATTATAGAATCTGACAGAACATTACGTCTCCTTTAAGATGGAGAAATACACATCCAGTCTATTATAGAATCTGACAGAACATTACGTCTCCTTTAAGATGGAGAAATACACATCCAGTCTATTATAGAATCTGACAGAACATTACGTCTCCTCTAAGATGGAGAAATACACATCCAGTCTATTATAGAATCTGACAGAACATTACGTCTCTTATAAGATGGAGAAATACACATCCAGTCTATTATAGAATCTGACAGAACATTACGTCTCCTCTAAGATGGAGAAATACACATCCAGTCTATTATAGAATCTGACTGAACATTACGTCTCCTATAAGACGGAGAAATACACATCCAGTCTATTATAGAATCTGACAGAACATTACGTCTCCTATAAGACGGAGAAATACACATCCAGTCTATTATAGAATCTGACAGTACATTACGTCTCTTATAAGATGGAGAAATACACATCCAGTCTATTATATAATCTGACAGAACATTACGTCTCTTATAAGATGGAGAAATACACATCCAGTCTATTATAGAATCTGACAGTACATTACGTCTCTTATAAGATGGAGAAATACACATCCAGTCTATTATAGAATCTGACAGAACATTACGTCTCCTCTAAGATGGAGAAATACACATCCAGTCTATTATAGAATCTGACAGAACATTACGTCTCTTATAAGATGGAGAAATACACATCCAGTCTATTATAGAATCTGACAGAACATTACGTCTCCTATAAGATGGAGAAATACACATCCAGTCTATTATAGAATCTGACAGAACATTACGTCTCCTTTAAGATGGAGAAATACACATCCAGTCTATTATAGAATCTGACAGTACATTACGTCTCTTATAAGATGGAGAAATACACATCCAGTCTATTATAGAATCTGACTGAACATTACGTCTCCTATAAGACGGAGAAATACACATCCAGTCTATTATAGAATCTGACAGAACATTACGTCTCCTATAAGATGGAGAAATACACATCCAGTCTCTTATAGAATCTGACTGAACATTACGTCTCCTATAAGACGGAGAAATACACATCCAGTCTATTATAGAATCTGACTGAACATTACGTCTCCTATAAGACGGAGAAATACACATCCAGTCTATTATAGAATCTGACCGAACATTACGTCTCCTATAAGATGGAGAAATACACATCCAGTCTATTATAGAATCTGATTGAACATTACGTCTCCTATAAGATGGAGAAATACACATCCAGTCTATTCAACCAAACATGAAACTCTGACCAGAAAGTATTTTTAAACTTATACTCAGTTGGTTAGTGTACAAACCCTTTGGTTCAGTTGCTATCTCCTCCTACGTCTTCCATTCGCTGTGCCCTTTGGCTTATTCGGAGAGGTAATGGGAAATGTAAAAAAGGAACCACAAACCCCACAATTGTCTATGCTTGTCTATTCGGAGCCAACTTGTTATTGTCATTTGTCTGCTGAAACACTGTGGAGCCTAACTGCTCGACTTTTTAAAAGCAGACTTTAACAACTATCACCCGTCTATGGTCAAGTTATTGGGAATAGGGAGCTTCCTGAGGGCCGTATAGGGAGCATCCTGAGGGCCATATAGGGAGCATCCTGAGGGCCGTATAGGGAGCGTCCTGAGGGCCGTATAGGGAGCGTCCTGAGGGCTGTATAGGGAGTGTCCTGAGGGACATATAGGGAGCGTCCTGAGGGCCATATAGGGAGCGTCCTGAGGGCCATATAGGGAGCGTCCTGAGGGCCATATAGGGAGCGTCCTGAGGGCCATATAGGGAGCGTCCTGAGGGCCATATAGGGAGCGTCCTGAGGGCCATATAGTGAGCATCCTGAGGGCCATATAGGGAGCGTCCTGAGGGCCATATAGGGAGCATCCTGAGGGTCGTATAGGGAGCGTCCTGAGGGCCATATAGGGAGCATCCTGAGGGAGCTTCCTGAGGGCTGTATAGGGAGCGTCCTGATGGCCGTATAGGGAGCGTCCTGAGGGCCGTATAGGGAGCTTCCCGAGGGCCATATAGGGAGCTTCCCGAGGGCCATATAGGGAGCTTCCCGAGGGCCATATAGAGAGCTTCCCGAGGGCCATATAGGGAGCTTCCCGAGGGCCATATAGGGAGCTTCCCGAGGGCCATATAGGGAGCTTCCCGAGGGCCATATAGGGAGCTTCCCGAGGGCCATATAGGGAGCTTCCCGAGGGCCATATAGGGAGCTTCCCGGGGCCATATAGGAGCTTCCCGGGGCCATATAGGAGCTTCCCGAGGGCCATATAGGGAGCTTCCCGAGGGCCATATAGGGAGCTTCCCGAGGGCCATATAGGGAGCTTCCCGAGGGCCATATAGGGAGCTTCCCGAGGGCCATATAGGGAGCTTCCCGGGGCCATATAGGGAGCTTCCCGAGGGCCATATAGGGAGCTTCCCGAGGGCCATATAGGGAGCTTCCCGAGGGCCATATAGGGAGCTTCCTGAGGGTCATATAGGGAGCTTCCTGAGGAATCCTAGGAATACTTGTGTGTTAGGAATACTTGTGTGTTAGGAATACATGTGAGACATTTTATTTAAACACCTACTCAGTTGCAACATTGGATTAATATTACCAAAATAAAAGCGTGGAAACAGCAATTGTTTGAATTGTATTATTGACCTATCTGTGTTTCAGGGTGATCAGTGGGTCTCGAGTTCGAGTTGAATTGTCTACAGGGATGCCACGGCGATCGCGCTATGAGCGAGCACCCACCAATCGGGCCTTTAATCCCAACGACAAGTGCTACGAGTGTGGTGAGAGGGGACACTATGCATACGACTGCCAACGCTACAGTCGCCGCAGGAGAAGCAGGTACGCACCCTTAACCCAGCTTCTGAGTTACCATCGGTTTATACCGCTACAGTCGCCTCAGGATTAGCAGGTACACACCCTTAACCCACAGCTTTTGAGTTAGCATCGATTTATACTGCTACAGACGCCGCAGGATTAGCAGGTATACACCCTTAACCCACAGCTTCTGAGTTAGCATCGATTTATACTGCTACAGA
Organism: Dallia pectoralis; assembly: GCA_029465975.1. Classification (NCBI taxonomy): domain Eukaryota; kingdom Metazoa; phylum Chordata; class Actinopteri; order Esociformes; family Umbridae; genus Dallia; species Dallia pectoralis. The sequence goes on along the minus strand of CM055741.1, from coordinate 14,478,422 downwards.
CGCCGCAGGATTAGCAGGTACACACCCTTAACCCACAGCTTCTGAGTTAGCATCGATTTATACTGCTACAGTCGCCGCAGGATTAGCAGGTACACACCCTTAACCCAGCTTCTGAGTTAGCATCGGTTTATACCGCTACAGTTGCCGCAGGAGAAGCAGGTACACACCCTTAACCCACAGCTTTTGAGTTGGCATCGGTTTATACATCTCCTCATTCGATTGCTCGATAGTCACTTTATTTACTTAGACGTTATACTTCAGAGCCTTATGTAAAGTGCGAGTCCGGTTGTACTAGTTGGTTGTACGTGGGTTGTAACGTCTAGTGTAGAATAAGCTCTAAACCAGAATAAACACTGGGCACAGTCTAGTGTAAAATTAGCTATCAACCAGAATAAACACTGGGCACAGTCTAGTGTAGAATAAGCTCTAAACCCAAATAAACACTGGGCACAGTCTAGTGTAGAATAAGCTCTAAGTCAGACTTTAACATATTACCTGGTACCACATGGGCTTAGCTGTGAAACACTGGGCACAGTCTAGTGTAGAATAAGATATCAATTTGAATAAACACTGGGCACAGTCTAGTGTATAATAAGCTGTAACCAGAATATACACTGGGCACAGTCTAGTGTAGAATATGCTCTAAACCAGAATAAACACTGGGCACAGTCTAGTGTAAAATTAACTATCAACCAGAATAATCACTGGGCACAGTCTAGTGTAGAATAAGCTCTAAGCCAGACTTTAACATATTATCTGGTACCGCATGGGCTTAGCTGTGAAACACTGGGCACAGTCTAGTGTAGAATAAGCTCTAAACCAGAATAAACACTGGGCACATTCTCTGTATGCTCTAATTTTCTACTCTGCGCTACTGAAGCAATGTTTGTTATATGTGATATATATATAATCTGACATACAGCAATATGGGCTGGTTCTGATTCTGATGTGCGGGCATTGCTCAATATCTAGTGTTATTTTTGTTTAGTGCAACAAGTGTAAATCACAGCAGCTCCACGCAACCTATCGTTTAAGAATATCTTTTGTATGACCAACTGGTGCAACAAGGCCCCACATGTAATTAACCCGATGAATGTTACCTTTTATCATTTGATCATAATCCGGATAAACTGTGCCAATGCCTATATGTTGTTGCTGCTTTTGTCTTTGTTTGTCAATCCCTTTTTAGAGAAAATCTGTTTTTATTTTATGTTAACGACTCACCTGGTCAAAACATTTCAGGTTTCGCCGTTTGGTTGAATGTCCCAGTCCTTTACGATTTCTGGAGGCAAATTCCACAGACCTCCCCTTCTCCAGCAACTGCCACTTCTAGCTGCTCCGTTAGGATTTCATAGAGGCCTGACAGTGCACCAGATGATTTGGCTATCAATTTGGGTCCGGGTGTTTTGTAAAGAGGACAACCTGGTGAACCATGGTCCCGACTAGACAAACCGCCTCGCATCTATCAAGTCTCAATCAAGCGATTTGGCTGTCAATAAGATCCTCACCGTTAGAAATCGAAGAACACGACTAGATGCAGAGGTCGGCTGGTAGATACTTCTAGATCGCCTAGAATCTGCTAGAACCTTGGTCCACAGAGGGTCGACCGGGCAAACTTTGCAAGGTTTATTTACCAATAAATGTGTTTCTCATCTCCAATGTAATGTATGACTTGACAGTATTACATTCTTCTACTCTTTAGAACTGAGAGGCCTGCTATATGCTTGATACAGTTTTTCCATCAACAGCTAGGTCTGTAGAGACTCATATTGGCAGTACCAGTGCACGTGTAATGCTAAATGGAACGTAATCCCTCCCCTTTTCTTCTTGTGTGTTGATTTGAGCCAATCACAGACTGCCAGGCTGATTGTTGTTGTCAGTGTCCAGATCAGAAGCAGACACAGATGCAGTAAGCTTGTTACACGGGTCGTCACTGGGCCTGCTCTGAACTCTCTTCTCCCTCCCTTCCCCCTTCCTTGTCTGGTTGTGGCTCTCCTCACGATTGCGGTCTTCTTCAAGGTCCCGTGGGAGGAGGCACTCGCGCTCTCGCAGTCACAGCAGGGGTCGAGGCAGGAGGTGAGTGCTCTCAAGTCCAGTCTGTTCTCATCCCAAACACTCTAGGGAAAGGGGATAACCTTATTCATCAGTCAAGTTGTCCCCTGTGTGTGGACCCAGGGGTGGGAGGCAGACAGGAAGAGGGGCTGGTTGGTGTGAGTTACTGCCCTCAGTTTCCGACTGGTGGTTAGCTGGAGCGCCAGAGAGGAAGAGGGGCTGGTTAGTGTGAGTTACTGCTTTCAGTTTCCTACCGGTGGTTAGCTGGAGCGCCAGAGAGGAGGGGCTGGTGTGCAGCATTTGTTACAATTATAGTTGTTTAACGCATCTAATGTTATTCTACAAATTATTTCTGCAAAGTAATTAATATTTTTGGGATCTTATTTATTACTACATATTGTATATCTATGTTGGAGGAAGTGTATTCCCATTATCCAGTTATTTAGGGATTTTACCCTAATCTGTAGCATTTGACAAAAAACATTGAACATCAACCTGTTGGAATAATACATTAGGGAGTGTATTATCAATTTTGTTCTATGTTCTAGATCAAGATCCTACTCTCCCCGCCGCTCTCGTTCTCCCAGGAGATCTCGGAACTCTACCCCAAAACGGTCAAGGTAAATTGTATAATAAAGAATGTGCTTACGGTGTCTAAACTGAACAAAGAATATAAATGCAACATTCAATGGAAATTATTTTAACTAGTTACAGTTCATATTTGGATATGATTTAAAATGAAATTATTAATTAATCTCTAATTTAGGGTATTCACATGATATTTCATATAAATGCTGCATAAATTAATGAAATTTATACCCAAATCCTCATGTACCACAATACATGAAGTCTATATTTAAATCCTTATGTACCACAATACATGAAGCCTATACCCAAATCCGTATGTACCACAATGAATGAAGTCTATACCCAAATCCTTATGTACCACAATGAATGAAGTCTATATCCAAATCCTTATTACCACAATGAATTAAGTCTATACCCAAATCCTTATGTACCACAATACATGAAGTCTATACCCAAATCCTTATGTACCACAATACATGAAGTCTATACCCAAATCCTTATGTACCACAATACATGAAGTCTATACCCAAATCATTATGTACCACAATACATGAAGTCTATATTTAAATCCTTATGTACCACAATACATGAAGCCTATACCCAAATCCGTATGTACCACAATGAATGAAGTCTATACCCAAATCCTTATGTACCACAATGACGGAAGTCTATACGCAAAACTTTTTTGAAGGATGGTTGTTGATGCTCTGTCTTTCAGATCTCGCTCAAAGTCTACATCCAAATCGAGGTCACGGTCGCCATCCAATCCAAGGAGCAGGTGGGAGTTACATCACAAGCATTTTCTTGTTATTAAAACTATTTGGCAACAGAATGTTTGTAACATTTAATGACAGTGCTCTAATTTAATAATCCAGTACTGTTTTAGTATTGACTCATTTGTTGCTGATGAGGTATGCCCATCCAGTCTAAATGTGTTTTGTGGATCTGGTACACCGGGATATTTTGTGGGAGGTGCTGCGGGAGTATGGGGTTGAGGGGATCTCTTCTCAGGGCCATCCAATCTCTGTACGCTCAAAGCAAGAGCTGTCTCCTGGTTCTCTGCAGTAAGTCCGAGTTCCCGTTAAGGTTTGGCCTCCGCCAGGGCTGCGCTTTGTCACCAATCCTGTTTGTGATATTCATTGACAGGTTATCAAGGCGTAGTCATGGGGGGGAGGGGTTTCCGTTCGGTGGGCTGATGGTCACATCACTGCTTTTTGCAGATGATGTGGTCCTGATGGCCTCATCGATCGGTGACCTTCAGCACTCACTGGATCGGTTCGCAGCCGAGTGCAAAGCGGCTGCAATGAGGATTAGCACCTCTAAATCTGAGGCCATGACTCTCAGCAGGAACCAGTGGAATGCCTACTCCGTGTAGGGAGTGAGTCCTTACCCCAAGTGTTCGCGAGTGAGGGGACAATGGAGTGTGAGATTGGCCGGAGAATCGGAGCAGCGGGGGCGGTTTTACATTCGCTTTGCCGCACCGTTGTGTCGCAAAGAGAGCTGAGCCGGAAGGCAAAGCTCTTGATCTACCGGTCAATATTTGTTCTTACTCTCACCTATGGTCATAAAGGCTGGGTCATGACCGAAAGAACAAGATCGCGGGTACAAGTGGCCGAAATGGGCTTTCTCAGGAAGGTGGCTGGCTCCCTTAGGGATAGGGTGAGAAGCTAAGTCATCCGAGAGGAACTCTGCGTAGAAAGTAGCCATTTGAGGTGGTTCTGGCATCTAGTAAGAATGCCACCTGGGCGCCTCCCTAAAGAGGTGTTCCAGGCACGTCCAGCTGGGTGGAGACCACGGGGAAGACCCAGGAATAGGTGGAGAGATTATATCTCTAAACGTCTAGGGATTCCCCAGTCAGAGCTGGTTAATGTTGCCAGGGAAAGGGACGTTTGGGGTCCCATGCTAGAGCTGCTACCCCCGCGACCCGACCCTGTTAAGCAGTTGAAGATTAGATGATTTGTTGATTCATTAAACATGTACCTAATGCCCCTGTGTTCAATTAAAATCCTCGATTTCATGTTTTGTTTTTTAGGTCTGACTCTGTGGGCAGATCTAAGTCTGGTTCCCCCAAAAAAAGGTAGGCAAAATATTGAGTAAGATGAACTTACGGCTACGCTTGTGATGTCTTTAGTTTACGTATAGTTTGAGATGAACTTACGGCTACGCTTGTGATGTCTTTAGTTTACGTATAGTTTGAGATGAACTTGCGGCGACGCTTGTGATGTCTTTATGTATAGTTTACATATTCAGAAAAAAGCAAATCAATGTATAACTTAGTTGAAGTGCGTTATTCTAGATTTTATGTTTTTAGTCTCATTGTTCAAATAAACCTACCATTAGACGTATCGACTGGTCATGTCTTTCTCAGTGGGCAACCGCACAAAATCAGCTCTTAAATGTGTGTATTATATGTTGCAGCTAGGTGTCGGAACAGATTTGTTGTGTGTGTAAACAGACTTGGAGAAAGAAACCTGATTCTGATGATCACAAGAGTTAAAACACTATTCTGTTTTTCTCTTTCAGCCACTCTGCCTCCAGGAGTCTATGTTGAAATTGTTGTGCGAGATGAGTAAACTTGTATACGGTTTTTGTTTCTTTGTTAGAATTGCTTGTGATTAAGTTTTTGTTAAACTATTTTATTCTATTATTAAAAGGACATTTTTTTGTTAATTTTAGGGATATCCCAGAAATATCTAAATGAAATCATACAGCTTTTGAATGCTTTTGTGTTTGTGTTTTAGAAATTGTTGTTCAATAAAGACAAGGTTTATTGGATTTGATATGATTGTTCAGTCAATGTGTGGAATTGTGCAGTCCTTGGAATCAATCCTTTATTAACATAAATGTATAAATAAACATGACATGGGGTTTATATCATGACCTCCACACAACACATAGTAATTAACATAATGTTATAACCCAACATGACATGGGGTTTATCATGAACACAACACATAGTAATTAACATAATGTTATAACATGACATGGGGTTTATCATGAACACAACACATAGTAATTAACATAATGTTATAACCCAACATGACATGGGGTTTATATCATGACCTCCACACAACACATAGTAATTAACATAATGTTATAACATGACATGGGGTTTATCATGAACACAACACATAGTAAATAACAATGTTATAACCCAACATGACATGGGGTTTATATCATGACCACAACACATAGTAATTAACATAATGTTATGACATGGGGTTTATCATGAACACAACACATAGTAATTAACATAATGTTATAACCCAACATGACATGGGGTTTATATCATGACCTCCACACAACACATAGTAAATAACATAATGTTATAACCCAACATGACATGGGGTTTATATCATGACCTCCACACAACACATAGTAATTAACATAATGTTATAACATGACATGGGGTTTATCATGAACACAACACATAGTAAATAACAATGTTATAACCCAACATGACATGGGGTTTATATCATGACCTCAACACAACACATAGTAATTAACATAATGTTATGACATGGGGTTTATCATGAACACAACACATAGTAATTAACATAATGTTATAACCCAACATGACATGGGGTTTATATCATGACCTCCACACAACACATAGTAAATAACATAATGTTATAACCCAACATGACATGGGGTTTATATCATGACCTCCACACAACACATAGTAATTAACATAATGTTATGACATGGGGTTTATCATGAACACAACACATAGTAATTAACATAATGTTATAACATGACATGGGGTTTATCATGAACACAACACATAGTAATTAACATAATGTTATAACATGACATGGGGTTTATCATGAACACAACACATAGTAATTAACATAATGTTATAACATGACATGGGGTTTATCATGAACACAACACATAGTAATTAACATAATGTTATAACATGACATGGGGTTTATCATGAACACAACACATAGTAATTAACATAATGTTATAACATGACATGGGGTTTATCATGAACACAACACATAGTAATTAACATAATGTTATAACATGACATGGGGTTTATCATGAACACAACACATAGTAATTAACATAATGTTATAACCCAACATGACATGGGGTTTATATCATGACCTCCACACAACACATAGTAATTAACATAATGTTATAACCCAACATGACATGGGGTTTATCATGAACACAACACATAGTAAATAACATAATGTTATAACCCAACATGACATGGGGTTTATCATGAACACAACACATAGTAATTAACATAATGTTATAACATGACATGGGGTTTATCATGAACACAACACATAGTAATTAACATAATGTTATAACATGACATGGGGTTTATCATGAACACAACACATAGTAATTAACATAATGTTATAACATGACATGGGGTTTATCATGAACACAACACATAGTAATTAACATAATGTTATAACATGACATGGGGTTTATCATGAACACAACACATAGTAATTAACATAATGTTATAACATGACATGGGGTTTATCATGAACACAACACATAGTAATTAACATAATGTTATAACATGACATGGGGTTTATCATGAACACAACACATAGTAATTAACATAATGTTATAACATGACATGGGGTTTATCATGAACACAACACATAGTAATTAACATAATGTTATAACCCAACATGACATGGGGTTTATATCATGACCTCCACACAACACATAGTAATTAACATAATGTTATAACATGACATGGGGTTTATCATGAACACAACACATAGTAATTAACATAATGTTATAACCCAACATGACATGGGGTTTATCATGAACACAACACATAGTAATTAACATAATGTTATAACATGACATGGGGTTTATCATGAACACAACACATAGTAATTAACATAATGTTATAACATGACATGGGGTTTATCATGAACACAACACATAGTAATTAACATAATGTTATAACATGACATGGGGTTTATCATGAACACAACGCATAGTAATTAACATAATGTTATAACCCAATATGACATAGGGTTAATCGTGAACACAACACATAGAACACTACATAATTACATACCACAACTATGGATATAATATAACTTTATGACAGTTCATTCAACCTTGAAGCAAAACGTTTGTGGGATCGTGTTTTCTCCTTGACCTCTGGGTGGCAGTGTTGCACTTTACAACAATGTGCTCTGATACTTATTTTACTCTGGATCGTAGCACACTGCTCAAATCCACATCTCCAAATCTGTTCTACTGCGTCTAGCAAACAAAACCTCAGTGGCAAAACCATATAACTTCGGAGAAGTGGGAGAGCCTGTAATACGTTCATTATCATATAATTTATAAAAAATATTTGATATATTAGACCGTCACAAAATGTAGAGCTAACGACCTAAGGGCTCCACCCTGTTGACGCCAGCAGATGAAAGGTAAAAATATAAATACCATGCTGCAGTAAAAAAAACATTTGAAATATATTTAGCATAGATGCATGAAAGCTTATTGTATTTTTGTACAGAAATTGGTTAACATCTCCATTTGTCATCCATTTTGTGACAATCCATCAACAAGTTGGGGATTAAACAGAATGAATATTACACAGGAACCCCTTGTGCTTGGTGACAATAAAAGGCCAGTTTGGTACAAATACCTGCAGTTTGGTACAAATACCTGGAGTTTGGTACAAATACCTGCAATTTGGTACAAATACCTGCAATTTGGTACAAATACCTGGAGTTTGGTACAAATACCTGCAATTTGGTACAAATATCTGCAGTTTGGTACAAATATCTGCAGTTTGGCAAAAATGCCTGCAGTTTGGCAGAAATAACTGCAGTTTGGCAGAAATACCTGCAGTTTAAATAATATGGTGACTGGGATCAGTAACTGTTAAGCTTTAACTTCATCCTGAAGCTGTCTCTGTCATGATGTGATTTTAAGTCCATACTCGTGTGACTTTGTCAGGACCTTGGTTGTTCAGTTTATCTTTGTAATGTGTTCCTGTAACAATTATGTGGTCATGGTTACAGTGGGTACCGGGTTTTCCCTGAAGCAATTAGCCCGATGCTCTTTGCTAGATGGCTGGTGCAGAGATTATCCCAAACATGAGATTATTGTATTTTATAAAGCATTCATGTATGTATATATTGACAAAAACACATTTTATGCTACTTCAATGTTAATTTTTATTCAAGCTTGTTCTTGATCCTTTTTGCTGAGTCTTTTTTTATCTAATAGAGAAACCAACCGATACTTTATATCCTCAATATGAGACAGCTAATATGTAGCTATGGAAAGTTGGCCAATTTGCTATTCTATATCATATCCACATTTTAGAAGACAGTCTCACCGATAGTAAGTAAAACATTGTAGTTAGCTAGAGAATAATATTCATTAGTGTAATATAGTGTAATTTAATTAAATTGTCCAGTCCAGTTGAATGTACCAGTCCAGTTATATGTTCCTCTCACATCCCAGTAGTTCTGGTGGTGTCACATTCAGTTCATTAATAATGTACCAGTCCAGTTATATGTTCCTCTCACATCCCAGTAGTTCTGGTGGTGTCACATTCAGTTCTTTAATAATGTACCAGTCCAGTTATATGTTCCTCTCACATCCCAGTAGTTCTGGTGGTATCACATTCAGTTCATTACTAATGTACCAGTCCAGTTATATGTTCCTTTCACATCCCAGTAGTTCTGGTGGTGTCACATTAAGTTCTTTAATAATGTACCAGTCCAGTTATATGTTCCTCTCACATCACAGTAGTTCTGGTGGTGTCACATTCAGTTCTTTAATAATGTGACATTGTGTCATGCATTGGGTCATGTTTGCACACAATAAAACAGAGAACTCAGTGATCAGTAATGTTTTAGATTTTTGGGGTTCTAGTCAAGATTCTCACTGTTGTATTTAGCAATAATTGACATATATTTACTTTATATCCATTTAGAAGTGCATTACAAACCTTAAAATAAGCTTCACAGGGTTTTTTCTTTCTTTTGATATGACAGATGGGGAACAATATGTTTTAAATTTTTGTCAAAAGAGGGTTCCCTTTTCCCCTCAGACTAAACACGTTCCCTTTTCCCCTCAGAATCAACAAGTGCCCTTTCCCCTCAGACTAAACAAGTGCCTTTTCCCCTCAGACTAAACAAGTGCCCTTTTCTCCTCAGACTCAACAAGTGCCCTTTTCCCCGCAGACTAAACAAGTGCCCTTTTCTAGTGGCTGGAGCAGCTGTTGGGCAGGTGAAACGTTTAGCTTAAAATAGATGGGAATGAAAAGGTTCAATTAAATCCAAAACCAATGTGGTTTGGCCAATCTGTAGGTTACACATACATATGATGCAGCTGTTTACCACTTGTTCAGCCTCCTGGTTTTTCTCTTCTCAGCTATTTGATCGTAATCAAACAAGACTGCTCATATCTTTTAATAGCCTCATTAGCCAAAGGCAAAATGTCAACTACCTAATGCGATTGACCTTATATTAGTCTGCAAGGGGTTTGATGATGAATCACATTTGTGAAGTGTCTTGGGGAAATGGAGGATTAAACGCTCTCACCTGAAGACGCCATTTATTGGATGACCAATGGAGCCTGTTAATATGGCATTTGCTATTTCCCACTGTGTGTTTCATTATTTTATCTGTGCTTACTGAAACACTTTAACTTTCAAAACAAGACAGAAAGGTTATTATCCTATTTCTCTGTGGGTGGTTGATTGGTTTGCACAAAACGGTCGTATCAACATTGGAAATGCACACTCTTGGTGGTAAAAAAATTCACTGGGCGTTTGCAAAGTCAAGAATCTCACACTTAACAATATTACTTAAAGAAGAGTGGAACTTTTTTCACCAGTGGTTAGGTAGGGCTTGTGTGGTCCTCCTGGTCAGCAGTGGTCAGGTAGAGCTTGTGTGGTCCTCCTGGTCACCAGTGGTTAGGTAGGGCTTGTGTGGTCCTCCTGGTCAGCAGTGGTTAGGTAGGGCTTGTGTGGTCCTCCCGGTCAGCAGTGGTTAGGTAGGGCTTGTGTGGTCCTCCCGGTCAGCAGTGGTTAGGTAGGGCTTGTGTGGTCCTCCCGGTCAGCAGTGGTTAGGTAGGGCATGTGTGGTCCTCCCGGTCAGCAGTGGTTAGGTAGGGCTTGTGTGGTCCTCCCGGTCAGCAGTGGTTAGGTAGGGCTTGTGTGGTCCTCCCGGTCAGCAGTGGTTAGGTAGGGCTTGTGTGGTCCTCCCGGTCAGCAGTGGTTAGGTAGGGCTTGTGTGGTTCTCCCGGTCAGCAGTGGTTAGGTAGGGCATGTGTGGTCCTCCCGGTCAGCAGTGGTTAGGTAGGGCTTGTGTGGTCCTCCCGGTCAACTGTGGTAGTGCCTCTAGTTGTTGTGTTGTGATTGGTACAAAGACATGAGAGCTAACAACCAGGTAGAAAAGATACCCGGTTCTTAAAAATGGAGGGAACGTTTAAAAATGCTTTTCACAAAGTTCTCCCAGACTGGTATTCTCGGCTAGATCATTAGGGATCAATGGCTTATAACACTTCTTTACCCGCAGGTTAAAATACAATACAACCCATTAAACTCCAAGCCACTATAAAGTAATTAATGGCTGTTTGCCTGGGTCATTTGGCATATTCAATATGCTATTAGCTGTTAAAAAAAGGTGTCACGGTGTGTAGGTGGACGGAAGGATGAAGAGTAGCAGGTAGCGTACTAAGTCTCTTTATTTCCTAGGGAACAATCCCTTAGAATGCCGTAGAGCGTAGAACCGCTATAATTCCAAAAGGCAAGGATGCGGCACAGCGCACTCAGTAACAACGAATAACTCCTCACACGGAGTATAAATGACCACGATCTCACAATGAGAATCGTGGTGTACAAGACACGTAACACTTAACAATTCCACACAAAGACAACCCGACACACAGGGAACTTAAATAGTCCTCTAATGAGATAATGGACACCAGGTGTAGTGATGACGAAACTGAACCAGGTGTGCAGGGGGAGGAGATAACGATGATGGCTCAGAAGACCGGGGAGAACGACTGCCGAAGCCTGCCAGCCGGGGGCGGTAGATTGGCTTCTGAGGGAGTTCTCACAGTACTCCCCCCTGACGCGCGGCTCCAGCAGCGCGTCGACCCCGACCTCGGGGACGACCCGGAGGACGCGGAGCCGGCCGGTCAGGGCGCCGACGATGGAAATCCTCTAGCAGGTTTGAGTCCAGCACATCCCTCGCCGGCACCCAACATCGCTCCTCCGGGCCGTACCCCTCCCACTCCACGAGATACTGAAGGCCCCCTCCCCGGCGTCTGGAGTTGATGATGTCCTTGACAGTGTACGCCGGGGCCCCCTCGATGTCCAGGGGGGGCCGGGGAACCTCCAGCACCCTCGATTGCTGGAGGGGACCAGCCACCACCGGCCTGAGGAGAGAGACATGAAATGACGCGTTAATTCGATAGTCAGGTGGCAGCTGCAACCGATACGTCACCTCGGTTACCCTCCTCAGGACTTTAAATGGCCCCACAAACCGCGGGCCCAGCTTCCGGCAGGGCAGGCGGAGGGGAAGGTTCCGGGTCGAGAGCCAGACCCGATCCCCCGGGGCGTAGACGGGCGCGTCACTGCGCCTCCGGTCAGCAGACGATTTCTGGCTCTGTTTGGCGTGCTGTAGGTGGGTGTGTGTAGCGTCCCATGTCGCCTCAGCACGCCGAAACCACTCGTCCACTGCCGGCACCCCGGTGTCGGCCTGGCTCTGCTGCCACGGTGCCAGAACCGGCTGGTGTCCTAGGACACATTGGAATGGTGTTAGCTTAGTGGAGGAGTGGCGGAGTGAATTTTGGGCATACTCTGCCCATGGCAGAAACTCCGCCCACTCCCCCGGCCGGTCCTGACAATATGACCTCAGGAACCTTCCCAAATCCTGATTCACCCTTTCCACCTGCCCATTAGCCTCGGGGTGGTACCCGGAGGTCAGACTGACCGAGTCCCCCAAGCGCTTCATAAACGCCCTCCATACACTGGACGTGAACTGGGGGCCCCGATCTGACACAATGTCCTCCGGAACCCCGTAGTGCCGGAAGACGTGTGTAAACAGGACCTCTGCGGTCTGCAGGGCCGTCGGGAGACGTCTCAGGGGCAGGAAGCGGCAGGCCTTTGAAAAGCGGTCCACAACGACCAGGACTGTAGTGTGACCTTGGGAGAGAGGGAGATCAGTCAAAAAATCAACACTAATGTGAGACCATGGTCGTCGTGGAACGGGCAAAGGTTGTAACTTACCCGCTGGAAGATGCCTAGGTACCTTACACTGGGCACACACGGAACACGAGGACACGTACAACCTCACATCCTTGGCCAGACCAGGCCACCAATATTTATCGGTAAGGCAGCGCACTGTCCGACCAATGCCTGGGTGCCCCGAGGACACCGATGTGTGGGCCCAGCAGATGAGACGGTCGCGAACATCCAGCGGCACGTACACGCGCCCCTCGGGGCACTGAGGAGGAGATGGATCCTTGCGTAATGCGCGCTGGATGTCCGCATCGACCTCCCACATCACCGGTGCCACTATACAGGAAGCAGGAAGAATAGGTGAGTTATCAGCCTGCTTCTCATGTGTGTCATATAGTCTGGACAGCGCGTCTGCCTTGACATTCTTCGTCCCAGGAATGTACGATAACGTAAACTCAAACCGTGTGAAGAACAATGCCCACCTAGCCTGGCGAGGGTTAAGCCTCCTCGCAGCCCGTATATACTCCAGATTACGGTGGTCAGTCCAGACTACAAACGGGTGTTTCGCTCCCTCGAGCCAATGTCTCCATTCTGTCAGAGCTCTGACTACAGCTAACAGCTCCCTATCACCCACGTCATAGTTTTGTTCCGCCGCACTGAGTTTCCGCGAGTAGAACGCACAGGGACGGACTTTGGGAGGGGTGCCCGAACGCTGGGACAGTACAGCCCCTATCCCAACCTCCGATGCATCCACCTCCACTATGAAGGGAAGTGATGGATCAGGGTGAGCCAACACCGGCGCGGATGTAAACAGCATCTTTAATGTACTGAACGCGCGGTCTGCCTCGTTCGACCAACGAATCCGAGATGGCCCCCCCTTCAACAATGATGTAATGGGAGCTGCTACCTTGCCAAAATTCTTGATGAATCTGCGGTAGAAATTCGCGAAACCGATTACTCGCTGTACCGCCTTTACCGTGGTTGGAACGGGCCAATTACGCACGGCAGCCACGCGATCAACCTCCATCTCCACCCCCCCCGTAGTAATGTGGAACCCGAGAAAGGAGACTGCTCGCTGAAAAAACAGACACTTTTCCAATTTGGCATACAGGTCATGCGCCCTCAGTCGCTCCAGTACTCTGCGAACAAGCAAAACATGATCAGTCCGGTTCTCCGAATACACAAGGATGTCATCTATGTAGACGAACACTCCGCGGCCAATCATGTCCCGAAAAATGTTATTCACGAAGGACTGGAAAACCGACGGCGCATTCATCAACCCGTACGGCATCACCAGGTACTCGTAGTGCCCTGATGTAGTGCTAAAGGCTGTTTTCCACTCATCTCCCTCCCGGATACGCACCAAATTGTATGCACTCCTGAGATCTAACTTTGTGAAAAAGCGTGCCCCGTGCATTGACTCGATTACAGACGAAATCAGTGGGAGAGGGTACCGATAGCGAGCTGTAATGTTGTTAAGGGCTCGATAGTCAATACACGGTCGCAAACCGCCGTCCTTCTTTCTCACAAAGAAAAAGCTTGAGGACGCTGAGGAGGTAGAGTGGCGGATCATCCCCTGTTTCAATGACTCGGACACATACGTCTCCATCGCTTGCGTCTCTGCCTGAGACAGGGGGTACACGTGACTGTATGGAGGTACAGCGCCTACCTGCAGTTCTATCGCGCAATCCCCCGGTCGATGGGGAGGTAATTTGGTAGCCAATTGTTTAGAAAATACGAGGGCCAGATCAGAATATTCGGGAGGAATGCGCACAGAGGAGACACTGTCTGGACTCTCCACCGAAGTCGCCCCGACGGAAACACCCAGGCACCTTCCCTGACACTCCCGCGACCACCCCGTCAAAGTCCTCTGAGGCCACGCAAACTGTGGATTGTGTCGGGATAGCCAGGGCATACCCAACACTACGGGAAAAGAAGGTGAGTCAATAATTTGAAATGTAATCATTTCTGTGTGTGTGTGTTGCGTGGTCATCCTTACCGGTACCGTCACCTGCGTCACCATCCCCGAACCTAACGGCCGGCTGTCCAGACCCGTAATGGCTCGGGCACAGGCCAACGGCACCACCGGAATCTGTAACGTACTGGCATATGTCTGATCCATGAAATCCCCAGCTGCACCTGAATCTACGAGTGCCTTACACTGGGGAGATAGCGGCGCGGTCGGGAAACACACAGTAATAGTTGTGTGGGCGTCAGAGGACCCGGACGGAGTGTGGGGTGTTCTTACCTTCCTCGTCACAGGAGTGTCAGACCTCCCTTCCCTGGTTCTCTCGACCCGCCTGTAGCAGTGGGAGGCAGAGTGCCCTTTTCTACCACAAAATGTGCACTCCCGAGGCCGTGCGGTCTCCCTGGACGCGGCGCCTCCCAACTCCATAGGCTCTGGAGCAACAGTCGAGCTGAGCGTCCGCGAGCATTGAGGAGATTGTCGAGCTTGATAGCAAGCTCGACAAGCTCCTCAAAGGAGAGGGTAGCATCTTTACACGCCATCTCCCGCCGGACCTCCGGGTTCAACCGTACCCGAAATATGTCAATATACGCCCGTTCGTTCCACCCAGCCCCCGCTGCCAGGGTCCTGAACTCCAGCGCAAACTCCTGCACGCTTCTCTTCCCCTGCCTCAAGAGCGCCAGACGCTCCCCAACCTCTCTCCCGTCCGGCGGTTTATCAAGACCCTCCCCCGGACCAAATTGCGTGCGGCCCAAAAGAGAGCCTTACCTGAGAGGCAGGTGATGAGAGCGGCAACCTTTTGTCTGTCGGAGGGCGCTGGGCTCAGGTCCTCGAAATACAGCTCTAGCTGTAGGAGGAATCCCTGACAGCGCTCAGCCGCTCCGTCATACGCCGCGGGTCGGAGAAAATTCATTCCTCGAGTTCCCGGAGGAGAACTCGGTAGGGCAACCTCCTCGGGTAGCCGTGGAACCTCCGCTGGTCTCGCTGTGTCGGAGATCCTTGTCCCCAGACGTTTCAGCGTCTCGACCAGGGAGGTGATGGCTTCGCCCATGGAGGACAGCGTAGCCGTGTGCTCCCGCAGAGTCCCCCAGACGTCTGGCTCCATAGTTCCGCAATTGGTCGGGTGTGGAATTCTGTCACGGTGTGTAGGTGGACGGAAGGATGAAGCCAGGCAGAGTAGCAGGTAGCGTACTAAGTCTCTTTATTTCCTAGGGAACAATCCCTTAGAATGCCGTAGAGCGTAGAACCGCTATAATTCCAAAAGGCAAGGATGCGGCACAGCGCACTCAGTAACAACGAATAACTCCTCACACGGAGTATAAATGACCACGATCTCACAATGAGAATCGTGGTGTACAAGACACGTAACACTTAACAATTCCACACAAAGACAACCCGACACACAGGGAACTTAAATAGTCCTCTAATGAGGTAATGGACACCAGGTGTAGTGATGACGAAACTGAACCAGGTGTGCAGGGGGAGGAGATAACGATGATGGCTCAGAAGACCGGGGAGAACGACTGCCGAAGCCTGCCAGCCGGGGGCGGTAGATTGGCTTCTGAGGGAGTTCTCACAAAAGGTTAGGATTCAAGGAGTTGAGGAGCAAATCCTTGTGTGTATTGTAAAGAAATGATATGACCATGATGCCATTTTTTTTTCTTAATCCCAACGGATTTCCATACCATTGTCTTGGGATAAATCCACATTCTGGGAAATTTGGAGTCCCTCAGTCCTGATTCCGCACTCTTTTCAAGCAAGACTGAGCCAACCATGAGATTTGAAACATTTCGCAGGTAAATAACTTTCTATAGTTTCTAAACCAGAACATATGGCCGTACGAACCCCAGCCATGCATTTGTCAAATAATCGTTGAACTGGGCTTATAATGAGTTTATAGCCGTGAGAAGAGCGTACAAGTTATAGCACACTATAAATGCATCCAGGTTCTACTACTCAGGGTTTTCTCCAGCCCATTTGCTTTCCTCAGAATAATATGCAACACTAGCAGCGATAACGCAGCCTCCAGTAGGCCGACGGTTTTCTCTCGGCCAGGAAGATTTTTAAATGTCACCACTGAATACATTTGAATAATGTATTCGTTATTACCAAAGCACCATAAGCCCTGGTAGTTTAGGGCCTGCCAGCGTGTTTCAGATTAGAGAACACCAGCAGTGCACGGGAACACCAGCAGTGCACGGGAACACCAGCAGTGCACGGGAACACCAGCAGTGCACGGGAACACCAGCAGTGCACGGGAACACCAGCAGTGCACGGGAACACCAGCAGTGCACGGGAACACCAGCAGTGCACGGGAACACCAGCAGTGCACGGGAACACCAGCAGTGCACGGGGACAGCGGGACTTAGCCAAATAGACATTACCTTCGCTTCCATGGTCTTGGGTTTTCTGAAAGCTAGTCAACCCACCTTTATTGCTGTGTCGATTTGTGTGTGTGTTTGTTCAATGGAATTGATGGCGATTTGTAGAACCTTCAGTTTCCAGGGATTTATGTCCTCACTCTGTTGGCCCACTTATTTTCTTCATTTTGGTCTTGTGATTACGCACTCCAGGGCTGGTTTAGATATTAGTTGGGTCAGTTTGCTTTTCATTGTTTCCAGTTACATGTCTTGATCTGGGTGAGTGTCTGTATTATGTGTCTTGATCTGGGTGAGTGTCAAGATTTGTGTCATATTTAAATATGATGAAGAGAAACTGAGTAGATACATAAATGCCATTTTGTGTATTGATTTATTGCATCAACCTGCATGCATGTGAACAGACTACTAGTGAACCTGTCAAATCTGTTTTATTTTCTTGCCAGGGAATAAGGGTTATGGTTTGTAAATCCAAGGAATGTGCTCTCAAATGGTCCTTGTGTTCTGCTTCATTACAACTTGAAACTAAAGTTTCAATCCTTTTATGGAGGTTTTTTTTTTCCGAAGAAACTGTGCTTTAACCATGTTGGGTGCTTGATCTGTTGGGTTCAGACTGATCTGATTGACACGGTCATTCAGGAATTGTGCAAGAAATTGTGCTGATCGACGAAAACATACATGATTTACGCAGTATCTTTTCATCTGAGGTGTGTGTGTTAGTGAGTTCTTCAGGGAGGTCGTCTTCTTTGTAGGCCAGCCTTCACCTCTCCCTCTCCCACCTCGTCCGTACACACACTCCTCTTCTCCCTCTCTCTCTTTCTCCTCGTCCGTACACACACTCCTCTACTCTCTCTCCCTCTTTCTCCTCGTCCGTACACACACTCCTCTTCTCCCTCTCTCTCTTTCTCCTCGTCCGTACACACACTCCTCTTCTCTCTCTCCCTCTTTCTCCTCGTCCGTACACACACTCCTCTTCTCCCTCTCTCTCTTTCTCCTCGTCCGTACACACACTCCTCTACTCTCTCTCCCTCTTTCTCCTCGTCCGTACACACACTCCTCTTCTCTCTCTTTCTCCTCGTCCGTACACACACTCCTCTTCTCTCTCTCCCTCTTTCTCCTCGTCCGTACACACACTCCTCTTCTCCCTCTCTCTCTTTCTCCTCGTCCGTACACACACTCCTCTTCTCTCTCTTTCTCCTCGTCCGTACACACACTCCTCTTCTCTCTCTCCCTCTTTCTCCTCGTCCGTACACACACTCCTCTTCTCCCTCTCTCTCTTTCTCCTCGTCCGTACACACACTCCTCTACTCTCTCTCCCTCTCCCACCTCGTCCGTACACACACTCCTCTACTCCCTCTTTCTCCTCGTCCGTACACACACTCCTCTTCTCCCTCTCCCTCTCCCTCTTTCTCCTCGTCCGTACACACACTCCTCTACTCCTCTTCTCCCTCTTTCTCCTCGTCCGTACACACACTCCTCTACTCTCTCTCCCTCTTTCTCCTCGTCCGTACACACACTCCTCTTCTCTCTCTTTCTCCTCGTCCGTACACACACTCCTCTACTCCCTCTCCCTCTCCCACCTCGTCCGTACAGACACTCCTCTTCTCCCTCTCCCTCTTTCTCCTCGTCCGTACACACACTCCTCTACTCCCTCTTTCTCCTCGTCCGTACACACACTCCTCTACTCCCTCTTTCTCCTCGTCCGTACACACACTCCTCTTCTCCCTCACCCTCTTTCTCCTCGTCCGTACACACACTCCTCTACTCCCTCTTTCTCCTCGTCCGTACACACACTCCTCTTTCACAGATGACCTCTCCACAGAGATGAGAGTGAAATCAATGTTCTGCTTCCCCAGCCACCCACTCACCCTCCAGAGAACCTTGTTTTGCCTTTTCCGTCTCTACTTAAAATGGAAACGGGGTGGAAAAGCAGCACCACACACACAGCGTTCCACTGACGGCTTGCCTTTGGAGCTAAGCTGTGTCGGTCCCTGGATGGGGGATCAGATGATGACTGAAGTTGATGGGGGGGGCAAGTAGGGAGCAAGTAGGGAGCATTCTTCCCTGTTGTTTTAAGATAAAATGCAATTCAGAGGACGTTGCCCTGCATATAGTGCTGTCTTCAGATGTATATGTTAAATGGGTGCGCTGACTCAGGTCACTAGAAATCCTGGTGTTAATGCGTGTTTGGTGGTGTGGTGACTGGCAGGGGAGGTGTCGAACAGCTACCTCACCCGGGGTGTGGTATGTTAGGTGCCCCAAGATCCTATATAAGGACTCAGAGGCTAGTGGGAACAAATCTGTTTTAGGAAGTACTGAGGCCCATTTCATGACCATTAGTTCTTTATTTTGTTCTTTGTTCTTTTTGGAAGATTTGTGTCATATATATATACAGTATGTGATGAAGTGAAACAGAGTAGAGACATAAATGCTATTTTGTGGATTGATTTATTGCATCAACCTGCATGCATGTGAACAGACTACCAGTGAACCTGTCAAATCTGTTTTATTTTCTTGCCAGGGAATAAGGGTTATGGTTTGTAAATCCAAGGAATGTGCTCTCAAATGGTCCTTGTGTTCTGCTTCATTACAACTTGAAACTAAAGTTTCAATCCTTTTATGGAGGGTTTATTTCCGAAGCAACCTTGCTTTAAACATGTTGGGTGCTTGATCTGTTGGGTTCAGACTGAGTACTGATGTGAACAGGGATTTATATCTCTCATCTTCAACCGCTTATCCGGGGTCGGGTCGCGGGGGTAGCAGCTCTAGCAGGGGACCCCAAACTTCCCTTTCCCGGGCAACATTAGCCAGCTCTGACTGGGGAATCCCGAGGCGTTCCCAGGCCAGTGTGGAGATATAATCTCTCCACCTAGTCCTGGGTCTTCCCCGAGGTCTCCTCCCAGCTGGACGTGCCTGGAACACCTCTCTAGGGAGGCGCCCAGGTGGCATTCGTACAAGATGCCCGAACCACCTCAACTGGCTCCTTTCTATGCAAAGGAGCAGCGGCTCTACTCCGAGTTACTCTCGGATGACTGAGCTTCTCACCCTATCCCTCAGGGAGAGGCCAGCCACCTTTCTGAGAAAACCCATTTCGGCCGCTTGTACCCGCGATCTCGTTCTTTCGGTCATGACCCAGCTTTCATGACCAGGGATTTATATAATAAATGTTATCAATTCTTCTGTATTCTGAGCTTTTACCGTGTTGGTTGACAAATTGAGTGGATGAGGAACTTACTCTGTAAAGCGCTTAGAAGCTTAGTTAGTAAAAGCTACACTGTGTAAATATTTGTTCCAAAAAATCAAATTTCTCGGACATTTTATCCCACACAACGCTTTATTAGTCGGTTGGCGGTGGCATGTGCTTGTAGGACTACATCCTGACCAACAGTTGTGTTAGCCTCACCTTAGCCCCAACGTAGATTAACCAGTTGTGTTAGCCTCACCTTAGCCCCAACTTATATTAACCAGTTGTGTTTGCCTCACATTTGTACCAACGTAGATTAACCAGTTGTGTTAGCCTCACCTTAGCCCCAACGTAGATTAACCAGTTGTGTTAGCCTCACCTTAGCTCCAACGTAGATTAACCAGTGGTGTTAGCCTCACCTTAGCCCCAACGTAGATTAACCAGTGGTGTTAGCCTCACCTTTGTCCCAACGTAGATTAACCAGTGGTGTTAGCTTCAGTTTAGCCCCAACGTAGAATAACCAGTTGTGTTAGCCTCACCTTTGCCCCATTGTAGATTAACCAGTTGTGTTAGCCTCAGTTTAGCCCCAACGTAGATTAACCAGTGGTGTTAGCTTCACCTTAGCCCCAACGTAGATTAACCAGTGGTGTTAGCCTCACCTTTGTCCCAACGTAGATTAACCAGTTGTGTTAGCCTCACCTTAGCCCCAACGTAGATTAACCAGCTGTGTTAGCCTCACCTTAGCCCCAACGTAGATTAACCAGTTGTGTTAGCCTCACCTTTGCCCCAACGTAGATTAACCAGTTGTGTTAGCCTCAGTTTAGCCCCAACGTAGATTAACCAGTGGTGTTAGCCTCACCTTAGCCCCAACGTAGATTAACCAGTGGTGTTAGCCTCACCTTAGCCCCAACGTAGATTAACCAGTGGTGTTAGCCTCACCTTAGCCCCAACGTAGATTAACCAGTGGTGTTAGCCTCACCTTAGCCCCAACGTAGATTAACCAGTGGTGTTAGCCTCACCTTTGCCCCAACGTAGATTAACCAGTGGTGTTAGCCTCACCTTAGCCCCAACTTATATTAACCAGTTGTGTTTGCCTCACATTTGTACCAACGTAGATTAACCAGTTGTGTTAGCCTCACCTTAGCCCCAACGTAGATTAACCAGTTGTGTTAGCCTCACCTTTGCCCCAACGTAGAATAACCAGTTGTGTTAGCCTCACCTTTGCCCCAACGTAGAATAACCAGTTGTGTTAGCCTCAGTTTAGCCCCAACGTAGATTAACCAGTGGTGTTAGCCTCAGTTTAGCCCCAACTTATATTAACCAGTTGTGTTAGCCTCACCGTAGCCCCAACGTAGATTAACCAGGGGTGTTAGCCTCACCTTTGCCCCAACGTAGATTAACCAGTGGTGTTAGCCTCACCTTAGCCCCAACGTAGATTAACCAGTGGTGTTAGCCTCACCTTAGCCCCAACGTAGATTAACCAGTGGTGTTAGCCTCACCTTAGCCCCAACGTAGATTAGCCAGTGGTGTTAGCCTCACCTTTGCTCCAACGTAGATTAACCAGTTGTGTTAGCCTCAGTTCAGCCCCAACGTAGATTAACCAGTGGTGTTAGCCTCACCTTAGCCCCAACGTAGATTAACCAGTTGTGTTAGCCTCACCTTAGCCCCAACGTAGATTAACCAGTGGTGTTAGCCTCACCTTAGCCCCAACGTAGATTAACCAGTTGTGTTAGCCTCACCTTAGCCCCAACGTAGATTAACCAGTGGTGTAAGCCTCAGTTTAGCCCCAACTTATATTAACCAGTTGTGTTAGCCTCACCGTAGCCCCAACGTAGATTAACCAGTGGTGTTAGCCTCAGTTTAGCCCCAACGTAGATTAGCCAGTGGTGTTAGCCTCACCTTTGTCCCAACGTAGATTAACCAGTTGTGTTAGCCTCAACTTTGCCCCAACGTAGATTAACCAGTTGTGTTAGCCTCACCTTAGCCCCAACGTAGATTAACCAGTTGTGTTAGCCTCACCTTTGCCCCAACGTAGAATAACCAGTTGTGTTAGCCTCAGTTTAGCCCCAATGTAGATTAACCAGTGGTGTTAGCCTCAGTTTAGCCCCAACGTAGAATAACCAGTTGTGTTAGCCTCAGTTTAGCCCCAACGTAGATTAACCAGTGGTGTTAGCCTCACCTTTGCCCCAACGTAGATTAACCAGTTGTGTTAGCCTCAGTTTAGCCCCAACGTAGATTAACCAGTGGTGTTAGCCTCACCTTAGCCCCAACGTAGATTAACCAGTGGTGTTAGCCTCACCTTAGCCCCAACGTAGATTAACCAGTGGTGTTAGCCTCACCTTAGCCCCAACGTAGATTAACCAGTGGTGTTAGCCTCACCTTAGCCCCAACGTAGATTAACCAGTGGTGTTAGCCTCACCTTTGCCCCAACGTAGATTAACCAGTGGTGTTAGCCTCACCTTAGCCCCAACTTATATTAACCAGTTGTGTTTGCCTCACATTTGTACCAACGTAGATTAACCAGTTGTGTTAGCCTCACCTTAGCCCCAACGTAGATTAACCAGTTGTGTTAGCCTCACCTTTGCCCCAACGTAGAATAACCAGTTGTGTTAGCCTCACCTTTGCCCCAACGTAGAATAACCAGTTGTGTTAGCCTCAGTTTAGCCCCAACGTAGATTAACCAGTGGTGTTAGCCTCACCTTAGCCCCAACTTATATTAACCAGTTGTGTTTGCCTCACATTTGTACCAACGTAGATTAACCAGTTGTGTTAGCCTCACCTTAGCCCCAACGTAGATTAACCAGTTGTGTTAGCCTCACCTTTGCCCCAACGTAGAATAACCAGTGGTGTTAGCCTCACCTTTGCCCCAACGTAGAATAACCAGTTGTGTTAGCCTCAGTTTAGCCCCAACGTAGATTAACCAGTGGTGTTAGCCTCAGTTTAGCCCCAACTTATATTAACCAGTTGTGTTAGCCTCACCGTAGCCCCAACGTAGATTAACCAGGGGTGTTAGCCTCACCTTTGCCCCAACGTAGATTAACCAGTGGTGTTAGCCTCACCTTAGCCCCAACGTAGATTAACCAGTGGTGTTAGCCTCACCTTAGCCCCAACGTAGATTAACCAGTGGTGTTAGCCTCACCTTAGCCCCAACGTAGATTAGCCAGTGGTGTTAGCCTCACCTTTGCTCCAACGTAGATTAACCAGTTGTGTTAGCCTCAGTTCAGCCCCAACGTAGATTAACCAGTGGTGTTAGCCTCACCTTAGCCCCAACGTAGATTAACCAGTTGTGTTAGCCTCACCTTAGCCCCAACGTAGATTAACCAGTGGTGTTAGCCTCACCTTAGCCCCAACGTAGATTAACCAGTTGTGTTAGCCTCACCTTAGCCCCAACGTAGATTAACCAGTGGTGTAAGCCTCAGTTTAGCCCCAACTTATATTAACCAGTTGTGTTAGCCTCACCGTAGCCCCAACGTAGATTAACCAGTGGTGTTAGCCTCAGTTTAGCCCCAACGTAGATTAGCCAGTGGTGTTAGCCTCACCTTTGTCCCAACGTAGATTAACCAGTTGTGTTAGCCTCAACTTTGCCCCAACGTAGATTAACCAGTTGTGTTAGCCTCACCTTAGCCCCAACGTAGATTAACCAGTTGTGTTAGCCTCACCTTTGCCCCAACGTAGAATAACCAGTTGTGTTAGCCTCAGTTTAGCCCCAACGTAGATTAACCAGTGGTGTTAGCCTCAGTTTAGCCCCAACGTAGAATAACCAGTTGTGTTAGCCTCAGTTTAGCCCCTACGTAGATTAACCAGGGTGTTAGCCTCACCTTTGCCCCAACGTAGATTAACCAGTTGTGTTAGCCTCAGTTTAGCCCCAACGTAGATTAACCAGTGGTGTTAGCCTCACCTTAGCCCCAACGTAGATTAACCAGTGGTGTTAGCCTCACCTTAGCCCCAACGTAGATTAACCAGTGGTGTTAGCCTCACCTTAGCCCCAACGTAGATTAACCAGTGGAGTTAGCCTCACCTTAGCCCCAACGTAGATTAACCAGTGGTGTTAGCCTCACCTTTGCCCCAACGTAGATTAACCAGTGGTGTTAGCCTCACCTTAGCCCCAACTTATATTAACCAGTTGTGTTTGCCTCACATTTGTACCAACGTAGATTAACCAGTTGTGTTAGCCTCACCTTAGCCCCAACGTAGATTAACCAGTTGTGTTAGCCTCACCTTTGCCCCAACGTAGAATAACCAGTTGTGTTAGCCTCACCTTTGCCCCAACGTAGAATAACCAGTTGTGTTAGCCTCAGTTTAGCCCCAACGTAGATTAACCAGTGGTGTTAGCCTCAGTTTAGCCCCAACTTATATTAACCAGTTGTGTTAGCCTCACCGTAGCCCCAACGTAGATTAACCAGTGGTGTTAGCCTCAGTTTAGCCCCAACGTAGATTAACCAGTGGTGTTAGCCTCACCTTTGTCCAAACGTAGATTAACCAGTTGTGTTAGCCTCACCTTTGCCCCAACGTAGATTAACCAGTTGTGTTAGCCTCACCTTAGCCCCATCGTAGATTAACCAGTTGTGTTAGCCTCACCTTTGCCCCAACGTAGAATAACCAGTTGTGTTAGCCTCAGTTTAGCCCCAACGTAGATTAACCAGTGGTGTTAGCCTCACCTTTGCCCCAACGTAGAATAACCAGTTGTGTTAGCCTCAGTTTAGCCCCAACGTAGATTAACCAGTTGTGTTAGCCTCACCGTAGCCCCAACGTAGATTAACCAGGGGTGTTAGCCTCACCTTTGCCCCAACGTAGATTAACCAGTGGTGTTAGCCTCACCTTAGCCCCAACGTAGATTAACCAGTGGTGTTAGCCTCACCTTAGCCCCAACGTAGATTAACCAGTGGTGTTAGCCTCACCTTAGCCCCAACGTAGATTAGCCAGTGGTGTTAGCCTCACCTTTGCTCCAACGTAGATTAACCAGTTGTGTTAGCCTCAGTTCAGCCCCAACGTAGATTAACCAGTGGTGTTAGCCTCACCTTAGCCCCAACGTAGATTAACCAGTTGTGTTAGCCTCACCTTAGCCCCAACGTAGATTAACCAGTGGTGTTAGCCTCACCTTAGCCCCAACGTAGATTAACCAGTTGTGTTAGCCTCACCTTAGCCCCAACGTAGATTAACCAGTGGTGTAAGCCTCAG
Organism: Dallia pectoralis; assembly: GCA_029465975.1. Lineage (NCBI taxonomy): Eukaryota > Metazoa > Chordata > Actinopteri > Esociformes > Umbridae > Dallia > Dallia pectoralis. The sequence continues at coordinate 14,452,872 of CM055741.1, read as the reverse complement.
TTTAGCCCCAACTTATATTAACCAGTTGTGTTAGCCTCACCGTAGCCCCAACGTAGATTAACCAGTGGTGTTAGCCTCAGTTTAGCCCCAACGTAGATTAGCCAGTGGTGTTAGCCTCACCTTTGTCCCAACGTAGATTAACCAGTTGTGTTAGCCTCAACTTTGCCCCAACGTAGATTAACCAGTTGTGTTAGCCTCACCTTAGCCCCAACGTAGATTAACCAGTTGTGTTAGCCTCACCTTTGCCCCAACGTAGAATAACCAGTTGTGTTAGCCTCAGTTTAGCCCCAATGTAGATTAACCAGTGGTGTTAGCCTCAGTTTAGCCCCAACGTAGAATAACCAGTTGTGTTAGCCTCAGTTTAGCCCCTACGTAGATTAACCAGGGGTGTTAGCCTCACCTTAGCCCCAATGTAGATTAACCAGTGGTGTTAGCCTCAGTTTAGCCCCAACTTATATTAACCAGTTGTGTTAGCCTCACCGTAGCCCCAACGTAGATTTACCAGTGGTGTTAGCCTCACCTTTGCCCCAACGTAGATTAACCAGTGGTGTTAGCCTCACCTTAGCCCCAACGTAGATTAACCAGTGGTGTTAGCCTCACCTTAGCCCCAACGTAGATTAACCAGTGGTGTTAGCCTCACCTTAGCCCCAACGTAGATTAACCAGTGGTGTTAGCCTCACCTTAGCCCCAACGTAGATTAACCAGTGGTGTTAGCCTCACCTTTGCTCCAACGTAGATTAACCAGTTGTGTTAGCCTCAGTTCAGCCCCAACGTAGATTAACCAGTGGTGTTAGCCTCACCTTAGCCCCAACGTAGATTAACCAGTTGTGTTAGCCTCACCGTAGCCCCAACGTAGATTTACCAGTGGTGTTAGCCTCACCTTTGCCCCAACGTAGATTAATCAGTGGTGTTAGCCTCACCTTAGCCCCAACGTAGATTAACCAGTGGTGTTAGCCTCACCTTAGCGCCAACGTAGATTAACCAGTGGTGTTAGCCTCACCTTAGCCCCAACGTAGATTAACCAGTGGTGTTAGCCTCACCTTTGCTCCAACGTAGATTAACCAGTTGTGTTAGCCTCAGTTCAGCCCCAACGTAGATTAACCAGTGGTGTTAGCCTCACCTTAGCCCCAACGTAGATTAACCAGTTGTGTTAGCCTCACCTTAGCCCCAACGTAGATTAACCAGTGGTGTTAGCCTCACCTTAGCCCCAACGTAGATTAACCAGTTGTGTTAGCCTCACCTTAGCCCCAATGTAGACTAACCAATTGTAATAAGTTTAGTGCTTTAAGTGACGACGACCTGGTAATGGATCTGGCTTGCTTGGTTTGACACACACAGCGGCCTTAAGTATTAGATTGAGATGGACTCAGCTTTCTGCTGTGCCTGCATTTTTTGGGTGGTGGGAAGCAGTTCTCAAGCAGAGCTTGTCACTTCTAATGGATATAAATTGGAACAGAACAAGTGCGGCACACAGGTTCACCACGGGGTCTAAATGTAAACTGTCAATTGACAGATGATTGACACCGGTCATTCAGGAACTGTGCAAGAAATTGTGAGTACATGAAATATGCGGTGGTGGAATACATTCAACTGCATACCATGGCTTAGTGACGTCACTGGGAGGATGAGCGGTCAGGAAGTTAGGGGAACTTGGTGGAGCGGCCAAACCTAATTGGCTAATTCTATGAAACCGTTGCGAAAAAAAACGATTGACAATCCTAAAAGTAAATACACACAGAGAGAGTACATTTAAAAAGAATTAATCCAACTAACAGCAGATATAGACAGAAGTCCCCAAAGTGCAGAAATTAGGGAACGTTTCACCTTAATGGTTGACAAAAGCTTATATATCAGTATGAGTGAACATATTTACATTGTGTGGTATTTAAAAGAGGAGATGCTTGAGGAATTCCTACACTTCAAACAGATGACCTGGATGCTGACTGCTAGAACAAAACCTTGGCCAGTGCAACATTGACAAAAACATGTGTGTGGGACGATGTTAGGATGGGGTTGCCATCATGTTGGTGTGTAAGAATGGGGTACGTGCCACATGTATTGTACATTCACTGCCATGCATACAGATTGAAGCTCGTTTTGGTTTATGTGGTCAGTAACTTTGTTGACCACAAATGTCTACAACCGTACAAATGTCTATGACCGTACAAACGTCTAGGAGCGTACAAACGTCTAGGACCGTACAAACGTCTAGGACCGTAAAAACGTCTACGACCGTACAAATGTCTACGACCGTACAAACGTCTACGACCGTACAAATGTATACGACCTTACAAATGTCTACAACCGTACAAACGTCTACGACCGTACAAACGTCTACGACCGTACAAACGTCTACGACCGTACAAACGTCTACGGCCGTACAAACGTCTACAACTTCTTCTCCAACTCTTGGCCCTGCAGAAACAATAATCTGGCCATGTTGGCCGTAAACAAAGGAAGGACAAATACTTTACCATATTTTATATGTTTGCCTCAACCACAACCACCGGGGTATTGTACTTTATTATAAACGTAATTGAGTTTGAATATATTTAAAATAATATGGTCTATTACCAAACTGTGCTGACAGTTGCGTTTTGAGCGTTCTCTGCCCCCACCTGTTGTGCTGCGTTTACTATTGCAGCTCTCTCTCTCTCCCTCTCCCTCTCGCTCTCTCTTTCTCTCTGTCTCTCGCTCTCTCTCTCCATGTCTCTCCTGTGTGTGTATGCGTGTGTATGCGTGTGTGTGTGTGAAGAGTATGACACATGATGTACAATGCATGGGGTGTGTAGCAGACCGATTCGCCAGACAACGTGAACACATTGAAATAGCATGAATAGTATTACCTAAACTCAGTATCAGTGACCGTCCGTGTGTGTGTCTCTGTGTAATTCTGAGTGTGAAGAAAAGTGCAGTAATCATTTAATATGTGGTATGTATAGCTAATGGGAATGGTGCTCGTCTATTGTGCACAAATTCACTTTGAAATTCAGATGTTGATTTGAGCTCCATAACAGTATGGATTTGCCCCACCGTAGATTAGCCAATAAATACTCTGATGTTGATTTGAGCTCCATAACAGTATGGATTTGCCCCAGCGTAGATTAGCCAATAAATACTCTGATGTTGATTTGAGCTCCATAACAGTATGGATTTGCCCCACCGTAGATTAGCCAATAAATACTCTGATGTTGATTTGAGCTCCATAACAGTATGGATTTGCCCCAGCGTAGATTAGCCAATAAATACTCTGATGTTGATTTGAGCTCCATAACAGTATGGATTTGCCCCACCGTAGATTAGCCAATAAATACTCCCTACAACTTTTGTGAGGTTCAGAGATCTGTCCCTCCCTCTGTCCCTCCCTTTGTTGGTGCTGACACTCAGAGGCCTGCACGGGTCCATTTTTGGAGACCCGCCCCCGCCCGTACCCGCAAAGTTCAGCACCAGATCCGACCCGTCACCCGTGATAATATCAAAATTAAACCCGCACCCGCCCAGACCCGTTAATATTTGGCCCGTTACCCGACCCGTGCCCGCGATAAATCACACATGCTAAAATCATTCCAATGAAAATGTTTTATTTTTTTAAGCTGTGGAAAAGTCTCTCTCACTCACAGCGCTCGATGCTGGGATGGAGAGAACATTCCGCGCTGTCACGGTTGTGGTGTGCAGGCAGCAGGTAGACACAAGCGCAGAGAACTTGGATATAAGTACGTTTTAATTCCCAAACCAACGGGCGAAAAACAAACACTGTACCTTGTACAGGCAAAACAATGACGCTACACACGACTGAGACACACGCATGACATTTACAATAACCGACAAACACAGACAGACAAGACCAGACTTAAATACACAGACTAACGACAGAAACTCCAAACAGGTGCGGAGACAGACACAGGTGACAACAATGACACAGATTGTGCCTCTCCGCTGGCAGAGGGGGGCGTGCCAAACTCTGGCATAGAGAGGGCAGAAATGTCAGAGTCTTACACGCGCAATCATTTCCAGGTTTGCAAATGAATTTGCATGCTTCTTCCACCACAACAAAACATCGAAAGGATCCCCCTTGGGTGGCTTAAATTCTATATGTGCATGGACCTAGTCCTCGGGCGGCGCAGTGGTGGTGGCGTGATGGGTCCTGTCAAATGTCATACCGTTGTTTTGTAGCCTATGTGTAATGGTAATTTAGATTTTAGACATACAAATATTGCACATTTTTTCATCCGCGCTACTACCCGCCGCAAAGATTTAATTATCCGCCCGCATCCCCGCCCGTGAATTTTAGGAATGTCACAATCCACCCGTTTTGACCACTTTTATGCGGGTGGCCGACCCGTTGCAGGACTCTGCTGACACTCCCCCTGTCAGCAGAGAGGGAAAATCAAGGATTCGATGCACCTGAGTTTGTTTCACACCTGTTTTCTGTTTGATATGTTAGTTTATGTATATAGGGGGCTTCATTTTTGTTTGTCAGTGTCGGGGCATTGTTCAAGGTATGTTGTTTTCTGTTTCTACGTTTGTTTATGGTCTATGATGTAATGCCAGTTTGTTGGCACGTTTTAGATTATGTTCTTGTGTTTTAGTTACCACTGTTTAAGAAATGATTCCTCAGTTAGATTTTCCGGTTTTGTGTCTGTTTAAGCTTTCAGGGCCTGTCCTGCCTGATTTATTAAAATTCGAAATGCCTTTAAAGAATTCTCTGCGCCTTCTCCACAACTGTACGGATATGTCATACCAGAGTTTAGCAAAAAATACTCTGCTGCTGCCTATGACCAGGCGGGACAAGAGAGGAATAATAAATCTATATTATTATTCATTTTCTACTGGAGATAACACAGTGCTTTAAGTCAATCACAGAGTAATTGGTGCTTGTCTCTCTTCCTGGGGAACATTTTATATTTTAGTGGATTCATAGCTTTGAGGCGACTTTACAACTTTATGGTAATGGGGTTTGCTCTGTTCTGATTCACTAAGGGTTACCCAGATTCATGCCCTGCTTGTAAATATTTCTTGGTGCCCATTTTAGAGTAGCATTAAACGTTAGGAGGCTTATCAATAACAACGGCTAATTGAATTATAACTCTCCCCGAAACAAGGGAAATGATTGTGTGTTCATTTGTCTAAATTGCTTTCTAATGACATCCCTCAGGTCTCACGGCAACAGCTAAAAAAGACGGAAGCTCAGTTCTATTCAGTTTGTTCCTAAAGACGTTTAAGGCCAGCCTTAGTACACTAAACCACTAGGGTGGGAGGGGGGCAATTTGGTAGCTTCTCACATGGTGCCAGTTCTTGGGCTTTTGGCGGCGTTTCATTTCCTTATGGGCAAAAGTATCGGACAGCGCCAAAGCTTATGACAGACTACACTATGCAAAGTCAAGAATGTTCTGTGGTCGCCGTTTGGCACAGCAGCCCACACCGGACAGTCTGTCATCCAGCTGAGCTGACTGGGAACATCAGAATAATGACTGAAGAGCTGACTGGGAACATCAGAATAATGACTGAAGAGCTGACTGGGAACAGCAGAATAATGACTGAAGAGCTGACTGGGAACAGCAGAATAATGACTGAAGAGCTGACTGGGAACAGCAGAATAATGACTGAAGAGCTGACTGGGAACAGCAGAATAATGACTGAAGAGCTGACTGGGAACATCAGAATAATGACTGAAGAGCTGACTGGGAACATCAGAATAATGACTGAAGAGCTGACTGGGAACATCAGAATAATGACTGAAGAGCTGACTGGGAACATCAGAATAATGACTGAAGAGCTGACTGGGAACAGCAGAATAATGACTGAAGAGCTGACTGGGAACATCAGAATAATGACTGAAGAGCTGACTGGGAACAGCAGAAAAATGACTGAAGAGCTGACTGGGAACAGCAGAATAATGACTGAAGAGCTGACTGGGAACAGCAGAATAATGACTGAAGAGCTGACTGGGAACAGCAGAATAATGACTGAAGAGCTGACTGGGAACAGCAGAATAATGACTGAAGAGCTGACTGGGAACAGCAGAATAATGACTGAAGAGCTGACTGGGAACATCAGAATAATGACTGAAGAGCTGACTGGGAACATCAGAATAATGACTGAAGAGCTCTGTCTGAGGAGTGTCTGTCTGTGTAGGACTTCCATAGCTCAGACTGATCTGGCATCTGCAAACCCCTCCTAGGAACAAACTCCAGTAGCCAAGGACGACCCTGCTGCTTTCTGCCTCCTGTCGGCACCAGCAGAAGGTAGAGGCGATTGGCGGCAGAACAGAAAACAAGACTTTATTGAGGGCCTGGTTTCCAGCGGCCCCTTGACACCCCCGCCCAGTAAATAAGACGATGCCAAATCAGGGCACAAGGGCTGTTAGCTATTACATAAATTAAAGCCATATTAACGTAAGAGATAAGAATGACCCTTAATCTCACTTGGCTCCAAATTGAGCTATCGGCTAAGACAATGTTTCCCCCTTGTCAAGGAGAGATTGCAATGCAGAGTTGAGGAAAGAGCTCTGTTAGAGCAGAACGATAAAGAAACAACGCTCACAAGCAAGACTGCAGGATGACTGAAACATTCACGTGGCTAATATACATCTATATAATATAGCTGTTGTCATTGGATAGCACACATGTAAAAACTACAATTAAAACAAAAATTAATGTTGGGAAATGGTTTGGTGATAGGGAGTCCCTTTTGGATCCAACACGAACAAGAACTTTATGATTGACATAATGTTAGTGACAATATGAACATGTAGTCGATCATTACTCAAAACACTACAGACTAACAGAACTTTATGATTGACATAATGTTAGTGACAATATGAACATGTATTCGACCATGACTCTTGAGGAAGTAAAATGATTTTTGCCTAAATAAACTAGGTTGATAACTAAAACACCATGACATATCTTTGGTTGAGCTGTCAGTTTCTTGTTATTCCATTTCCTCTTGAATGTTTTTTATATTCTAGCTGTGCCGTGGAGATGACGGTGGGGAGATGATGGTGGGGACATGATGGTGGGGAGATGATGACGGTGGGGAGATGATGGTGGGGAGATGATGGAGAGGTGATGGTGGTGGAGAGATGCTTGTAGAGATGATGGTGGTGGGGAGATGACGGTGGGGAGATGACGGTGGGGAGATGACGGTGGGGAGATGACGGTGGGGAGACGACGGTGGGGAGACGACGGTGGGGAGACGATGGTGGAAATGATGATGGTGGAGAGGTGATGGTGGAGATGGTGATGGTGGAGATGGTGATGGTGGAGAGGTGATGGTGGAGAGGTGATGGTGGAGAGGTGATGGTGGAGAGGTGATGGTGGAGATGATGATGGTGGAGAGGTGATGGTGGAGAGGTGATGGTGGAGATGATGAATAGCAGATATTGTAAAGGAAGATCAACATAGATTAAAGGGGCCACTAGGTATAGCCGAAACAAATAACTTGTTGTAGACAGGACAATGATAATGAGAGGATGAGAACCAGATGTGTACGTTAACAAGACAGGACAATGATAATGAGAGGATGAGAACCAGGTGTGTACGTTAACAAGACAGGACAATGATAATGAGAGGATGAGAACCAGATGTGTACGTTAACAAGACAGGACAATGATAATGAGAGGATGAGAACCAGGTGTGTACGTTAACAAGACAGGACAATGATAATGAGAGGATGAGAACCAGATGTGTACGTTAACAAGACAGGACAATGATAATGAGAGGATGAGAACCAGATGTGTATGTTAACAAGACAGATGTCCAGAACGATGGAACGGCTAGAAGGTTGGTTACAAGGACCGCCGAGGTCTGGCTGGAGATGTTGATGCGGCAGCCTTAGAGGGAGTCGTGACAATTATACTCTATTTCTTGTATCTGTGACATTAGTTTTGTGTTTATTTTCTGTACTGTACATATCTATTTATTAGCTGCACTGTATGTATCTTTGTCTCTTGTCTGTATTGTCTATCTCATAAAAATCCAATTTAAAAAACATAACAAAATGTGGAAAAGTGAAGCGCTGTAAATTCTTCCCGGATGCACAGTAGATCTTAACTCACATCTTATAGGGATTTACAGCAGAGATAAATAATTGACCCGTCTCGGGAGTTATACTAGCAAAATCTATATAAAGTCTCTCAAATTAGCGAATCTATTGGTCCAAGAAGACCAATATTATTCAAAATTAATTTGATCCACCATACCAATACAAATTCCTGTTTTAATTAGCAAGCTAAATTAATGTATTTTACCTCCTAAGTCCTGCAACCATGAGCATCCATCACTTGTATTTTGCACCAAGCAGTAAAAACCAACACAGTAAAACGAACCTAAGCCACAAATAAAAACATAATGATCACAAATGATTGTAACTAATTTTCAAATGTTCCTGTCTTCTCCTGATCATAGCTCTATTTTCACAAATGAGTCTCATTTTGCTTCAAGCTGAAAAACATCTATAAACAAACCATCACTGAGAAACTCATGAGCTGTGAAAAAAAGTAATTACAGATAAATTAATACATTTTCCCATGACTGCTTTGTCCAAGCATTAATGAATGTTCTTTTTACACACTGATTTATTCTCTAGTCCCCAGTGATTAATAACAGAGGCAAAACTGCTTTTATTTTTTTGTTTATTGAAACACTGTTTGATTGTGCCACTACATACAGTATATATATATGCTATATAGTGGACACTTTTATTCATATCAACTTACCGTAATTGGTTGGCTTCACCTACAACACAAATCATAAAGGGACAGTTAAAATAATGAGTCTGAGGCATATACAAGGTTTTCTAAGTTGCAGTGGATAGGAGTGTTGAATTGGTGGATTAAATGGACCTCTCCAGCCTAGGTCACCTCCTCCTGGGCACACCTCCACCTAGACACCTGGGCACGACTCCACCTGGGCACACATCCACCTGGACACACTTGCACCTGGGCACACCTCCACCTGGGCACACCTCCACCTGAGCACACCTCCACCTAGACACCTGGGCACACCTCCACCTGGGCACACCTCCACCTGGGCACCCCTCCACCTGGGCACACCTCCACCTGGGCACACCTCCACCTGGGCACCCCTCCACCTGGGCTCTCCTCCACCTAGACACCTGGGCACGACTCCACCTGGGCACACATCCACCTGGACACACTTGCACCTGGGCACACCTCCACCTGGGCACACCACCACCAGGGCACACCTCCACCTAGACACCTGGGCACGACTCCACCTGGGCACACATCCACCTGGACACACTTGCACCTGGGCACACCTCCACCTGGGCACACCTCCACCTGGGCACACCTCCACCTAGACACCTGGGCACACCTCCACCTGGGCACACCTCCACCTGGGCACCCCTCCACCTGGGCACATCTCCACCTAGACACCTGGGCACACCTCCACCTGGGCACACCTCCACCTGGGCTCTCCTCCACCTAGACACCTGGGCACACCTCCGCCTGGACACACCTCCACGCCTTCACAATATACACATTTGTTGTATATGTGTCCACTATGGGATTTGAACCTACTACCCTTGGTGTTTTAAATGCCTTTCACTACTAATCGATACCTTGCAGGTTAAAAAGGTCCCAGCAAATTGGACTGGGGGGGAACATAGGGATAGCAGAGGCTGATGAGACACGTAAACGGTCAAATGGCTGTATAAGCTCTCGCTTATAATAACCTTCCTAAGCCGTAAGTTGTAACATAAGTGAATCCATCGATCCTGCCAAGAAGAGATCAATACTTCCATCAACACACATACATCCCACTGTTTACTGCTTGATAGTACTTTTTCTGCAATTACCTCAAGCCATATATGGAATATGGACTGCCCCAAATTGTACCCAGTAGACTTGTTAGCAAGGATGAACGGGCAGTCTGTAACATTTAAACTGCATCTAAAATTGGACCCTATTTTCTGCATTACTATAGAAAAGAGTATTAAAGGGAATAAGGTGTAACTGAATAGGTTGTAATTGAATAGGGTGTAATTGAATAGGGTGTAACTAAATAGGGTGTAATTGAATAGGGTGTAGCTCAATAGGTTGTAACTGAATATGGTGTAATTGAATAGTGTGTAATTAAATAGGGTGTAATTGAATAGTGTGTAATTGAATAGGGTGTACCTGAATAGGGTGTCATTAAATAGGATGCAATTGAGTTGTGTAATTGAATAGAGTTTAATTGAGTAGCGTGTAATTGAGTAGGGTGTGATTAAATAGGATGTAATTGAGTAGAGTTTAACTGAGTAGGGTGTAACTGAATAGGGTGTAATTGAATAGGGTGTAATTGAATAGGGTGTAATTAAATAGGATGCAATTGAGTTGTGTAATTGAATAGAGTTTAATTGAGTAGCGTGTAATTGAGTAGGGTGTGATTAAATAGGATGTAATTGAGTAGAGTTTAACTGAGTAGGGTGTAACTGAATAGGGTGTAACTGAATAGGTTGTAATTGAATAGGGTGTAACTGAGTAGGGTGTACATGAATAGGGTGTAATTGAATAGGGTGTATTTGAATAGGGTGTAACTGAATAGGGTGTAACTGAATAGGGTGTAATTGAATGGGGTGTAACTGAATAGGGTGTAATTGAATAGGGTGTAACTGAATAGGGTGTAACTGAATAGGGTGTAACTGAATAGTGTGTAATTGAATGGGGTGTAACTGAATAGGGTGTAACTGAATAGGGTATAGCTGAATAGGGTGTAATTGAAAAGGGTGTTATTGAATAGTGTGTAATTGAATATGGTGTAACTGAAAGTGTGTAATTGAATAGGGTGTAACTGAATAGTGTGTAAATAAATGGGGTGTAACTGAATAGGGTGTAACTGAATAGGGTGTAACTGAATAGGGTGTAACTGAATAGGGTGTAGCTGAAGAGGGTGTAACTGAATATGGTGTAATTGAATAGTGTGTAATTGAATAGGGTGTAACTGAATAGGGTGTACCTGAATAGGGTGTCATTAAATAGGATGTAATTGAGTTGTGTAATTGAATAGAGTGTAATTGAATAGGGTGTAATTGAATAGGGTGTAATTGAATAGAGTGTAATTGAATATGGTGTAACTGAATAGGGTGTAACTGAATAGTGTGTGATTAAATAGGATGTAATTGAGTAGAGTTTAATTGAAAAGGGTGTAATTGAATAGGGCATAATTGAATAAGGTGTAATTGAGTAGAGTGTGATTGAATATGGTGTAACTGAATAGGGTGTAACTGAATAGGGTGTGATTAAATAGGATGTAATTGAGTAGAGTTTAATTTAATAGGGTGTAACTGAATAAGTTGTAACTGAATTGGTTGTAATTGAATAGGGTGTAATTGAATAGGGTGTAACTGAATAGGGTGTAATTGAATAGGGAGTAACTGAATAGGGTGTAACTGAATAGGGTGTAACTGAATAGTGTGTAATTGAATGGGGTGTAACTGAATAGGGTGTAATTGAATAGGGTGTAACTGAATAGGGTGTAATTGAATAGGGTGTAACTGAATAGGGTGTAACTGAATAGGGTGTAACTGAATAGGGTGTAACTGAATAGGGTGTAACTGAATAGGGTGTAACTGAATAGGGTGTAACTGAATAGGGTGTAACTGAATAGGGTGTAACTGAATAGGGTGTAACTGAATAGGGTGTAGCTGAATAGGGTGTAATTGAATAGGGTGTAACTGAATAGGGTGTAACTGAATAGGTTGTAATTGAATAGGGTGTAACTGAGTAGGGTGTACATGAATAGGGTGTAATTGAATAGGGTGTATTTGAATAGGGTGTAACTGAATAGGGTGTAACTGAATAGGGTGTAATTGAATGGGGTGTAACTGAATAGGGTGTAATTGAATAGGGTGTAATTGAATAGGGTGTAACTGAATAGGGTGTACCTGAATAGGGTGTCATTAAATAGGATGTAATTGAGTTGTGTAATTGAGTAGAGTGTAATTGAGTAGGGTGTAATTGAGTAGGGTGTAATTGAATAGGGTGTGATTGAATAGGGTGTGATTGAATAGGGTGTGATTGAATAGGGTGTAATTGAATAGGGTGTAATTGAATAGGGTGTAATTGAATAGGGTGTGATTGAATAGGGTGTAATTGAATAGGGTGTAATTAAATAGGGTGTAACTGAATAGGGTGTGATTAAATAGGATGTAATTGAGTAGAGTTTAATTGAATAGGGTGTAATTGAATAGGGCATAATTGAATAGGGTGTAATTGAATAGGGTGTCATTGAATAGGGTGTAATTAAAAAGGGTGTAACTGAGTAGTGTCATTGAATAGGGTGTCATTGAATAGGGTGTCATTGAATAGGGGGTCATTGAATATGGTGTAATTGAATAGGGTGTAATTGAATCGGTGTAACTGAAAAGGGTGTCATTGAATATGGTGTAATTGAATTGGGTGTAATTGAATAGGGTGTACTTGAATAGGGCGTCATTTAAAACAAATTATTTTTGTATTGTAATAGTTAGGCGTTTTTTTCTGAATGTTTCATTGCAGCAATTTCTTAGAAAATATTTCCCCTTTCAGTTGTTTCTACTTGAGTTCTCAATTGTTTCTATAGAAATCTTACTTGAGTTCTGTAACACTCCAGACTTTGCGTTCCCTCTTCAGGCCAGTTTTGGCATTTTCCCATGCCTGCAGAGCGGGAGAATCAAGGACATACTATGCACCTGGGTTGAGAGTCACACCTGTTCTGTGTTAGGTCATTAGTCTGTGTATTTAAGTCCTGTCTTGTCTGTCTGTCAGTGTCGGTTATTGTCAATGTCATTGGATGTAGTTCTCGTGGGTAGTGTTCTGTGTTCCCTGTACGAGGTAAAGTTTGATTTACGCCCGTTAGTTGGCGGAATAAAATATACATATATATTTACTCTCTGCGTTTGAGTCTGCCTGTTGCCTGCACCCCTGATTCGTGACAAGTTCTCAATTGTTTCTATAGAAATCTTACTTGAATCTCAATTGTTTTTATAGAAACCTTACTTGAGTTCTTAGAGAAAATATAGAAAAAATTAATCTGGCAGATGGATTCTATCCTGTTATTTGTATTCTTGTAAAGTAAAAAGTGCTTTTTTGCATTCTTGTAAAATTAAAGTGTTATACAGTAGTATTTATAGGGTGAATTGTTTCAGCAGAAGTCCACTTATGGCCTAAAAATACCCCAGTTCAGGAATATTATGTTGACACTCTGGTTCACTGCAGGGGTTTCTAGCTGTCAGCTCTGCTTATGTCTATATATGACTGGAAGGACACTTCTAATGTCATGTTCTCATTGCCTATCCACAAAGCGCGACAAAGGTCAACAGAGGTCCAATAACACTAGAAAATATCTCACACAAATGGTAAAGTGACACAAATGTTTTTTTATTATTATCAAACATGTAAAACTTGACACTTATTTTTTTTCAAATATAATCAATCATGTAAACTTTGACACTTAAATGTTTTTTAAATTAAATTAATAATCTTGAACTTGATATTATTATTTGAAATAATGCCTGTCGTCTAGTTCCGGTTTCATGTTGTACTGGCTGTATGCATGGGGTCACTGAATGAATCCATCAGGCTGTTTCAGGTGTTAGTCTTAAGTTTAAGTGTCTCAGACTGAATCCATCAGGCTGTTTCAGGTGTTAGTCTTAAGATTAAGTGTGTCAGACTGAATACATGAGGCCTTTTCAGGTGTGTAACGTTCACTTCATTTCAGATCATTAGTTAAACCGTAATCAGTTATTATTTTTCTAATTTTGCACTTTCTTTAGTAATGTGTAATCACATATCTCAATGGTAATAATGTATGAATTTAATGTAAATTGTGTGAGTTACAAAACACTACTTCTAAAAACTATAGAAAAATCACTTTGGAGAGTTCTCTGACGACCATTAGTTCTTCAGATACAACCAATGACAGAGAATTCACTAGCTCAGCTTAATTGGATTTTATCTCGATCCAATGTGAAAGTGTATCCTGCATATAAATCAGTGTTACGTTTGTTCTAGAACTTATGAAATTCTGTCTTATAAAGTTACATTCTACAAATGTATCCATTGTTCATTTCATCTTTATTCTTTTATATTTTTCTGTACGCATTTTGTCATTACAATAAATAATTTCCATTATCTCCATATTATGGTATAATCAATTATATACACAATTGTTTATAAAAACAATGTTCTCTAAAAATGCATTGACGTGTCATTAATATTTCACTATATTTTCATAAAAAAAATTACATTATCATTAATTATTTTATTCAATATTTTTATGTTTGTTCCCCCAAAATACCACCGTAGAGTGGGGTCAGATCAAGAGTACAGTAGATTATTGACAACAACCTGTGGTGACATGTGTTAAGTGCCTTGCTCAAGGTCAGATTGACAGAAGGATTCAATTTCCCTATTCCTTCGTTGTAGCGAACCATTACCATATCTGCCAGCATACTGCAGTATGAACCATTACCATATGCCAGCATACTGCAGTATGAACCATTACCATGTCTGCCAGCATACTGCAGTATGAACCATTACCATATGCCAGCATACTGCAGTATGAACCATTACCATGTCTGCCAGCATACTGCAGTATGAACCATTACCATGTCTGCCAGCATACTGCAGTATGAACCATTACCATATCTGCCAGCATACTGCAGTATGAACCATTACCATATGCCAGCATACTTCAGTATGAACCATTACCATATCTGCCAGCATACTGCAGTATGAACCATTACCATATCTGCCAGCATACTGCAGTATGAACCATTACCATATGCCAGCATACTTCAGTATGAACCATTACCATATCTGCCAGCATACTGCAGTATGAACCATTACCATATGCCAGCATACTTCAGTATGAACCATTACCATATCTGCCAGCATACTGCAGTATGAACCATTACCATATGCCAGCATACTGCAGTATGAACCATTACCATATCTGCCAGCATACTGCAGTATGAACCATTACCATATGCCAGCATACTTCAGTATGAACCATTACCATGTCTGCCAGCATACTGCAGTATGAACCATTACCATATGCCAGCATACTTCAGTATGAACCATTACCATATCTGCCAGCATACTGCAGTATGAACCTTTATCATATCTGCCAGCATAATGCAGTATGAACCATTACCATATGCCAGCATACTTCAGTATGAACCATTATCATATCTGCCAGCATACTGCAGTATGAACCATTACCATATGCCAGCATACTGCAGTATGAACCATTATCATATCTGCCAGCATACTGCAGTATGAACCATTACCATGTCTGCCAGCATACTACAGTTTTTATGAACCATTACCATGTCTGCCAGCATACTGCAGTTTATATGAACCATTACCATGTCTGCCAGCATACTGCAGTATGAACCATTACCATGTCTGCCAGCATACTGCAGTATGAACCATTACCATATCTGCCAGCATACTTCAGTATGAACCATTACCATATCTGCCAGCATACTTCAGTATGAACCATTACCATATCTGCCAGCATACTTCAGTATGAACCATTACCATATCTGCCAGCATACTTCAGTATCTGAACCATTACCATATCTGCCAGCATACTGCAGTATGAACCATTACCATATGCCAGCATACTGCAGTATGAACCATTACCATATCTGCCAGCATACTGCAGTATGAACCATTACCATATGCCAGCATACTTCAGTATGAACCATTACCATGTCTGCCAGCATACTGCAGTATGAACCATTACCATGTCTGCCAGCATACTGCAGTATGAACCATTACCATATGCCAGCATACTTCAGTATGAACCATTACCATATCTGCCAGCATACTGCAGTATGAACCTTTATCATATCTGCCAGCATAATGCAGTATGAACCATTACCATATGCCAGCATACTTCAGTATGAACCATTATCATATCTGCCAGCATACTGCAGTATGAACCATTACCATATGCCAGCATACTGCAGTATGAACCATTACCATGTCTGCCAGCATACTACAGTTTTTATGAACCATTACCATGTCTGCCAGCATACTGCAGTTTATATGAACCATTACCATGTCTGCCAGCATACTGCAGTATGAACCATTACCATATCTGCCAGCATACTGCAGTATGAACCATTACCATGTCTGCCAGCATACTTCAGTATGAACCATTACCATATCTGCCAGCATACTGCAGTATGAACCATTACCATATCTGCCAGCATACTTCAGTATGAACCATTACCATATCTGCCAGCATACTTCAGTATGAACCATTACCATATCTGCCAGCATACTTCAGTATGAACCATTACCATATCTGCCAGCATACTGCAGTATGAACCATTGCCATGTCTGCCAGCATACTGCAGTTTTTATGAACCATTGCCATGTCTGCCAGCATACTGCAGTATGAACCATTGCCATGTCTGCCAGCATACTGCAGTTTTTATGAACCATTGCGCTCCATAAAGTTGAATGTCAGGTCATGAATGTGAACAACAAATTGTTCCCTCAAGACTATTACCATTTTATTTTGTTCTCAAGGCAATACATTTCATTGAGTCATGTGAGGAGTTCTTATTAGAACTGTAGTGAGAAAAGCTACAGAAAACACAAAATGATGGAATTAAAGAAAAGGAAATAAAAATAGCAGATGGTATTATTAGTTATAGAGAATTATATTTTGGGATTTTACGATAAAAAACCAAGACAAAGATCCACAGAATATTTAAGGAACTACTTTCCTGTTAGTGTGTTCTTCTTCTCCTTGCTTCTATTTGCAGTTTCTAAAATAGAGACTGACTATAATAATTTGACGCTTTTTGTGTTTGTTACCTTTTGATTTTCAAAGCCTTTACATTGATCCTCAGAGCATTTCTCCTTTAATTGCCTCTATCTCTATCCAATAGCCTTCTTACTCTTTTTTTAACATCATTTTTGACTCTTGGGAATGGAAAATGTTTTCTTAACTATGTGATACACGTGGTTGTGCGTTTTATTGCGAAAGCAAGTCTAGCATTATGAGAGTTGAGCCAGTAGCAGATTTATTTAGACATTTAATCTGCAGTTATCTTTTTACCAAGCACAGTCACATTAGACACCATTAGGCAGACACAATACTGTGTCTATGGTTGAAGCTATGATTACATTATAGTAACATCTTCATGACTACACTCTGCTATGGTCGACCATATAAATATTATTTGCGCACAATAATTAGATACATTTGCTACATAGTTAACCTACTAATTAGATTTAACTAGATTTAACATAGTTAGTTAACCTATTAATTAGATTTAACTAGTTCACTCTGTTGTCAGGACTATTTATACTGTGTCCTGCCTTGGAGACTTAAATATCATATATCATATCATATTGCCATAACCCCGGGAGCCAATCAGCGGCTGTATTCCGAAGAGAAGGAGAAAAGGTTGTCCAATGGCAGATAATGCGAGTGCACGGGAGAGTGCGAGTGCACGGGAGAGTGCGAGTGCACGGGAGAGTGCGAGTGCACGGGAGAGTGCGAGTGCACGGGAGAGTGCGAGTGCACGGGAGAGTGCGAGTGCACGGGAGAGTGCGAGTGCACGGGAGAGTGCGAGTGCACGCACGCACGGGGGCGTATTGCTCCGTGACAGTACTGTCAATGCGCACAGCTGTCGGAACTCCAGTTCACTCGGTTGTCAGTATATCCCGGAGACACGTGCACGCCGCATGCACGACCGTTTCACCGAATTCCTCCGGTGGCGACTTCATTTAACGGACATTTAACGGACTATTCATTTGCGATGTCTCTCGTTGAGGAATACGAGGAAGGGGAGTACGAGAGAGCACCCAAGCGCCTGAAGACCACGGACCACGAGGAGGGAGAGGAATTAGAGGAGGGGGAAGATTCGGATACAGCATCGGCGGGGTTGCTAGGAGACGAGGAGGATGCTGCAAGGACCAGTGTGGAGGAGCGGGCCCGGTGGGCATCCACAAGATGTGGGACTGGAGGCAAGGTGCGTGTTCACACAATAGTACAGTATATTTATGGACCTGTGTAATAAGTACGAGTATCATCAGACATTTTCATCTCTAAATTATCTTCTCTGTCTCTTAATATTGACACCTTTCACAAAACTTTTAGAAGATGGGGTTTAGATCCAGCAAATGTTGTGAGATTTAATTCGCCTTGCCTCTATATCATAGCTTTAGGTTGTACTTTTTAAAACACACTTCATTACTGAAGTTAATCATTTTTAAAGTCACAATTTAAGCCTTACTGTTTAAATGGTTTCGTGTCTAGTTTATGCACTTATGAAGGTTTAGATTGTGCATTTCATTACCAAAACCTCACTCTTCTTTGTCAGAACTGTACGTCATTGGTTACTGTAGCCTATATAAACGCATGTCAAATACCTCATGCTGACCTCGTCCGTGTATTCTAGGGGCATCCGGTCATTTTCTTTAAAAGCGTATCTTACAAAATAAATCTATTTGAAAGCTTACTGATGTAGTGTAAAGCTCTGATGCTCATGTCAGACAGCACAGGACTTGGGAGTTGTCAACATAACGAAGCACACTGTTTAACTTGGGTCCCAGGTAATTAGATTTGACATTAGTGGCCCCGACAGTCTGGCGGCCTGAAATCCATTTGGTCTGAATATGCTGCAGTACCGCCCCCCCCCCCCATCAGTCTTTCGAAGCAATACAGGGTGGGAGTCCAGTCCATGCTTATATGCCTACATTTGCCTAGATTGGGTGACAAACATTATGAACTCGGGGTGAAAATATTTATTAGAAGATTCGGATGAGTGTCACAATGATAAACTGTGCGCAACTGCGCATGTATCACCAAAAGCAACACTATTTTTACCTACATGGCTCAAAAAGCCATGCAAATATACATTCACCCAATCACAAGAATAGAATTATATATATATATAATTATTTACACAATTATTTACAAAAGTATAAACCCAAATGTTATGTATACGTTGATGTTATGACGAATACACGAGGGATTTGGAAATACAGCATTTGAAATTATAGGTGCTAAATTAACTCCTTAACCAGACAGAGCGATGGTGTGCAAAAAGAGCGGTTGATTCTCCACAGATGGTGCTTCTAGCCAGGGCTAACTTTGGGCCCCTAGCTTCCAGGTGGCATAGAAGTCTAAGATGCTCTTTTGTAGCACCAAGCTGACCACCAACATCTGGGTTAAACGCCTTGACTGTGCCACTAATTGATGAACGTACAGGACGCCCCACGGGGTGAAGGACAGTGATGGATAAGCCTGCTTTCAGTAGTGGCGATTTCACGGTGTCATTGAACTATTGTAGACTAACGTACTTAAGCTGTCAGTGCACCCGCAGAGCTAACTCAGGGTGGTCAGGTGAGGTAATGTGCCTTTACCAAACTCAGGGGGGTCAGGTGAGGTAATGTGCCGTTACCCAACTCAGGGTGGTCAGGTGAGGTAATGTGCCTTTACCCAACTCAGGGGGGTCAGGTGAGGTAATGTGCCTTTACCCAACTCAGGGGGGTCAGGTGAGGTAATGTGCCGTTACCCAACTCAGGGTGGTCAGGTGAGGTAATGTGCCTTTACCCAACTCAGGGGGGTCAGGTGAGGTAATGTGCCGTTACCCAACTCAGGGTAGTCAGGTGAGGTAATGTGCCTTTACCCAACTCAGGGGGTCAGGTGAGGTAATGTGCCTTTACCCAACTCAGGGGGGTCAGGTGAGGTAATGTGCCGTTACCCAACTCAGGGTGGTCAGGTGAGGTAATGTGCCTTTACCCAACTCAGGGGGTCAGGTGAGGTAATGTGCCGTTACCCAACTCAGGGTGGTCAGGTGAGGTAATGTGCCTTTACCCAACTCAGGGTGGTCAGGTGAGGTAATGTGGCGTTACCCAACTCAGGGTGGTCAGGTGAGGTAATGTGCCTTTACCCAACTCAGGGGGGTCAGGTGAGGTAATGTGCCTTTACCCAACTCAGGGGGGTCAGGTGAGGTAATGTGCCGTTACCCAACTCAGGGTGGTCAGGTGAGGTAATGTGCCTTTACCCAACTCAGGGGGGTTAGGTGAGGTAATGTGCCGTTACCCAACTCAAGGTGGTCAGGTGAGTTAATGTGCCGTCACCCCTCTGATTTTACGGTCAGCTGCACGGTGTGGAATTCCTGAATGGCTTGGTGCAATTTGTTTCGAGTTGTTGTGGAGGCATTTGAAAAGATCCATTTGGATATGATGGAAAGAGGTAACAGATTCCAATGTACAGACTATTTAATATCCTTTGCCTACATTCACTTTGCTATGGGAATGTTTTCTCATTCAGCCAACCTGTAATTTAGGGTTAATTATATAGCTCCAGAGGGAATATTTCCATATTTAGCACTTTGGGATGCTCTGGGATTTAGTCTAGCAGCCCTCCAAATACTGGTCAGATGCCAGCGGGCATTAGGTCTAACCATCTCCCACCTATGCCAAGTGTATCTGTAAAGTAATTAGCACCTGCTGATGGTCCATTCAGAACAGTAACTATTTAACTGAACTGCTAATAGAAATGCTCTGTTTGACATGGAGATCTGTTGTGAGGGGCAGGTTGCATTATTAATGCTGTCCAATTGGTATTACTGCAGGGAGGTAATGGGTTCTCTCTAGAGGTAATGGGTTCTATCTAGAGGTAATGGGTTCTATCTAGATGATATAGGTTCTATCTAGATGATATGGGTTCTATCTAGAGGGTATGGGTTCTATCTAGAGGGTATGGGTTCTATCTAGAGGGTATGGGTTCTATCTAGAGGTAATGGGTTCTATCTAGATGATATGGGTTCTATCTAGAGGGTATGGGTTCTATCTAGAGGGTATGGGTTCTATCTAGAGGGTATGGGTTATATCTAGAGGGTATGGGTCCTATCTAGAGGGGTTCTAGACTATAGGGTATGGGTTCTATCTAGAGGTAATGGGTTCTATCAAATACCCAGGCAGATGGGAAGTGGGAAAATCACTGAGTCAACTTGTTCTTAACCAAAATGGTTTTAAGTTCCCTAAGTTCAGGACACAATCATTAGTCCCTCGCGTACGAGGCACTGTAACTAACAGCTTTGCATTTTGTGATCATAAAAGATAGGAATGTTTATGTTATCAATTTTAAATCAGCAAACGATGTTGACATACAGACACGAGCTGTTAGAAAAGTGAGCTGTTAGAAAAGTGGCCAAGCTTTGGGAGGACTGAGACTGGGGTCAGTCTCACCAAGCTTTATGTATGCTGGGTATATAATAGCCTTGTACAAACCAAGCTTTATGTATTCTGGGTATATTACGTAAAAGCCTCGTACAAACTAGGGATGCACCGATTGGGAAATTCTGGACCGATACCGATACCGATGTTTAACATAACAATTTGGCCGATGCCGATGTTTTTTATTTTTGTTATTTATTCCTTCTTTTGTGCCACGAAAACATACAAGTCTTTCGGCTCTTGTACTTTATTGAGGGTCCCTAACTATAAGCACACGGAGGTGAGTCACCTGTAGTCTGGGTCCCGGAGGTGACTGTAACGCGGATTTGCCGGTTTAGAAACGGATCTGGCACGGAGTCACCTGCTGTCTGGGGTGGCTGCTTGCGGGAAAACCGGACCTGATCTCGGGCTCGGAATATCCGTTGAATATCCAATATCGAACATCCAACCAACTTTACCTCGGTGTGAGATGAAGCAAATATATTTGTGCGGGAATCTCGCACTATAAAAAGTAACCTTGCGGGAATGGTTTAAATTATGCGCAATCCCGCACCGAAATTCAAGCCCTGATATAAACAAGCCAATCTCCTTGCCCGAAGCTGATGCTTCTGATGAGCTAACTTCTCTTGTCAATTGTTGAGAGGAGTGTTATAAAGTTTTCAATTAATTGCCACTGGTGTGCTCTGAGAGTGGCCGGGAGGTCGTAGTCTGCAGCATATGTAGCAAGTGCGCGCTTTTGTTCCAGCAAGCTCTCCAAAAAAAGTTTCTCCTGAGCACTGCGTTCATGACACATATAAACATCGGCGAATGTCATTTTTATTTCCCGATGGCCGATGGCAGTTAACGAGGCAAATATCGGCCGATACCGATGTTCAGCCGATGCATCGGTGCATCCCTAGTACAAACCAATCTTTATGTATGCTGGGTATATTATGTAAAAGCCTTGTACAAACCAAGCTTTATGTATGCTGGGTATATAATAGCCTTGTACAAACCAAGCTTTATGTATTCTGGGTACATTACGTACACGCCTCGTACAAACCAAGCTTTATGTATGCTGGGTATATTACGTAAAAGCCTTGTACAAATCAAGCTTTATGTATGCTGGGTATATTATGTAATCATTAACACATGAGTGTGCTGTGCTATAGACAAATCACACTTATGAGTGGTGTGAGAAAGCTCAAATAGTTACCAGCAACTACAGAATAAGTACTAGGTGCTCTGAAAATTTGACGGATAAAAGCCTACGAATAAATTATAAAACGACTCATTATAGGCTATAACACATCAACTCAAAAACTGAGGACGAAATGTTCACTTGCTGTTAGTCATGTAACGCTTCAGTCTCGATGCAATTCTGATTTCACGATACTGGTGTCACGATACTGGTGTTACTATGCTGATGTTACAATACTGATGTCACGATTAGGGGTGCACGATTAAATTCGATATCGATTTTTAATCTCACGATTCGATTCAAAATCGATTTTAGATTATAAAAAAACGATTCACAGTATGTATGCGTCTTTAATGTTAATCTCTGGGTGATGGCATACCATGTGATTTCTCATGTTTGTGGTGTTTCCAAAATACTTAACTTTTGCTTTGCAATATAGTGTTACTATACTGATGTTACTATACTGGTGTCACGATACTGGTGTCACGATACTGGTGTCACGATACTGGTGTCACGATACTGGTGACACTATACTGATGTCTTGATACTGGTGTCACGATACTGATGTCACAATACTGGTGACACGATACTGGTGTCACGATACTGGTGTCACGATACTGATGTCACGACACTGATGTTACGATACTGATGTCACGATACTGATGTCACAATACTGGTGTCATGATACTGATGTTACGATACTGATGTCACGATACTGATGTCACAATACTGGTGTCATGATACTGATGTTACGATACTGATGTCACAATACTGGTCTCACGGTACTGATGTCACAACACTGATGTTACGATACTGATGTCAAGATACTGATGTCACAATACTGGTGTCATGATACTGATGTTACGATACTGATGTTACGATACTGATGTCACGATACTGATGTAACTATACTGGTGTCATGATATTGGCGTCACGATACTGGTGTCACGATACTGGTGTCACGATACAGGTGTCACGATACTGGTGTCACGATACGATTTTCTATCGATTTCTTTTTACAAATGATACGTTTTTGTCCTTTTATTATTTCTCAATCAGACAAATGCTACACATTTCTCAGGGATGTTAGTGAAATTCCCAGTGAATTTATTTTTAATGTCAAATAATAAAACAAAGTTTACATTTCAAAACAAACGCCAAATAAATTAATTATTAATATTAAAAAAGAGATCTCGTCATATTAACAAACTAAGGCTTTGCTTGTGCTTTTTCCTATAGCTCAGATGTTTTCAAAGAAATATCAGAATATCCATTTTCTTGCAGAAGCTGAGATCTCTGCACATTCACAATGTCCCCTGCTGAGGAAAATAACATTCACTTTGAACAGAAGTGGCTGGTTTGGAGAGGTTTGCTTCTGCTAGACTGGAGAGCAGTAAGTGTACAGCCCGGCATATTCTTTGTATTACTTGAGTGGACAGCTATTAAGGCAAATGGATGTTTCAGCTTTGTACAGAAATCTGACCCTTTTTCTACAACAGTAAACGGCCTCATATCTGTTTCCATGAAAACACAGATGCGTCTTGCAATCTCTGTGGCTCTCACACTCGTCGCCCGGAGTGGGGCTGCAAATCTGCCGGTCAGTGTGGTTTGGCGTATGAATTGCGTTTTATTCGCAGACTGAGCTTCTCTCTGTGGCGCTGTGGTCAGCTTTATCATGTGTGTTGTGCTATTATTGAATATTAGCAGTTTTTTGTGCATTTTGTGCAGTATCTGCAACAGATATCGCTTTAGTTGAACACCTCACGCTTTAGTTTTTAGCCTTCTGAAAACCCAAATGCCGCCACAGCTTCGATTTGAATGAGAATGGGGCTTCCTCATTATCAACGTCATCTACACTAGCTGCCGCCGTGTTTGGGACTGTTTAACGTTACGACTCCCACGCTGCTATCGTGATTGGAAAGTATACAGCTGCAAAATGTGCATTGCGGTTTGTTTAACATCTCGTTTAACAAGTTGTCATTGATTTTCAGGAGTGCACAGTAAGATTTCATATCTCCCACCCAATGACAGGTGCCATGACAACCAGATCATCAGTGTTATTCACCAGTCAGTGGTCTAAGCTTTTGACCGGTTCTGTATATTTTCAGCCCAAACATCAGAACAGGAGATATCAGATATACCAGTGCATGATGAAACTTGGTACAGGTTGACACTTTCAGTCACCATATACACAGTGTAATAACCTCATTGGTGTCTCAATGACAGAGCTACTACATACCGCCCTTTACCCACATCACACTGAGCCATTGCTTGTTTATGACATCCTATAACACTGCATTACAAAGGAAGTGAGCTCTATATTTGCTTTACTGGTTTTAGGTAGCCATTTCCTGAGTACTTCCAGCCACACGTCAACATGTATTCTGCCGACTGTTTCATGGTATGACAGATAAGGTACTTAATCTCTATTAGGTCTTACTGTGCCACAATGCGTATGAGCATTAAGAAGCTCTCACCAAACGTATGGATGGAAAAATGTGTTGGCAGTATAAAAAGACATCCTACAAATGAGTTTCACATCAAAACAAAACACGAGTAACTACTATGAGTACTACATGAGTAACTACTATGTGTACTACATAGATAACTACTATGAGTACTACATAGATAACTACTATGAGTAGTACACGAGTAACTACTATGAGTACTACATAGAAAACTACTATGAGTACTACATGAGTAACTACTATGAGTACTACATGAGTAACAACTATCAGTACTACATGAGTAACTACTATGAGTACTACATGATTAACTACTATGAGTACTACATGAGTAACACTATGTGTATTACATAGATAACTACTATGAGTACTACATGAGTAACTACTATGAGTACTACATGAGTAACTACTATGTGTACTACATAGATAACTACTACGAGTACTACATAGATAACTACTATGAGTACTACACGAGTAACTACTATGAGTACTACATAGATAACTACTATGAGTACTACATGAGTAACTACTATGAGAACTACATGAGTAACTACTATGAGAACTACATAGATAATTTCTATGAGTACTACATGAGTAACTACTATGAGTACTACATGAGTAACTACTATGAGTACTACATGAGTAACTACTATGAGTACTACATGAGTAACTACTATGTGTACTACATGAGCAACTACTATGAGTACTACATGAGTAACTACTATGAGTAATACACGAGTAACTACTATGAGTAATACACGAGTAACTACTATGAGTAATACACGAGTAACTACTATGAGTACTACGCGAGTAACTACTTTAAGTACTACATGAGTAACTACTATGAGTACTACATAAGTAACTACTATGTGTACTACATAAGTACCTACTATGTGTACTACATAGATAACTACTATGAGTACTACACAAGTAACTACTATGAGTACTACATAGATAACTACTATGAGTACTACACAAGTAACTACTATGAGTACTACATAGAAAACTAATATGAGTACTACATGAGTAACTACTATGAGTACTACATAGATAACTACTATGAGTACTACATGAGTAACTTCTATGAGTAACTATAATGAGTACTACATGAGTAACTACTATGAGTACTACATGATTAACTAGTATGAGTACTACATGACTAACTACTATGTGTACTACATGAGTAACTACTATGAGTACTACATGAGTAACTACTATGAGTAGTACACGAGTAACTACTATGAGTACTACATAGAAAACTACTATGAGTACTACATGAGTAACTACTATGAGTACTACATGAGTAACAACTATCAGTACTACATGAGTAACTACTATGAGTACTACATGATTAACTACTATGAGTACTACATGAGTAACACTATGTGTATTACATAGATAACTACTATGAGTACTACATGAGTAACTACTATGAGTACTACATGAGTAACTACTATGTGTACTACATAGATAACTACTACGAGTACTACATAGATAACTACTATGAGTACTACACGAGTAACTACTATGAGTACTACATAGATAACTACTATGAGTACTACATGAGTAACTACTATGAGAACTACATAGATAATGTCTATGAGTACTACATGAGTAACTACTATGAGTACTACATGAGTAACTACTATGAGTACTACATGAGTAACTACTATGAGTACTACATGAGTAACTACTATGTGTACTACATGAGCAACTACTATGAGTACTACATGAGTAACTACTATGAGTAATACACGAGTAACTACTATGAGTAATACACGAGTAACTACTATGAGTAATACACGAGTAACTACTATGAGTACTACGCGAGTAACTACTTTAAGTACTACATGAGTAACTACTATGAGTACTACATAAGTAACTACTATGTGTACTACATAGATAACTACTATGAGTACTACACAAGTAACTACTATGAGTACTACATAGAAAACTAATATGAGTACTACATGAGTAACTACTATGAGTACTACATAGATAACTACTATGAGTACTACATGAGTAACTTCTATGAGTAACTATAATGAGTACTACATGAGTAACTACTATGAGTACTACATGATTAACTAGTATGAGTACTACATGACTAACTACTATGTGTACTACATGAGTAACTACTATGAGTACTACATGAGTAACTACTATGAGTAGTACACGAGTAACTACTATGAGTACTACATAGAAAACTACTATGAGTACTACATGAGTAACTACTATGAGTACTACATGAGTAACAACTATCAGTACTACATGAGTAACTACTATGAGTACTACATGATTAACTACTATGAGTACTACATGAGTAACACTATGTGTATTACATAGATAACTACTATGAGTACTACATGAGTAACTACTATGAGTACTACATGAGTAACTACTATGAGTACTACATGAGTAACTACTATGTGTACTACATAGATAACTACTACGAGTACTACATAGATAACTACTATGAGTACTACACGAGTAACTACTATGAGTACTACATAGATAACTACTATGAGTACTACATGAGTAACTACTATGAGAACTACATAGATAATGTCTATGAGTACTACATGAGTAACTACTATGAGTACTACATGAGTAACTACTATGAGTACTACATGAGTAACTACTATGAGTACTACATGAGTAACTACTATGTGTACTACATGAGCAACTACTATGAGTACTACATGAGTAACTACTATGAGTAATACACGAGTAACTACTATGAGTAATACACGAGTAACTACTATGAGTAATACACGAGTAACTACTATGAGTACTACGCGAGTAACTACTTTAAGTACTACATGAGTAACTACTATGAGTACTACATAAGTAACTACTATGTGTACTACATAAGTACCTACTATGTGTACTACATAGATAACTACTATGAGTACTACACAAGTAACTACTATGAGTACTACATAGATAACTACTATGAGTACTACACAAGTAACTACTATGAGTACTACATAGAAAACTAATATGAGTACTACATGAGTAACTACTATGAGTACTACATAGATAACTACTATGAGTACTACATAGATAACTACTATGAGTACTACATGAGTAACTACTATGAGTACTACATGAGTAACACCTATCAGTACTACATGAGTAACAACTATGAGTACTACATGAGTAACTATGTGTACTACATAGATAACTACTATGAGTACTACATGAGTAACTTCTATGAGTAACTATAATGAGTACTACATGAGTAACTACTATGAGTACTACATGATTAACTAGTATGAGTACTACATGACTAACTACTATGTGTACTACATGAGTAACTACTATGAGTACTACATGAGTAACTACTATGAGTAATACACAAGTAACTACTATGAGTACTACATGAGTAACTACTATGAGTAATACACAAGTAACTACTATGAGTACTACATGAGTAAAACCAAAGGAGTAGCAGTCAAGTGGTAACTGAGACACCATGATTGTATCTTTTTCTCAAACGTCATTGGAAAAAATCACATTTTCTTAATGTCCAGACTTTATGAGGTGAATATAAGACATTGGACATGTCCAGACTTTATGAGGTGAATATAAGACATTGGACATGTCCAGACTTTATGAGGTGAATATAAGACATTGGACATGTCCAGACTTTATCAGGTGAATATAAGACATTGGACATGTCCAGACTTTATTAGGTGAATATAAGACATTGGACATGTCCAGACTTTATGAGGTGAATATATAAGACATTGGACATGTCCAGACTTTTCTTACTCTTCCTAGCCATCTATACAGAATCAGAAAGTGTTTTATTCACCAAAGTTCCTTTTTTTACGCGCAAAGAATATGTATTTCTGTAAACGTTAAATGCAATCAATATTTCAGTGTTGAAGAACACATGTGTATAGCCTCTTTTGTATGTAGTACACTTAGATTTCCACACATTTTGCAAATGGAGTTACAAGCAGGCATCTGTTGACCTCGTAAAAAATGTACTTCCTACAGCAGATGCTGAAGATGGTGAGATTACTTATTTTTTCGTGGTTGTGGCTTTTTCTACTTTATCTTTTTACATGCACCAGATGAAGCATAACTCTGATGCAATCGTTCTCAGCTGTGTTCTTTATACTGTATGTTGATTGATATGTAGCAGAAACAGCTTAGTGTGTTCTTTATACTGTATGTTGATTGATCTGTAGTAGAAAAGCTTAGTGTGTTCTTTATACTGTATGTTGATTGATCTGTAGTAGAAAAGCTTAGTGTGTTCTTTATACTGTATGTTGATTGATCTGTAGTAGAACAGCTTAGTGTGTTCTTTATACTGTATGTTGATTGATCTGTAGTAGAAAAGCTTAGTGTGTTCTTTATACTGTATGTTGATTGATCTGTAGTAGAAAAGCTTAGTGTGTTCTTTATACTGTATGTTGATTGATCTGTAGTAGAAAAGCTTAGTGTGTTCTTTATACTGTATGTTGATTGATCTGTAGTAGAAAAGCTTAGTGTGTTCTTTATACTGTATGTTGATTGATCTGTAGTAGAAAAGCTTAGTGTGTTCTTTATACTGTATGTTGATTGATCTGTAGTAGAAAAGCTTAGTGTGTTCTTTATACTGTATGTTGATTGATCTGTAGTAGAAAAGCTTAGTGTGTTCTTTATACTGTATGTTGATTGATCTGTAGTAGAAAAGCTTAGTGTGTTCTTTATACTGTATGTTGATTGATCTGTAGTAGAAAAGCTTAGTGTGTTCTTTATACTGTATGTTGATTGATCTGTAGTAGAAAAGCTTAGTGTGTTCTTTATACTGTATGTTGATTGATCTGTATTAGAAAAGCTTAGTGTGTTCTTTATACTGTATGTTGATTGATCTGTAGTAGAAAAGCTTAGTGTGTTCTTTATACTGTATGTTGATTGATCTGTAGTAGAAAAGCTTAGTGTGTTCTTTATATTATATGTTGATTGATCTGCAGCAGAAAAGCTTAGTGTGTTTTTTTAAACTTAAATATACTCCTTTTCTACCTTTACTTTATTTTCGCTTCTTGTTTTCTTTTCCCTTTCCTTTTTCCTGTCCTTCTTCCCTACAGACAGGCTCTTGGGCAGATTCCCGCTGTTCAGATCTTATCAGAAGTCACTCTCAGCTGCCGGTCTCTCTTTGTCTTTTAGTCTGTGGATCGAGCCGCTCTTACTTTCCCCCTAGCGGCTTTTCTTGCCTCACAGGAGTTAAGGAGTGTGGCAGTAACGCTGCCATCCTCTCTTGCGAATGTCTTTGTAAGGCCAGGGTCACTTTTTTATTTTTCATACTTTTTTTCTAATGTGGACAAATAAGTAGGGTAAGTGGCCCATAATAGCCTGGTTCAAAACGATACTGCCATTAGCACCAAGCCAATACTAAAAGGAGGTGTGAAACTCATCTTTACTAGTGGCTTTAAAAACGGTCTCTAGAGACTGTGCATATATATTAGTGGACTTTACCACAGAGTGCTTTTCCGACCATCACCAGGTATCTCTCTTCCAGAAGTTTCCCCCTCTTCTGCTCACTTACTCTTCATCTCCCATTCACTGTCTTCCTCTTTCCCCCTCTGTCGCTCTCTTCCATTGTGATGTGGCACATGTTATTATTGTAATGTGGCACATGTTAGTTCTCTATTATTGTGATGTGGCACATGTTAGTTCTCTATTATTGTGATGTGGCACATGTTAGTTCTCTATTATTGTGATGTGGCACATGTTAGTTCTCTATCATTGTGATGTGGCACATGTTAGTTCTCTATTATTGTGATGTGGCACACGTTAGTTCTCTATTATTGTGATGTGGCACATGTTAGTTCTCTATTATTGTGATGTGGCACACGTTAGTTCTCTATTATTGTGATGTGGCACATGTTAGTTCTCTATTATTGTGATGTGGCACATGTTAGTTCTCTATTATTGTGATGTGGCACATGTTAGTTCTCTATTATTGTGATGTGGCACATGTTAGTTCTCTATTATTGTGATGTGGCACATGTTAGTTCTCTATTATTGTGATGTGGCACATGTTAGTTCTCTATTATTGTGATGTGGCACATGTTATTTCTCTATCATTGTGATGTGGCACATGTTAGTTCTCTATTATTGTGATGTGGCACATGTTAGTTCTCTATTGGCGCTTTTCCACTACAAAGAACCAGCTCGACTCGACTTGGCCGGACTCGGCTCCGCTCGCTTTCGCTTCGTTTTCCAATGCAGATAGTACCTGCGCAATAGTACCCGGTCGTCATTTTGTTATTTTTTTATTATTTTTTTTTTATTAAAAATTTAGGCACAATATACATCATCATGTAAACAGCATACAAATGTAAATGACATTTAACATAAAATAAAAATAAATTAAAAAATAAACAGGAAATTATAAATTGACAGGAATAAAGAAAAACATTAATGTAGTCAGGTTGAGGTTTCAGGGAAAACCTTCTCATACTCTTTTATTAGTTTGTTACATTTTTTATCATTTATTAATCTGAGTGACCTGACTAAGGACTTCAGTTCTAAGAGGAAAGGAGCAAACCTAGGTAGTGAGCTGGAAAACTTTTGTTTGTGAATGTAAAATTTTGCGTAAAGGATAAAGAAATTAACTAGATAATCAAGTGAGCTATCCACAGGATTAATATAATAACATACAATGTCTTTAAGATTAAAAGATACATTTGCTCCACCAGATTCAGAGAGGTGAGACCCTAGATCTGTCCAGAATTTCAAGGTTATTTCACAATTGAAAAAAAGGTGAGAAATTGTTTCTGTGTCATGTTTACAAATGTGCAAGAAGAATCAATGTTTGTAAATGTTGCAATAAGATGATTAGCCGGGTAAATTTTATGCAACATTTTAAAATGTACTTCTCTAACTTTGTTTGAGATACAATATTTATATGGCAAGAGCCAAGCTTCTCTACAGTGTATGTCCTCAATTTGCACCCTCCAGAAAAACTTGCCTCTAGGAACTGATTTATTTTTCTTTTGAAGAATTTGGCGTATATGTTTATTGTTACATCTCATGTCCATAAGTTCAATTCCATCCAGCTTCAGCACGGGTTGTAATTTAGCTCCAACATTGTAAGATAAGTGTTTTTTTAACAGCTGGATTAGACTGCATGGGATTGCACGAGTTAAAGAATTGAATTCTCTGAATGGGATTGGAAAACCATGGACAGACATGAACTGTTCATAAGATAGCATATTACCAAAACTATCAAAAAGATCAAGAATATTATTTATACCTCTTTGGAACCATTTATCAAAGAACAATGATTTGTTTCTGACCAGTATGTCGCAGTTGTTCCAAAGAAACGTTTTGTGAGGAGAGAAATTGTGGACATAGGCCAGTTTCCATGCTAAAAGAGCTTGCTGATGGAATTTTGACAATTTAATAGGTATTCTGTTTGGCATATAATTACAAGTCAAAAGAAAAGAGAGACCTCCAATTTTGTTAAAGATATAATTAGGAATGAAATACCAAACTGAATTGGGATATTTAAGACACCTTTTTAACCAATTAACCCTGAAAGTATTGACCGTATCTGCAAAGTCCAGGACTTCGAGACCTTCTGATTTACTATTGGATAGTACTGATTTCTTAAGCCTATGTGACTTATTCTTCCAAATAAAAGCCAGGAACGCAGCATTAATTTTGGAGGCCGTAAGATCTTTCACAAATAATGATAAAGAGGGGTACACAAAGCGGGATAGTCCTTCTGCCTTGGAGAGGAGAACTCTACCCAACATGGACAAGTCTCTTTGAAGCCACATATTAAAAATAGTCTTAGTTTTAGTTAGTCTGTGTGAGAAGTTAAGATGTTGTCTGGCAATTAGATTTTTTGTGATATGTATACCCAAATATTTAACGGAGTCCCTTATCGGAATATTTTCAATAACAGATTCATTACAATCATGGAGAGCTAACAATTCGCATTTAGACATATTTAAAGTTAGGCCTGAAGCTCTTGAAAATTGATTTATCAGATTGATACAGTTAGGCAGTTGTTTCTTATCTTTCAAAAATAGTGTAGTATCATCTGCCAGCTGAGAAATCTTTAGCTCCCTACCAAAAATGGAAATTCCTTCGAAGTGTTGGTCCCTCATTATATGAGTTGACAATAACTCAGTGACCAAGAGAAATAAAAATTGAGAAAACGGGCAGCCTTGCCTGACCCCTCTATTAATTTGGAATCTTGCAGAGGTATTGAGATTGATCATAACCGAACTGCTAATATCTCTATAAAACATATTGACAATGCTGACAAAGCTACTTCCAAAACCAAACTCTTTAAGGGAATGTGACAAGAAGTGATGCTCTATCGTATCAAACGCTTTATAGAAATCCAAAAACAAAATAAGAGCCTCTGATTTAACTGCATCTGCATAATCTAGCAAGTCCAAGATGAGCCTTATATTACAACTAATGTGCCGGTTTTTCATAAATCCTGACTGAGTCTCAGCTATAATAGGCTCTAGCCCTTTCTTCAGTCTGTTAGCGTATACTAAGGCCAAAATTTTATAGTCTATCGTTAAAAGAGTAATGGGGCGCCAATTGTCTATTAATAGAGGGTCCTTATCAGGTTTAGGGATAAGAGATATAATGCCCTGCTTCATGGTATCTGCCATCTCCTTTTGGTCAATGCATTCTTTGTACATACAGGTCAAGGGATGCCTAATAAGTTCCCAAAAGTGTACATAAAACTCCACCGATAAACCGTCAACTCCTGGGGATTTTCCTTTCTTCATTGAAAACAATGCATCCTTAATTTCAGTAGCTGACAGATCAGTGTCACACATAGATTTAAATTCTTTCGAGATTAAAGGGATATTATTGCGAATGTTATCCAGGAAATTTGCACAGTCATCATGGTTAAATTTAGATTCATATAGTTTACTATAAAAATCAGTGACAAACTCAGAGATAAGCTTAGGGTCTTTTGAGGACTCTCCATTGATAGTAAGGGCAGTCAAAGACTTCCTCTTAAAGTTTCTCTTCTCCAGGGCAAAAAAGTAACTTGTGTTTCTCTCCCCCTCTTCTAGCCATCTAGCTCTAGACCTGATAAACGCTCCTTTTGCCATTTCTAAAAACATTTTATCTAGCTCTAGTCGGAGGTCCTTTAATTTTAGTTCGTCTTCCATAGTAATAATATCTTTAGTTAGTAAAAGGTTGAGTTTATTCATCAACTCACTCTCTTGCAACCGCTTTATCTTCTTAAGTTCCTTACTTCTTCTGATAGCAACATATCTAACTTTATATTTAAAGAATTCCCATTTTTTCTTATGTTCAAAGTTCGAGCCATCACAAAGTATTTGTTCTGCTAGATTCTTAATAGAATTATTAAACAAATCATCCTTTAGGAGAGAGTTGTTGAATTTCCAATACCCTTGCATTCCACAGGTCTTCTGGGTGGCACCTAGTTTTAAGATAATCTGTTTATGGTCCGATAATGGCATACAAGTGATTAACTTCCGTCACAAATTGGAGAATGGCGGAGGAAATTAAAAATAGATCAATCCTCGATTTCAAAGTTAGACTTCCGTTACACCATGTGAAATCTGTCACGCTAGGGTTAAAGAAACGCCATGCATCAGTTAAAGAAAGGTCCGAACATAGCGAAGAGACAAGGTTATTCCCCTGTGAAGCTTGGAGTAGCCTAGGTGGGAATCTATCTTTCATGTCGTCCGGGCATACATTAAAGTCTCCACAAAAAATGATATATGCACCTTGGTACTTATTTTTTAGCTCCATCAGTTTGGATGTCAATACACTAAATAGGATCCTGTTAGAAGCATAGGAATTAAATCCATAAATATTACCATCCACAGAGGGCACTGATTCCATAACATCCCCTTTAAATTTATGTAGAAATATTAACACCCCAGCTGAATGATTAGTACCATGGCTAAAGAAAGCCAAATTGCCCCATTGTGTTTTCCAGAATTTTGTGTCAGAATCACAAGAATGTGTCTCCTGAAGTAAAATTAAATCAGCCTCTGATCTCTTACAATACAAGAAGATTGCCTTCCTCTTAGTAATATCCCTTACACCCCTGACATTCAAAGATATGACATTACGAGAACTAAACATACAATCCATAAACAACGTACAATAAAGAAATAAAAAATAAAAAACTTCACCTGAACAGGTTTACTTGTCAACCAAGTAATCACCAGCAACCTTGGAATGTGCTAAAAGAATCCACCAGGAAAAGAGGTGGTGATGAACAACCGTTGGAACTCACTAATCAAGAACTGACTTGGAAGGCCTCAACAGCCTAACTTCCACACATACAGAATACAAAATTAAACTTCACAAAGGGCAACACACTGGGAATAACATGTGTCAACTGGGGATCATAGTTATTTCCCCAAAAATATTCTCAACAACATGTCAAGTGCAGGCAGCAATAGCAGCAAAAGAAACACACTTTATAGAAAACACTTCTCTAGTGTGCTTGGATGAGATAACTATCTTTCTAAGTTATGACTCTAGGTACCTGTCACCTCTGCAGAGTCAATTTTTTTCCCATTAATGAAGACAAATGGGCCGCGAAAGGGGGCCTTTTTCCCCTCATCCCTTGCTTTCTTCACCAGTGGCCAAAGTTTCTCTCTTGCTGCTTTATCCTCCGGGGACAGTGCCTCTGTGATCCTCAGGTTGTTGTCGAGGAGAAACTTAGAACCTTTCGCCTCCCTCCATACAGCATCACGGAGAAGTCGCAGTGCAAACAGGATAATTATAGATCTCTTCGAGCCGTCTTGTCGTCGTGGCCCAATGCGATGGACTATGTCAACCCCTTCCTTGAGCTTGTCACGGATTCTAGGCGCCACCTTCTCTAAAATATTAATGACCCTGCACCTGACGTCCTCTCCATCTTCTTCCTTCACCCCGTGCAGTTTCAGCGACCAATTCCGGCTATAACGTTGACAGTCCGCGATATTCGCCTTCAGGATCTTGTTTTCAGCCTGTAGTGCATGAATCTCATCTTTCATTCCTTCAGTAGTTTTCTTCTGCTGCATTACCTCCATCATAAGTTTTTGCACTGTGGAAGTGAGTTTCTCACACCGTTGTTTTTTCAATGCTAGAGATTTTTTGAAAAGACTCGTCATGTTTTCGTGCTAGCTCCCGGATTGCTTCTAGAATTTCCCCGTTTTCTCTGCTATCGGACTTTACTCTCTTCGCGGGCGGTTTCACCGGAGTATCTGGGAGTTGAGTCGCGAGGCAGCCAGATCCGGAACCCAGGGTAGCATCGATAAAGTTGACACTGTCCATTAAATCCAGACCATTAGGTCCGCCATCGTTGCTAGCGCCCTCCTCGCATGACATTCCATGTGTGTTGCTGCTAGCCGCCAGCGTCGTAAGTGTTGTTGAAACTTTTTTGTCTTTTCTCTTCCCCATCCAAGTTCGTGTTATTTACTCATATACAAGACGTTTTTTATGTATTGCCCTATATCAACATTATCTAAGTTACATTAGTTGTTCAATCACCGAACCCTGGAATTTACCGGACAGAGCGAAAAACACGCCCACCTACATTGCCGCCATCTTGGCTCTCCACCCGGTCGTCATAGCGACCCGGCAGGAAAATGCTGTGACATAATCCTCTACGCGACGCGGCGACACACACATCCGAAATCGCCATATTATTGCGGTGGGCGGGGCTTATATAGACTTCTATCTGTAGAGTTTTGACAATGTGCCACGACTGTCTTGCTTTTGACCACAGATTGGTGGAACGATCACAATATGGACAGTCATGCAGATTGTACGCATTTGCTCACTGGATTCGGAACACAGGCAGTGGGCTTGACATCCTTTAGTTAAAGCTTGTTGTAACTGCTGTCAGACAGTGGAGACGACATGCATCAGAGTCAGTTTACCCTTTAGTAAGAGCTTGTTGTAACCGCTGTCAGACAGTGGAGACGACATGCATCAGAGTCAGTTTACCCTTTAGTAAGAGCTTGTTGTAACCGCTGTCAGACAGTGGAGACGACATGCATCAGAGTCAGTTCACCCTTTAGTTAGAGCTTGTTGTAACCGCTGTCAGACAGTTGAGGCGACATGCATCAGAGTCAGTTTACCCTTTAGTAAGAGCTTGTTGTAACCGCTGTCAGACAGTGGAGACGACATGCATCAGAGTCAGTTTACCCTTTAGTAAGAGCTTGTTGTAACCGCTGTCAGACAGTGGAGACGACATGCATCAGAGTCAGTTTACCCTTTAGTAAGAGCTTGTTGTAACCGCTGTCAGACAGTGGAGACGACATGCATCAGAGTCAGTTCACCCTTTAGTTAGAGCTTGTTGTAACCGCTGTCAGACAGTTGAGGCGACATGCATCAGAGTCAGTTTACCCTTTAGTAAGAGCTTGTTGTAACCGCTGTCAGACAGTGGAGACGACATGCATCAGATTCAGTTCACCCGTTAAACACTGACATCACAATGTATTATGAAGGAAACAGTCTTTTATAAGGAATGCTATTAATTGTTGTTGAAAATCTTATAGTCTCTGGCTTTTCAAATCTCTCCTCGTCTCTGCCAGCTGATCCAGGTGTTTGAACAATAATCCAAGTTACTAAAACATCCAATTCAACTTGTCAACTTACTATCACACCATTGCTTAAGTGAATCTGTGAAACATCTGGCTGTCCCTAGGTAGAGTTTAAAGAACCAATGTCCTAGCCTACACAGATATACTTACATGTCAAATGAAATGTCAAATAGGTAATGGAAATCCTGTTTGCTACTGTGGCAACTGTGACCAGGGCGATTTATATTTGAGCCCCAAAACCTCTAGGGGGTAAATTGTTACTTGAGAACTTTTCAGTAATTGAATAGTGACACTTGGAATGAACGCTACAGTCGCAGTTGGTTCTGGCCTGGCCAGAGGCTATCATCATCTCTGATTCTCCGGACTGGGTCCAGCGCCAATCTCACAGTAGGCTAGATGTCTGTGTTGCTGGACTCTGGTTGCTTGTCATTACTCTGCAACCAGCCAGGGACCGGTCCGTCCTGCTACATATTTACCCCATTCAGGCTTGATGCCGCGACCCCAGTGGTGGGGGGTCGTTTGGAGGGAAGTGAACAGAGGTGGAGGCATTTGAAATGCAGCCGTTTAGTCTCCATTTCTCTGTGATCTCGGCATTGTGTTCAGAGAGCTTGAAAGCAGCAGCTTCCCTACTCTGGGATTAAGGAGGGTTCTGAAGGCGGGCGTGCGGGCGAGTGTCTACGGTGCCCAAGCTTGCCCTAGTTAGCTGGCATAACGCACTGCGGGCAGCAAATTCTCACACAACCCCTGCTGACTTCAGAGGGACTGGCGGAGAGACGGTACTTAATATTTTTCTTGGCTTTTGCAAGTTGGTGTATTATGTAACCCAATGCAGGAAATAATGCTGATCACAAGATTTTGGAATCTGTTTTTTTTTGAGAAGTGTAGGGAATTGTGTTACAGCCTATGAATGCCACATTTTATGTTCTCTTAACATTTGTTCTACACTGTTTATGTCACAGACTCTAGCTTGTCCTAGGATGTGCTCAAAGCATAGGAACATTCACAACAAATTAACATTTCAGAAAGCGTTTTTTATAAATGTATGCATTTTCAATTTTACACACAGATTTTGACCTTGTCCTTTAAACAGACAAGATAAGGATATTGCAAACAATGTATTCATACATATATACAGTACGTCTTATCTTCTGTATTTTCGTACATTTACATACATACTGTGTATATGTGGAAGAACTGCCGTTGGAGACAGAAAGTGGGCATCTCCTATACATAGTTGTAGTCCTTGAACCATGACAGGCAGGGCCACGATTCAATTCTAACACTGACAGGCAGGGCCACGATTCAATTCTTACACTGACAGGCAGGGCCACGATTCAATTCTAACACTGACAGGCAGAGCCACGATTCAATTCTGAACACTGACAGGCAGAGCCACGATTCAATTCTAACACTGACAGGCAGAGCCACGATTCAATTCTAACACTGACAGGCAGGGCCACGATTCAATTCTAACACTGACAAGCAGGGCCACGATTCAATTCTAACACTTACAAGCAGGGCCACGATTAAATTCTAACACTGACAGGCAGAGCCACGATTCAATTCTAACACTGACAAGCAGAGCCACGACTCAATTCTAACACTGACAAGCAGGGCCACGATTCAATTCTAACACTGACAAGCAGGGCCACGATTCAATTCTAACACTGACAAGCAGGGCCACGATTCAATTCTAACACTGACAGGCAGGGCCACGATTCAATTCTAACACTGACAGGCAGAGCAACGACTCAATTCTAACACTGACAAGCAGGGCCACGATTCAATTCTAACACTGACAAGCAGAGCAACGACTCAATTCTAACACTGACAAGCAGGGCCACGATTCAATTCTAACACTGACAAGCAGAGCAACGACTCAATTCTAACACTGACAAGCAGAGCCACGATTCAATTCTAACACTGACAGGCAGAGCAACGACTCAATTCTAACACTGACAAGCAGGGCCACGATTCAATTCTAACACTGACAGGCAGGGCCACGATTCAATTCTAACACTGACAGGCAGAGCCACGATTCAATTCTAACACTGACAGGCAGAGCAACGACTCAATTCTAACACTGACAAGCAGGGCCACGATTCAATTCTAACACTGACAGGCAGAGCAACGACTCAATTCTAACACTGACAGGCAGAGCAACGACTCAATTCTAACACTGACAAGCAGAGCCACGATTCAATTCTAACACTGACAGGCAGGGCCACGATTCAATTCTAACACTGACAAGCAGAGCCACGATTCAATTCTAACACTGACAGGCAGGGCCACGATTCAATTCTAACACTGACAGGCAGAGCCACGACTCAATTCTAACACTGACAAGCAGGGCCACGATTCAATTCTAACACTGACAAGCAGGGCCACGATTCAATTCTAACACTGACAAGCAGGGCCACGATTCAATTCTAACACTGACAGGCAGGGCCACGATTCAATTCTAACACTGACAGGCAGAGCCACGATTCAATTCTAACACTGACAGGCAGAGCAACGACTCAATTCTAACACTGACAAGCAGGGCCACGATTCAATTCTAACACTGACAAGCAGGGCCACAATTCAATTCTAACACTGACAGGCAGAGCCACGATTCATTTCTAACACTGACAAGCAGAGCCACGACTCAATTCTAACACTGACAAGCAGGGCCACGATTCAATTCTAACACTGACAAGCAGGGCCACGATTCAATTCTAACACTGACAAGCAGGGCCACGATTCAATTCTAACACTGACAGGCAGGGCCACGATTCAATTCTAACACTGACAGGCAGAGCCACGATTCAATTCTAACACTGACAGGCAGAGCAACGACTCAATTCTAACACTGACAAGCAGGGCCACGATTCAATTCTAACACTGACAGGCAGAGCAACGACTCAATTCTAACACTGACAGGCAGAGCAACGACTCAATTCTAACACTGACAAGCAGGGCCACGATTCAATTCTAACACTGACAGGCAGGGCCACGATTCAATTCTAACACTGACAGGCAGGGCCACGATTCAATTCTAACACTGACAGGCAGAGCCACGATTCAATTCTAACACTGACAGGCAGAGCAACGACTCAATTCTAACACTGACAAGCAGGGCCACGATTCAATTCTAACACTGACAGGCAGAGCAACGACTCAATTCTAACACTGACAAGCAGGGCCACGATTCAATTCTAACACTGACAGGCAGGGCCACGATTCAATTCTAACACTGACAGGCAGGGCCACGATTCAATTCTAACACTGACAGGCAGAGCCACGATTCAATTCTAACACTGACAGGCAGAGCAACGACTCAATTCTAACACTGACAAGCAGGGCCACGATTCAATTCTAACACTGACAGGCAGGGCCACGATTCAATTCTAACACTGACAAGCAGAGCCACAATTCTAACACTGACATAAAAGTGTCTTGTGCAACATATTAGAAATGTTGATTCAACTCTGTCTATTTTAATAGCCTGAGTTATTTGGCTGAAACAATTCAGAAGCAAGTATCCCTTGCCAGGCCTAATGAGGTCATTTATATTAGCAAGATTGAATGATAAACAGTTTCTCAAGCTTTTGACAGCTCAATCAATACGAAAACACAATGCTATGCATATATAACATAATTGATTCCTAGCAAAGCATCTTCCACGTCTTTTTCGCTAAACAGACTCAGTCAAAATGTTGAGATTGCCAACAATGATTTGATGAAATTCATGACCTGCTTCAAGTGGTAATAAAAGGCATAACAAATATGTTTATCAGTGATCAGGTACAGAGTTCAAGACAATATTTTTGAAGAGAGGAGGCAATGTTTTCTAATGTTCTTACAGTTTTCCAAAATTTGCCGGATTCCTTCATACTCAGATATTGTGTAGTGCAGAATGAGCTAGGCAAAGCGGATGATCGTGTTTGTGGTATTCATTTAACCAGCAAGAAAAAACAAACATGTAGACAGCGGACGGAAAAATGAAACAATGTAAGTAAAATAAAGTGCGCACTGAGACGGGTACTAATTTAAACAAAACAGAGATATAGAAAACACAACACTCACCTGCAAGGACATGTAACACTGAAATAATGAGAAGCAACACTCTATATCCCCAGTGAATTTAAATATCCTAGCATTTGCTAATCACTGAAATTAATAACAGCTGTGCCCAATGAATGCAGACCAACTGGAAATGAAGCGTGCACCCCACTAAACCACCCAGAGTGAGAACTAACGGTTCCCACTTGTGACTTTGTGTTTTTCAAAATAGGTTGATTTTGCCTTTTTGACAAGCCTGATAAATATATTTCTTAATTGCCCCAATGTATTTCTGCAATAAAAATGTGGACAGCATTTATCTAGTAATTGTTGTTTTGAGCCAAAAAGGATATCAAAAACAGATTCTGCTCCTTAATGGATGTGAAAAACTATTTAACACTTCTGCAGTCATTCATCTTTCTATTAAAAACCCTGTGTCAATAATGTAGAACATAATGAGAGGATTTACTATGTGGATAAAATATTGAGAATATAATTATATTTCGAAAATAGTGGCACACAACTTTTTGATATTACATGTCCGGATGCACAAAATATAGTAGGAAACTTATATATAGATATGCAAATCCATTCCTTAGAACATATTCTCCAAAAATATGTGTACCTTCAGATTTCAAAAAATCTAGGATAATTAAAAGAAAATGTTGTTAGTGTAAGAATTCATTTGATAATGCTTTAAATGAAATAAAATGCACACAGCTTGTCTAAAGAATATGAATATATGTTAATGAGTCTATTAAGAAGGGCAAAATGTCATCAGATTACCGTGGCGATTAATTGGTGCTTTATCTATTTAACACAATATCGGCAGAGTATTCATCAATAAAGAGTTACTGTTAAATAATAAATTAATAGACAGAGATAACAATCGTTTTGAAAGAATAATTATTTAAAGCAAGCATGCAATGTAAATCATAATAATTAGCCCCAATGGGTTTAATAATAAAGTACTTAAAACAATGTAGATTAGTGCTTCTACAATAAATTATGTGAGACTGTTGCATAACTTAAATATTAAAGAGTAGAAATATAGCCTTTATATGGTATTAGAACAATTATGGCCCTATATAACAAAGTATGTCTAATGTACCTAGAAGATTGATATTGCAACTCTGTACAGGATCGTCCTGTACGACTCAGAGCTGCAGGAGTGTTAAAGAACTGTTGGAAAGAGAAAGTGATGCAGACAGTTTGTTACATAGTTGGCAAGCAGGTGTTTTATAACCAATACTGTACTGAAACTCCTGCTATTTGAGAACATGTTCTGTAAACAAACATAAATACATATTATATTTAATTAATATATTAAAGTGATTTTCAGACTTCCATAATGACTTCTTACATGCCAGTCGTGTGTTTGCTTTTTATTACTTTCACACACACATTCAAAGAGATATAGTTGAGCTACTCATTGGAGTTTTCTTCTCCGTCTACCATTTTTATCACTTGCTTAACCACAGAACCTTGCACCTGGCTTCGGAGAGTCAAAGATCAGGATGTGTCCTCTGGTGTACCCACTTTACCCACCCGGGACACCATCGGTTCTAATACGGACATAAGGACATCCTAAACCACAACTAGACATTGATCTCCTGTTACACAACTGTATTTACACCTAGGTATTGTTCTCTTGTTACACAACTGTATTTACACCTAGGTATTGTTCTCTTGTTACACAACTGTATTTACACCTAGGTATTGTTCTGTTACACATCTGTATTTACACCTAGGTATTGTTCTCCTGTTACACAACTGTATTTACACCTAGGTATTGTTCTGTTACACAACTGTATTTACACCTAGGTATTGTTCTCCTGTTACACAACTGTATTTACACCTAGGTATTGTTCTGTTACACAACTGTATATACACCTAGGTATTGTTCTGTTGCACAACTGTATTTACACCTAGGTATTGTTCTGTTGCACAACTGTATTTACACCTAGGTATTGTTCTGTTGCACAACTGTATTTACACCT
The DNA here is from genome assembly GCA_029465975.1 of Dallia pectoralis. Classification (NCBI taxonomy): domain Eukaryota; kingdom Metazoa; phylum Chordata; class Actinopteri; order Esociformes; family Umbridae; genus Dallia; species Dallia pectoralis. Next base: position 14,409,424 of record CM055741.1, on the reverse strand, counting down.
AGGTATTGTTCTCCTGTTACACAACTGTATTTACACCTATGTATTGTTCTGTTACACAACTGTATTTACACCTAGGTATTGTTCTGTTGCACAACTGTATTTACACCTAGGTATTGTTCTCCTGTTACACAACTGTATTTACACCTATGTATTGTTCTGTTACACAACTGTATTTACACCTAGGTATTGTTCTGTTGCACAACTGTATATACACCTAGGTATTGTTCTCTTGTTACACAATTTTAACTTACATGATTGTGAGGTCGGCTGGAAGCGTACCAGACATTCACAAATAGACATACATGATTGTGAGGTCGGCTGGAAGCGTACCAGACATTCACAAATAGACATACATGATTGTGAGGTCTGCTGGAAGCGTACCAGACATTCACAAATAGACATACATGATTGTGAGGTCGGCTGGAAGCGTACCAGACATTCACAAATAGACATACATGATTGTGAGGTCGGCTGGAAGCGTACCAGAAATTCACAAATAGACATACATGATTGTGAGGTCGGCTGGAAGCGTACCAGACATTCACAAATAGACATACATGATTGTGAGGTCGGCTGGAAGCGTACCAGACATTCACAAATAGACATACATGATTGTGAGGTCGGCTGGAAGCGTACCAGACATTCACAAATAGACATACATGATTGTGAGGTCGGCTGGAAGCGTACCAGAAATTCACAAATAGACATACATGATTGTCCAGTAAGCTGGTGTGTGGTGTGTGTTCTGGCGCAATATGGCTGCCATCCCATCATCCAGGTGGATGCTGCACATTGGTGGTGGTTGAGGAGATTCCCCTTCCATGTAAAAGTGCTTTGAGTTCCCAGAAAAGCGCTATATAAATGTAATGAAGAATTATTATTATTATCATTATGGTGAGGTCGGCTGGAAGCGTACCAGACATTCTTTAATAGACTTTACTGGTTTCAGCCAACACATCTTTATTCAAGGTTATGTTGTATTTTGAACCACAGAGGAAGTTGCAGTACTACATTTATCTGTGGTCCTCTCTACAAGCATGCTGGATAGCTAGATGTGTGTCTCTCACATTTGTCTCATAGTTAGTTGTGGCGTATCATAATGGAATCATGCTTAGGGCACCAAAATGGCTATAGCAGCGCAATGCTAATTCTGAGAACTGTCTTTTGTTGATTATTCTGGAATATTATTAGTATTAAAATGCTGGCTTGTGTGTGTGTGGCTGTTGTTAGAAGAAATGTGGAGCAGGCTTTCTCAAATACCGAGTTGTTTATTTTCCTCAAATGCAAAGTGTATGCTGATCAGTTGGGACTTTATTTAACTTCGTAGGCGAAGGTGAAATTATCAAAAGAGAGCTTGGATGTATTTGCTGATAATACATAATACATCATAAAGAATATAACCAATAGGATGTTTGAAATAAATAAAAATACCTTGAATGAAAAGATTATTTTTCAAACAACTGTGGGAGTGGATGTACAACTTCAAATATGAGTAGAACTTTTTATTACAAAGTGGAATTGAAATGGATTTCAGAATCTTTGTAACTGATCAATGCTTCATAATGTTTGAGTGAAACGGAAATGCATTCGGAATGTTCTGCTTCTTAAACGAGTCAATATAAACTCCTGTTTGGTTTATTGTCAAATCAAACAGCAGTGGCCTTGAGTTCTCACCACCTGTGAGGTTTTCACTGTTTTGAGAAGTTATGTGATGATGCACTGAGGTGTGTGTGTGTGTTGTGTTGTGATGAGTTGTTGTAGTTATGCAGGTGGTACAGATATTGTGGTGTTGACTGGAGACTTGTTGATTGAGTTGTAGTTATGCAGGTGGTACAGATATTGTGGTGTTGACTGGAGACTTGTTGATTGAGTTGTAGTTATGCAGGTGGTACAGATATTGTGGTGTTGACTGGAGACTTGTTGATTGAGTTGTAGTTATGCAGGTGGTACAGATATTGTGGTGTTGACTGGAGACTTGTTGATTGAGTTGTAGTTATGCAGGTGGTACAGATATTGTGGTGTTGACTGGAGACTTGTTGATTGAGTTGTAGTTATGCAGGTGGTACAGATGGTAGTTAGGTAGTTATTCAGATCTTCATCACGCATTACATTCAATCATACTCTACGCAATATGTATGAGACACAACCGTTAAACATCGGCCACTGACATCGTCTTTTGGCAAATCAGAAGACACTAGCTGATGTCAGTCAACAAGGCAAATATCAGCCGACACCAATGTACTGGCGATGCATTGGTGAGTCTTTAGTCCAAATAGATTTTGTTGAGATATTTTAGGGTGACATTGAATGTTGTACTGGCTCAGTCTGTGTTTCTTCTGTTCAGTTTGGATAGGGCGACATTTTTGATTGATTGATTTTGTTGTAATACTGTCATCTATACATTTTGTAAAAAGTCTGTGACGGCTGTTGTGTATTCCCCAATGTTGGTGGGGTGTGGGGTAGATCTCCTAATATATTTCAGTCTACGTCTTCTATCCAATGTGGAACTGTCTTAACTGTTTGTCTTTTATTTAGCCGTTTGCGTTCTTCTTATAGTTACGACTAGATTTGCCACACATTTTTTTTACACAATTGTACATTGCTGAAGGAATTGAACGTTCCTATTGTTTTTTAAATTCATACTTTCCATTCTTGACCATCTGAGCAATTAGTTGAATGTACTAGTGTTGTTTTGTTGATACATTTTGTGGTGGCTGCAGTAAGACTAACTATAACTAGGATGCAATAAAAACCGTGTGATACTTCATTTGTATTGAATGAACATTTACTGTCTGTCAAGTGAAGTGAAATGCAGTTGACAGGCTAATTTAACTGTGGAAAAATCCTCTATGTATTTATGTGTCAACAGCATACAGCCTATTTCTAATAATGTAACTATTACATCAGTTATGCGGCCAATATAATGTTCACAAGTCATTATTCAGCTCAGTAAGCTCCGCCTTCCCTGTACTCCCACACTACTGGAATGCCTTTCTCAATCAGCTACTAGTAGTCAGAAAAAGCTGAAAATAAATGTACAGCAAAGCTATTGTAGTCTATCTTATTCCTGTATCTGAGAGGCAGTAAAAAGGCCCTGTCCGTAATTACACATAGAACTGTGACGAGAGACAGGCTTAACGTGAACAGAGACAGGATAGATATTCTTAGCCTGACTAACAAACCAAAATGTCAGAGTTAGAATATTTTTTAAAGCTGATGAGAAAATGTACCCAATTCAGACGTGGTACATGTACTCTTTTTGTCCCTCAGCTATTGCCATTTAACTTTTTGTCACAAGACACTATAGGTTCCCACATCGTTTTTTTTTAATGGGGTGCACACATTATTTCCGATTTAGTTGTGTAGATTGTGCACACCAGGTTTGAGTTTGGTGATTCAATCTCTATTGAGACTTACCTGAAGGTCTCAAAGGTAAAATTGCATAACGAAGTTATTTCTAATGTGCATCGATTCAGGGGAGTGAATTGCATATAGTTACAACAGTATTTCACTTTCACAATACTTTTTTACTACAGAGTTATTTGTTCAGATAATTGACTCCAAATATTACATGCATTTAAGTTTCTTTTTGTAAAATACAATGTGAAAACAAACATAGGGACTGTAGATACGTTTCTGTCTCTGTCTGTACAATTAAAAACTGACCTGCTCTCCCAGACAACTTTCACGTTGTTAAGGCAATTTACTGTCAATTTGCCTTCTTAGTGAATGTGTTGATTTGATCAGGTGTGTATCTATGCCATTAAACTGTGGTATCAATTCCAGCTTTGGAGTGGATTTAGTTATAATTCATTAGTTTATCCCAACTGATGACCAGGTTGAGTTGCGTTATGACCTGGTTGAAGTCATCCAGAGAATTATTTAGAAAATGTCACAGTTTTGACTGTGATTAATTATGCATGTATTTAATGATGATGTGAAAGCAAAAACAATACAGTTATGTCCTCTAAGCACCTCAGTAGTTCTAGAGATTTTTTTTATTCCAAAGCAACGTGCAAATTGCAGTCTCATTGAGCCCTGGTCAATAAAGTATTCGTTGTGGAACAACATCCCAGAAATTCAAAAAATGCAGCCTTTTGAAATTTGTCTTCTCCTTGAAGTGAAAAAGAAACATTCTTTACGGCGCAAAATATTGAATAAAATTGAACGAATAAAGTGTTTGAATTATCGGAAGCTCATCAAAGAGGTGAATACTTAATGTTTCTGTCCACTAGGTCGGCGTGCAACTGCAGAAGTAGGGCTTTGAATCAAATCTTAATAACCTTAGTGACTGCATGGGCTCCAAGGAGAGGAGATAGAATGAGTGGATCCTCGATTGTTCACTATTCGCTATGTCATACATTACATACATACAGATTCTGCATTATACAGGGAATAGGGTTGTCTTTTAGATAGATAAGAGGGGGGTCTGTATCATCTGTGTTTATGTAGACTGTCCACGACAGATTCTGCATTATACAGGGAATAGGGTTGTCTTTTAGATAGATAAGAGGGGGGTCTGTATCATCTGTGTTTATGTAGACTGTCCACGACAGATTCTGCATTATACAGGGAATAGGGTTGTCTTTTAGATAGATAAGAGGGGGGTCTGTATCATCTGTGTTTATGTAGACTGTCCACGACAGATTCTGCATTATACAGGGAATAAGGTTGTCTTTTAGATAGATAAGAGGGGGGTCTGTATCATCTGTGTTTATGTAGACTGTCCACGACAGATTCTGCATTATACAGGGAATAAGGTTGTCTTTTAGATAGATAAGAGGGGGGTCTGTATCATCTGTGTTTATGTAGACTGTCCACGACAGATTCTGCATTATACAGGGAATAGGGTTGTCTTTTAGATAAGAGGGGGGTCTGTATCATCTGTGTTTATGTAGACTGTCCACGACAGATTCTGCATTATACAGGGAATAAGGTTGTCTTTTAGATAGATAAGAGGGGGGTCTGTATCATCTGTGTTTATGTAGACTGTCCACGACAGATTCTGCATTATACAGGGAATAGGGTTGTCTTTTAGATAAGAGGGGGGTCTGTATCATTTGTGTTTATGTAGACTGTCCACGACAGATTCTGCAACAGGGAATAGGGTTGTCTTTTAGATAGATAAGAGGGGGTCTGTATCATTTGTGTTTATGTAGACTGTCCATGACAGTTTCTGCATTATACAGGGAATAGGGTTGTCTTTTAGATAAGAGGGGGGTCTGTATCATCTGTGTTTATGTAGACTGTCCACGACATATTCTGCAACAGGGAATAGGGTTGTATTAGATAGATAAGAGGGGGGTCTGTGGGATGCATTTGTAATCAGGCACAGGCTCTTGGCCCTGAAACCAAGGGCAACAGCAGCTGGACCCGGGTCCTTTTATCTACCTCTCTCTATTTGATGACATTAATTATCCATACTCCATTATAATTTATTTGATCACACTTTGACTTTGGGTTGGCGAAGACACCTGGTTTGGATGGTAAGTTATTGTAAGATGGTATCATTTGCTTTGTGTGGTTGTCAGTTTGGGCACTGGAAACGTTTCAAAACCTTAACATTACAACCCCCACCAAAACACACACACCAATTTGTTGCTATCTTTGTGAAGATAAAACCTAATCCTTATCTCAATACCCTATAACCTAGCCCTAATGCAGAACCCTAGCCCTAATGCAGAACCCTAGCCCTAATGCAGAACCCTAGCCCTAATGCAGAACCCTAGCCCTAATCCAGAACCCTAGCCCTAATGCAGAACCCTAAACCTAACCCAAACCCTAATGCAGAACCCTAGCTCTAATGCAGAACCATAACCCTAGCCCTATGCAGAACCCTAACCCTAATGCAGAACCCTAACCCAAACCCTAATGCAGAACCCTAAACCTAACCCTAGCTCTAATGCAGAACCCTAAACCAAACCCCAGCCCTAATGCAGAACCCTAAACCTAACCCTAGCCCTAATGCAGAACCCTAAACCTAACCCTAGCCCTAATGCAGAACCCTAAACCTAACCCTAGCCCTAATGCAGAACCTTAAACCAAACCCTAGCCATAATGCAGAACCCTAAACCTAATGCAGAACCCTAAATCTAACCAGTAAATACCAAACCTAAACGTTTTCCTGGTGGGAACTGTGGAGGGACAGATTATCCAGGCTTTACCAATTTTGTGGAGACTGCTGTTCTCTACTTGTACACACATAAGCCTGACACACACACACACACACACACACACACACACACACACACACACACACACACACACACACACACACACACACACACACACACACACACACACACACACACACACACACACACACACACACACAGGGGATCCTATCTCAGGTGCCTGGAGGCTAGTGCAATAAGAAGGACAAGCTGGAGGCAAGAAATAGTGTGCAAAGTTATGTAAGGAGCACATGAATAAGGTGTAAATAAGGAAGGGTACAGCACTGATTAATGAGTAATCATTTCTCTGTGTCTCTGTGTCTCTGTGTCTGTGTGTCTGTGTGTCTGTGTGTGTCTGTGTGTGTCTGTGTGTGTCTGTGTGTGTCTGTGTGTGGGTGGGTGGGTGAGAAAGAATCACCTTCAGATGATTGACTGAGAGATTAGCTATGTTTTGAATGAAAGATAAGTCTCCTCATGGCGCTAACCCTGTGGCTTTAACCTTATGATGCTAACCCTGTGGCTTTAACCTTATGACGCTAACCCTGTGGCTTTAACCTTATGATGCTAACCCTGTGGCTTTAACCTTATGACGCTAACCCTGTGGCTTTAACCTTATGACGCTAACCCTGTGGCTTTAACCTTATGACGCTAACCCTGTGGCTTTAACCTTATGACGCTAACCCTGTGGCTTTAACCTTATGATGCTAACCCTGTGGCTTTAACCTTATGACGCTAACCCTGTGGCTTTAACCTTATGACGCTAACCCTGTGGCTTTAACCTTATGATGCTAACCCTGTGGCTTTAACCTTATGATGCTAACCCTGTGGCTTTAACCTTATGACGCTAACCCTGTGGCTTTAACCTTATGATGCTAACCCTGTGGCTTTAACCTTATGACGCTAACCCTGTGGCTTTAACCTTATGACGCTAACCCTGTGGCTTTAACCTTATGATGCTAACCCTGTGGCCTTAACCTAATGACACTAACGCTGTGGCTTTAACCTTATGATGCTAACCCTGTGGCCTTAACCTTGTGACGCTAACCCTGTGGCCTTAACCTTGTGACGCTAACCCTGTGGCCTTAACCTTATGACGCTAACGCTGTGGCTTTAACCTTATGACGCTAACGCTGTGGATCAGATCTGTCCTGATAGTTACATGGTGGGGTGTCATGGATCAGATCTGTATAGTCCTGATAGTTACATGGTGGGGGGTCATGGATCAGATCTGTATAGTCCTGATAGTTACATGGTGGGGTGTCATGGATCAGATCTGTATAGTCCTGATAGTTTCATGGTGGGGGTCATGGATCAGATCTGTCCTGATAGTTACATGGTGGGGTGTCATGGATCAGATCTGTATAGTCCTGATAGTTACATGGTGGGGGGTCATGGATCAGATCTGTCCTGATAGTTACATGGTGGGGTGTCATGGATCAGATCTGTGCTGATAGTTACATGGTGGGGGTCATGGATCAGATCTGTATAGTCCTGATAGTTACATGGTGGGGGGTCATGGATCAGATCTGTCCTGATAGTTACATGGTGGGGTGTCATGGATCAGATCTGTCCTGATAGTTACATGGTGGGGGGTCATGGATCAGATCTGTATAGTCCTGATAGTTACATGGTGGGGTGTCATGGATCAGATCTGTATAGTCCTGATAGTTACATGGTGGGGGTCATGGATCAGATCTGTCCTGATAGTTACATGGTGGGGTGTCATGGATCAGATCTGTGCTGATAGTTACATGGTGGGGGTCATGGATCAGATCTGTATAGTCCTGATAGTTACATGGTGGGGTGTCATGGATCAGATCTGTATAGTCCTGATAGTTACATGGTGGGGGTCATGGATCAGATCTGTCCTGATAGTTACATGGTGGGGGTCATGGATCAGATCTGTCCTGATAGTTACATGGTGGGGGTCATGGATCAGATCTGTATAGTCCTGATAGTTACATGGTGGGGTGTCATGGATCAGATCTGTATAGTCCTGATAGTTACATGGTGGGGGTCATGGATCAGATCTGTCCTGATAGTTACATGGTGGGGGTCATGGATCAGATCTGTCCTGATAGTTACATGGTGGGGGTCATGGATCAGATCTGTCCTGATAGTTACATGGTGGGGGTCATGGATCAGATCTGTATAGTCCTGATAGTTACATGGTGGGGTGTCATGGATCAGATCTGTATAGTCCTGATAGTTACATGGTGGGGGTCATGGATCAGATCTGTCCTGATAGTTACATGGTGGGGGTCATGGATCAGATCTGTCCTGATAGTTACATGGTGGGGGTCATGGATCAGATCTGTATAGTCCTGATAGTTACATGGTGGGGTGTCATGGATCAGATCTGTATAGTCCTGATAGTTACATGGTGGGGGTCATGGATCAGATCTGTCCTGATAGTTACATGGTGGGGGTCATGGATCAGATCTGTCCTGATAGTTACATGGTGGGGTGTCATGGATCAGATCTGTATAGTCCTGATAGTTACATGGTGGGGGTCATGGATCAGATCTGTATAGTCCTGATAGTTACATGGTGGGGTGTCATGGATCAGATCTGTCCTGATAGTTACATGGTGGGGGTCATGGATCAGATCTGTATAGTCCTGATAGTTACATGGTGGGGTGTCATGGATCAGATCTGTCCTGATAGTTACATGGTGGGGGTCATGGATCAGATCTGTATAGTCCTGATAGTTACATGGTGGGGGTCATGGATCAGATCTGTCCTGATAGTTACATGGTGGGGTGTCATGGATCAGATCTGTCCTGATAGTTACATGGTGGGGGTCATGGATCAGATCTGTATAGTCCTGATAGTTACATGGTGGGGGTCATGGATCAGATCTGTGCTGATAGTTACATGGTGGGGGTCATGGATCAGATCTGTCCTGATAGTTACATGGTGGGGTGTCATGGATCAGATCTGTATAGTCCTGATAGTTACATGGTGGGGGTCATGGATCAGATCTGTATAGTCCTGATAGTTACATGGTGGGGGTCATGGATCAGATCTGTATAGTCCTGATAGTTACATGGTGGGGGTCATGGATCAGATCTGTATAGTCCTGATAGTTACATGGTGGGGTGTCATGGATCAGATCTGTATAGTCCTGATAGTTACATGGTGGGGGTCATGGATCAGATCTGTATAGTCCGGATAGTTACATGGTGGGGTGTCATGGATCAGATCTGTCCTGATAGTTACATGGTGGGGTGTCATGGATCAGATCTGTCCTGATAGTTACATGGTGGGGGGTCATGGATCAGATCTGTATAGTCCTGATAGTTACATGGTGGGGGTCATGGATCAGATCTGTCCTGATAGTTACATGGTGGGGTGTCATGGATCAGATCTGTCCTGATAGTTACATGGTGGGGGGTCATGGATCAGATCTGTCCTGATAGTTACATGGTGGGGGGTCATGGATCAGATCTGTCCTGATAGTTACATGGTGGGGTGTCATGGATCAGATCTGTCCTGATAGTTACATGGTGGGGTGTCATGGATCAGATCTGTCCTGATAGTTACATGGTGGGGGTCATGGATCAGATCTGTATAGTCCTGATAGTTACATGGTGGGGTGTCATGGATCAGATCTGTCTAGTTCTGATAGTTACATGGTGGGGGGTCATGGATCAGATCTGTATAGTCCTGATAGTTACATGGTGGGGTGTCATGGATCAGATCTGTATAGTCCTGATAGTTACATGGTGGGGTGTCATGGATCAGATCTGTCCTGATAGTTACATGGTGGGGTGTCATGGATCAGATCTGTCCTGATAGTTACATGGTGGGGTGTCATGGATCAGATCTGTCCTGATAGTTACATGGTGGGGTGTCATGGATCAGATCTGTATAGTCCTGATAGTTACATGGTGGGGGTCATGGATCAGATCTGTATAGTCCTGATAGTTACATGGTGGGGTGTCATGGATCAGATCTGTATAGTCCTGATAGTTACATGGTGGGGGTCATGGATCAGATCTGTCCTGATAGTTACATGGTGGGGTGTCATGGATCAGATCTGTGCTGATAGTTACATGGTGGGGGTCATGGATCAGATCTGTCCTGATAGTTACATAGTGGGGGTCATGGATCAGATCTGTCCTGATAGTTACATGGTGGGGGTCATGGATCAGATCTGTCCTGATAGTTACATAGTGGGGGTCATGGATCAGATCTGTCCTGATAGTTACATGGTGGGGTGTCATGGATCAGATCTGTATAGTCCTGATAGTTACATGGTGGGGGTCATGGATCAGATCTGTATAGTCCTGATAGTTACATGGTGGGGGTCATGGATCAGATCTGTATAGTCCTGATAGTTACATGGTGGGGTGTCATGGATCAGATCTGTATAGTCCTGATAGTTACATGGTGGGGTGTCATGGATCAGATCTGTCCTGATAGGTACATGGTGGGGGTCATGGATCAGATCTGTATAGTCCTGATAGTTACATGGTGGGGGTCATGGATCAGATCTGTCCTGATAGTTACATGGTGGGGGTCATGGATCAGATCTGTCCTGATAGTTACATGGTGGGGTGTCATGGATCAGATATGTATAGTCCTGATAGTTACATGGTGGGGGTCATGGATCAGATCTGTATAGTCCTGATAGTTACATGGTGGGGGTCATGGATCAGATCTGTATAGTCCTGATAGTTACATGGTGGGGTGTCATGGATCAGATCTGTGCTGATAGTTACATGGTGGGGGGTCATGGATCAGATCTGTATAGTCCTGATAGTTACATGGTGGGGTGTCATGGATCAGATCTGTCCTGATAGTTACATGGTGGGGGTCATGGATCAGATCTGTATAGTCCTGATAGTTACATGGTGGGGTGTCATGGATCAGATCTGTATAGTCCTGATAGTTACATGGTGGGGGTCATGGATCAGATCTGTCCTGATAGTTACATGGTGGGGTGTCATGGATCAGATCTGTATAGTCCTGATAGTTACATGGTGGGGGTCATGGATCAGATCTGTCCTGATAGTTACATGGTGGGGGTCATGGATCAGATCTGTGCTGATAGTTACATGGTGGGGTGTCATGGATCAGATCTGTATAGTCCTGATAGTTACATGGTGGGGTGTCATGGATCAGATCTGTATAGTCCTGATAGTTACATGGTGGGGGTCATGGATCAGATCTGTCCTGATAGTTACATGGTGGGGGTCATGGATCAGATCTGTCCTGATAGTTACATGGTGGGGTGTCATGGATCAGATCTGTCCTGATAGTTACATGGTGGGGTGTCATGGATCAGATCTGTATAGTCCTGATAGTTACATGGTGGGGGTCATGGATCAGATCTGTATAGTCCTGATAGTTACATGGTGGGGTGTCATGGATCAGATCTGTATAGTCCTGATAGTTACATGGTGGGGGTCATGGATCAGATCTGTCCTGATAGTTACATGGTGGGGTGTCATGGATCAGATCTGTGCTGATAGTTACATGGTGGGGGTCATGGATCAGATCTGTATAGTCCTGATAGTTACATGGTGGGGTGTCATGGATCAGATCTGTATAGTCCTGATAGTTACATGGTGGGGTGTCATGGATCAGATCTGTCCTGATAGTTACATGGTGGGGGTCATGGATCAGATCTGTATAGTCCTGATAGTTACATGGTGGGGTGTCATGGATCAGATCTGTATAGTCCTGATAGTTACATGGTGGGGGTCATGGATCAGATCTGTCCTGATAGTTACATGGTGGGGGTCATGGATCAGATCTGTCCTGATAGTTACATGGTGGGGTGTCATGGATCAGATATGTATAGTCCTGATAGTTACATGGTGGGGGTCATGGATCAGATCTGTATAGTCCTGATAGTTACATGGTGGGGGTCATGGATCAGATCTGTATAGTCCTGATAGTTACATGGTGGGGTGTCATGGATCAGATCTGTGCTGATAGTTACATGGTGGGGGTCATGGATCAGATCTGTATAGTCCTGATAGTTACATGGTGGGGTGTCATGGATCAGATCTGTCCTGATAGTTACATGGTGGGGGGTCATGGATCAGATCTGTATAGTCCTGATAGTTACATGGTGGGGTGTCATGGATCAGATCTGTATAGTCCTGATAGTTACATGGTGGGGGTCATGGATCAGATCTGTCCTGATAGTTACATGGTGGGGTGTCATGGATCAGATCTGTATAGTCCTGATAGTTACATGGTGGGGGTCATGGATCAGATCTGTCCTGATAGTTACATGGTGGGGGTCATGGATCAGATCTGTGCTGATAGTTACATGGTGGGGTGTCATGGATCAGATCTGTATAGTCCTGATAGTTACATGGTGGGGTGTCATGGATCAGATCTGTATAGTCCTGATAGTTACATGGTGGGGGTCATGGATCAGATCTGTATAGTCCTGATAGTTACATGGTGGGGGTCATGGATCAGATCTGTCCTGATAGTTACATGGTGGGGTGTCATGGATCAGATCTGTATAGTCCTGATAGTTACATGGTGGGGTGTCATGGATCAGATCTGTATAGTCCTGATAGTTACATGGTGGGGTGTCATGGATCAGATCTGTATAGTCCTGATAGTTACATGGTGGGGTGTCATGGATCAGATCTGTCCTGATAGTTACATGGTGGGGTGTCATGGATCAGATCTGTATAGTCCTGATAGTTACATGGTGGGGGTCATGGATCAGATCTGTCCTGATAGTTACATGGTGGGGTGTCATGGATCAGATCTGTCCTGATAGTTACATGGTGGGGGTCATGGATCAGATCTGTATAGTCCTGATAGTTACGTGGTGGGGTGTCATGGATCAGATCTGTCCTGATAGTTACATGGTGGGGTGTCATGGATCAGATCTGTGCTGATAGTTACATGGTGGGGGTCATGGATCAGATCTGTGCTGATAGTTACATGGTGGGGGTCATGGATCAGATCTGTCCTGATAGTTACATGGTGGGGTGTCATGGATCAGATCTGTCCTGATAGTTACATGGTGGGGGGTCATGGATCAGATCTGTCCTGATAGTTACATGGTGGGTGGGTCATGGATCAGATCTGTGCTGATAGTTACATGGTGGGGGGTCATGGATCAGATCTGTCCTGATAGTTACATGGTGGGGGTCATGGATCAGATCTGTATAGTCCTGATAGTTACATGGTGGGGTGTCATGGATCAGATCTGTCCTGATAGTTACATGGTGGGGGGTCATGGATCAGATCTGTATAGTCCTGATAGTTACATGGTGGGGTGTCATGGATCAGATCTGTATAGTCCTGATAGTTACATGGTGGGGTGTCATGGATCAGATCTGTATAGTCCTGATAGTTACATGGTGGGGTGTCATGGATCAGATCTGTATAGTCCTGATAGTTACATGGTGGGGGTCATGGATCAGATCTGTCCTGATAGTTACATGGTGGGGGGTCATGGATCAGATCTGTGCTGATAGTTACATGGTGGGGGTCATGGATCAGATCTGTGCTGATAGTTACATGGTGGGGGGTCATGGATCAGATCTGTCCTGATAGTTACATGGTGGGGTGTCATGGATCAGATCTGTCCTGATAGTTACATGGTGGGGTGTCATGGATCAGATCTGTATAGTCCTGATAGTTACATGGTGGGGTGTCATGGATCAGATCTGTATAGTCCTGATAGTTACATGGTGGGGTGTCATGGATCAGATCTGTATAGTCCTGATAGTTACATGGTGGGGGTCATGGATCAGATCTGTGCTGATAGTTACATGGTGGGGTGTCATGGATCAGATCTGTATAGTCCTGATAGTTACATGGTGGGGGTCATGGATCAGATCTGTGCTGATAGTTACATGGTGGGGTGTCATGGATCAGATCTGTATAGTCCTGATAGTTACATGGTGGGGTGTCATGGATCAGATCTGTCCTGATAGTTACATGGTGGGGTGTCATGGATCAGATCTGTATAGTCCTGATAGTTACATGGTGGGGGGTCATGGATCAGATCTGTATAGTCCTGATAGTTACATGGTGGGGTGTCATGGATCAGATCTGTGCTGATAGTTACATGGTGGGGGTCATGGATCAGATCTGTATAGTCCTGATAGTTACATGGTGGGGTGTCATGGATCAGATCTGTATAGTCCTGATAGTTACATGGTGGGGGTCATGGATCAGATCTGTATAGTCCTGATAGTTACATGGTGGGGTGTCATGGATCAGATCTGTGCTGATAGTTACATGGTGGGGGTCATGGATCAGATCTGTATAGTCCTGATAGTTACATGGTGGGGTGTCATGGATCAGATCTGTATAGTCCTGATAGTTACATGGTGGGGGTCATGGATCAGATCTGTATAGTCCTGATAGTTACATGGTGGGGGTCATGGATCAGATCTGTATAGTCCTGATAGTTACATGGTGGGGGTCATGGATCAGATCTGTATAGTCCTGATAGTTACATGGTGGGGGTCATGGATCAGATCTGTATAGTCCTGATAGTTACATGGTGGGGGTCATGGATCAGATCTGTATAGTCCTGATAGTTACATGGTGGGGTGTCATGGATCAGATCTGTGCTGATAGTTACATGGTGGGGGGTCATGGATCAGATCTGTCCTGATAGTTACATGGTGGGGTGTCATGGATCAGATCTGTCCTGATAGTTACATGGTGGGGTGTCATGGATCAGATCTGTCCTGATAGTTACATGGTGGGGTGTCATGGATCAGATCTGTATAGTCCTGATAGTTACATGGTGGGGGTCATGGATCAGATCTGTCCTGATAGTTACATGGTGGGGGTCATGGATCAGATCTGTATAGTCCTGATAGTTACATGGTGGGGGTCATGGATCAGATCTGTCCTGATAGTTACATGGTGGGGTGTCATGGATCAGATCTGTCCTGATAGTTACATGGTGGGGGTCATGGATCAGATCTGTCCTGATAGTTACATGGTGGGGTGTCATGGATCAGATCTGTCCTGATAGTTACATGGTGGGGTGTCATGGATCAGATCTGTCCTGATAGTTACATGGTGGGGGTCATGGATCAGATCTGTGCTGATAGTTACATGGTGGGGGTCATGGATCAGATCTGTCCTGATAGTTACATGGTGGGGGTCATGGATCAGATCTGTCCTGATAGTTACATAGTGGGGTGTCATGGATCAGATCTGTCCTGATAGTTACATGGTGGGGGTCATGGATCAGATCTGTCCTGATAGTTACATGGTGGGGTGTCATGGATCAGATCTGTCCTGATAGTTACATGGTGGGGTGTCATGGATCAGATCTGTATAGTCCTGATAGTTACATGGTGGGGTGTCATGGATCAGATCTGTCCTGATAGTTACATGGTGGGGGGTCATGGATCAGATCTGTGCTGATAGTTACATGGTGGGGGTCATGGATCAGATCTGTCCTGATAGTTACATGGTGGGGGTCATGGATCAGATCTGTCCTGATAGTTACATGGTGGGGTGTCATGGATCAGATCTGTCCTGATAGTTACATGGTGGGGTGTCATGGATCAGATCTGTATAGTCCTGATAGTTACATGGTGGGGTGTCATGGATCAGATCTGTATAGTCCTGATAGTTACATGGTGGGGTGTCATGGATCAGATCTGTATAGTCCTGATAGTTACATGGTGGGGGGTCATGGATCAGATCTGTATAAGCGTGATAGTTACATGGTGGGGTGTCATGGATCAGATCTGTATAGTCCTGATAGTTACATGGTGGGGGGTCATGGATCAGATCTGTGCTGATAGTTACATGGTGGGGTGTCATGGATCAGATCTGTATAGTCCTGATAGTTACATGGTGGGGTGTCATGGATCAGATCTGTCCTGATAGTTACATGGTGGGGGGTCATGGATCAGATCTGTATAGTCCTGATAGTTACATGGTGGGGGTCATGGATCAGATCTGTATAGTCCTGATAGTTACATGGTGGGGTGTCATGGATCAGATCTGTGCTGATAGTTACATGGTGGGGGTCATGGATCAGATCTGTATAGTCCTGATAGTTACATGGTGGGGTGTCATGGATCAGATCTGTATAGTCCTGATAGTTACATGGTGGGGGTCATGGATCAGATCTGTATAGTCCTGATAGTTACATGGTGGGGTGTCATGGATCAGATCTGTGCTGATAGTTACATGGTGGGGGTCATGGATCAGATCTGTATAGTCCTGATAGTTACATGGTGGGGTGTCATGGATCAGATCTGTATAGTCCTGATAGTTACATGGTGGGGGTCATGGATCAGATCTGTATAGTCCTGATAGTTACATGGTGGGGGTCATGGATCAGATCTGTATAGTCCTGATAGTTACATGGTGGGGGTCATGGATCAGATCTGTATAGTCCTGATAGTTACATGGTGGGGGTCATGGATCAGATCTGTATAGTCCTGATAGTTACATGGTGGGGGTCATGGATCAGATCTGTATAGTCCTGATAGTTACATGGTGGGGTGTCATGGATCAGATCTGTGCTGATAGTTACATGGTGGGGGGTCATGGATCAGATCTGTCCTGATAGTTACATGGTGGGGTGTCATGGATCAGATCTGTCCTGATAGTTACATGGTGGGGTGTCATGGATCAGATCTGTCCTGATAGTTACATGGTGGGGTGTCATGGATCAGATCTGTATAGTCCTGATAGTTACATGGTGGGGGTCATGGATCAGATCTGTCCTGATAGTTACATGGTGGGGGTCATGGATCAGATCTGTATAGTCCTGATAGTTACATGGTGGGGGTCATGGATCAGATCTGTCCTGATAGTTACATGGTGGGGTGTCATGGATCAGATCTGTCCTGATAGTTACATGGTGGGGGTCATGGATCAGATCTGTCCTGATAGTTACATGGTGGGGTGTCATGGATCAGATCTGTCCTGATAGTTACATGGTGGGGTGTCATGGATCAGATCTGTCCTGATAGTTACATGGTGGGGGTCATGGATCAGATCTGTGCTGATAGTTACATGGTGGGGGTCATGGATCAGATCTGTCCTGATAGTTACATGGTGGGGGTCATGGATCAGATCTGTCCTGATAGTTACATAGTGGGGTGTCATGGATCAGATCTGTCCTGATAGTTACATGGTGGGGGTCATGGATCAGATCTGTCCTGATAGTTACATGGTGGGGTGTCATGGATCAGATCTGTCCTGATAGTTACATGGTGGGGTGTCATGGATCAGATCTGTATAGTCCTGATAGTTACATGGTGGGGTGTCATGGATCAGATCTGTCCTGATAGTTACATGGTGGGGTGTCATGGATCAGATCTGTCCTGATAGTTACATGGTGGGGTGTCATGGATCAGATCTGTGCTGATAGTTACATGGTGGGGGTCATGGATCAGATCTGTCCTGATAGTTACATAGTGGGAGGTCATGGATCAGATCTGTCCTGATAGTTACATGGTGGGGGTCATGGATCAGATCTGTATAGTCCTGATAGTTACATGGTGGGGGTCATGGATCAGATCTGTATAGTCCTGATAGTTACATGGTGGGGGTCATGGATCAGATCTGTATAGTCCTGATAGTTACATGGTGGGGGGTCATGGATCAGATCTGTATAGTCCTGATAGTTACATGGTGGGGGGTCATGGATCAGATCTGTATAGTCCTGATAGTTACATGGTGGGGTGTCATGGATCAGATCTGTATAGTCCTGATAGTTACATGGTGGGGTGTCATGGATCAGATCTGTATAGTCCTGATAGTTACATGGTGGGGGTCATGGATCAGATCTGTCCTGATAGTTACATGGTGGGGTGTCATGGATCAGATCTGTCCTGATAGTTACATGGTGGGGTGTCATGGATCAGATCTGTCCTGATAGTTACATGGTGGGGTGTCATGGATCAGATCTGTATAGTCCTGATAGTTACATGGTGGGGGTCATGGATCAGATCTGTATAGTCCTGATAGTTACATAGTGGGGGTCATGGATCAGATCTGTCCTGATAGTTACATGGTGGGGGGTCATGGATCAGATCTGTCCTGATAGTTACATGGTGGGGTGTCATGGATCAGATCTGTATAGTCCTGATAGTTACATGGTGGGGTGTCATGGATCAGATCTGTGCTGATAGTTACATGGTGGGGGTCATGGATCAGATCTGTATAGTCCTGATAGTTACATGGTGGGGTGTCATGGATCAGATCTGTATAGTCCTGATAGTTACATGGTGGGGTGTCATGGATCAGATCTGTATAGTCCTGATAGTTACATGGTGGGGGTCATGGATCAGATCTGTCCTGATAGTTACATGGTGGGGGTCATGGATCAGATCTGTATAGTCCTGATAGTTACATGGTGGGGTGTCATGGATCAGATCTGTATAGTCCTGATAGTTACATGGTGGGGTGTCATGGATCAGATCTGTATAGTCCTGATAGTTACATGGTGGGGGTCATGGATCAGATCTGTCCTGATAGTTACATGGTGGGGGTCATGGATCAGATCTGTATAGTCCTGATAGTTACATGGTGGGGTGTCATGGATCAGATCTGTATAGTCCTGATAGTTACATGGTGGGGGTCATGGATCAGATCTGTATAGTCCTGATAGTTACATGGTGGGGGTCATGGATCAGATCTGTCCTGATAGTTACATGGTGGGGGTCATGGATCAGATCTGTGCTGATAGTTACATGGTGGGGGTCATGGATCAGATCTGTCCTGATAGTTACATGGTGGGGGTCATGGATCAGATCTGTCCTGATAGTTACATGGTGGGGGTCATGGATCAGATCTGTATAGTCCTGATAGTTACATGGTGGGGGGTCATGGATCAGATCTGTATAGTCCTGATAGTTACATGGTGGGGTGTCATGGATCAGATCTGTATAGTCCTGATAGTTACATGGTGGGGTGTCATGGATCAGATCTGTGCTGATAGTTACATGGTGGGGGGTCATGGATCAGATCTGTATAGTCCTGATAGTTACATGGTGGGGGTCATGGATCAGATCTGTATAGTCCTGATAGTTACATGGTGGGGTGTCATGGATCAGATCTGTGCTGATAGTTACATGGTGGGGGGTCATGGATCAGATCTGTATAGTCCTGTTAGTTATATGGTGGGGTGTCATGGATCAGATCTGTACTGATAGTTACATGGTGGGGTGTCATGGATCAGATCTGTCCTGATAGTTACATAGTGGGGTGTCATGGATCAGATCTGTATAGTCCTGATAGTTACATGGTGGGGGTCATGGATCAGATCTGTCCTGATAGTTACATGGTGGGGGTCATGGATCAGATCTGTGCTGATAGTTACATGGTGGGGGTCATGGATCAGATCTGTGCTGATAGTTACATGGTGGGGGGTCATGGATCAGATCTGTATAGTCCTGATAGTTATATGGTGGGGTGTCATGGATCAGATCTGTCCTGATAGTTACATGGTGGGGGGTCATGGATCAGATCTGTCCTGATAGTTACATAGTGGGGTCATCAGTTTGTATAGTTTTTGAAAAAGGGAAGGATCTTTGATTTTCTGGTTGTCACATTGCCAATGAGTTATTTAGCTTCTGCATTATCCCTTCAAACTAGGAAGAACATCAGGTGAGATCTAGGAGATAGCAAACGTCTTTTCGTCAACCCTTCAGGCTTACTGGAGTTCTGCCTAAAATATTAATTAATCCAAACCAGAAACGTTCGTTGAGTATTGCTTGTGTTGTAGACCTGGGTTGAAATATAATTTAAGATCATTTGAAATATGGTACGTTGTGTTCTACATTAAGTTTGCCTGGCTTTAATGGACAAGAAGAACACAGCCAAACAGCAAGTTTGAAAATCAGGCACTTTAAACAGGCTAGAAAATGTATAGAAGACTGAAAATAATATTTTAAACCAGGTCACGTGTGAGGTTGGCTCTTTTTATCGCTCTTGTCTTTCCTAATGCGTAGCGGTTGAACTGGCATGACATTGTCATATCGGAGAAAAGTGTGGCTGAAGGGATCTATTGCACGACAAACGGAGAGGAAACAGAATCAAACCCAAGTGGCAAGCAGAATTTTTGATGACAACGAGGATTAATCTGTGGCTGAGATGCATGCTGGGAATTTTCCTAAAGCTATTGGGTGTTTTCATACTCTACATCTACACACTCTAGTTAATACCTGGTAATAGAAACATACATTTGCCAAACCGTTTTATTTTATTTTATACCAAGCCTTTATGAGAAGATTTAATGTTCCAGAATAACGGTTGGGCATAGGTCATTTCTGTGACGGTGCCACTTGGGGACATTCACCTTTTTATTTCTTTGCACCTTGCCTGTATCTTCTACTGCTTCACATCATTGTCATAATAAAAGCTTCTGTTCCAGCTTGAGCTTAGGTTTACAGTGCATCTTTGGTTTTCTACCCTGAAAAGTAGTCATTCATAATGAGAAACACCTTGTTACGAATAACATTAACAGTTAACAGTTAAGGTTAGTTTATGGTTAAAGTTGGCCATGACAGTACAGGAGGAAGGTTATCAACAGAGTCAAACAGAGTTTTATTCGCCAAGTATACAACGAACATGGAATTTGTTCTGCCTCGCTACTGCAACACTTAATGAACGAATACGAGCAATAGAACACAATAAATTACTAGAATATGTATTATGTACATTGGAAAGTACAAATGTGCAAATGTATATAGCAACTACCTATAGAAAAAGGTAGGGCCAGAACAAAATTCCTTGTTTTTTGTAAAAGGCCTTTGTGAATAAATAAATAATAAAATAAAACTATTTCTGATTCTGATTTATGATTGATGAAATTAGGTAGTTATTGTTGAGATTGTGACTCAAATGTTCAAATCCACATTTGTCTCAATTAGAAGACTACATCTACACATTAAGTAATAAAACGTGAAAAAGTGAACACGAAGAAAGCACTGCACCCCTCACATCCAATATTCAGGACTCTTTTAATGTTACCTCACTCCTACCCACCCAGCTGCCTGGAACAGATCTGTTTTGTTCCCCTGGTGTAGAGAAGAACACTCGTTTCTATATCATCCACAATCACTTTTGACAAGAGGACCCAAGATACTTTTACCTGCCGTTTGTCTTCCTTTCTATCAGGCAGCCTGAGTGGAGTCTTCACACTTTACACTTTGAAATAATACTGTCTCCCGGAGTAGTAGACTGTTTGGTACCAGAGTCCTGCAATAAGGGATAAAGGAACATGTAAGAGGTCATTAGAATTGACAAATTAATGATGACTCTTTAAATAAGGCACCGAAAGAAAATGCTCCCCTGTTTCAGGTTGTGTGTTTCTTTGGAACTGTGGCTGTGGGTGAGATATGATCCATTACTTCTGCCGTGTTTTTTACTGTTTTGAGCGTTTGACCTGACAAATGTTTATCCTTCCTGTTTAACCACAGCAGACAGTGCTATGTTTTATGAGAACATGTCTAGAGAGGAACGATAAAACATTAAAGGAGAAGAGCAACTGAGTTCGTTTAATTAAATGTCTGTTAGTAAAGCTAGGCGTGACAGAGACATGTTTCAATGGCATTAATCAAATCTATTTGAGTCTGAGAAAGCAAATATCACAGAAAGGGATTTAACACTGCTTCTGACCCCTTCAAGTGTTAAGTTAAAACCAGATTGTTAACCAAACTAACGATCACTTCACACTAGAATAAGTTAACATCCTGTTAACATCTCACATATAGATGTACAGATATAAAGGTTTGTAGGCTCCTCCTCCTAAATGACATACCCAAATATAAAGGTTTGTAGGCTCCTCCTCCTAAATGACATACCCAAATATAAAGGTTTGTAGGCTCCTCCTAAACGACATACCCAGATATAAAGGTTTGTAGGCTCCTCCTCCTAAATGACATACCCAAATATAAAGGTTTGTAGGCTCCTCCTAAACGACATACCCAAATATAACGGTTTGTTGGCTCCTCCTAAATGACATACCCAAATATAAAGGTTTGTAGGCTCCTCCTCCTAAATGACATACCCAAATATAAAGGTTTGTAGGCTCCTCCTAAATTACCCAAATATAAAGGTTTGTAGGCTCCTCCTCCTAAACGACATACCCAGATATAAAGGTTTGTAGGCTCCTCCTCCAAAACGACATACCCAAATATAAAGGTTTGTAGGCTCCTCCACCTAAACGACATACCCAAATATAAAGGTTTGTAGCCTCCTACCTGAACCAACTAGAGACTTATACTTGGTCTCATTTGAAAGAAGACACTTTGAGGTTAGTGGAAATTGTCACGGTTCCTTGTCCACTGAGGGCATCTAGTGGGCTAGGAGGTAGTGGGCTAGGAGACATATCATTTATAGTGTTCAAAGTCTCATCCAAATGGATTTTTTAGTCACAACTATTTCCTCTGTCTAGTTGCAAGCGTGAGGCGTTCATTGCAGAGGGTGGACTCACCCAAAAATATGCAATTAAAGTCTTCACATCACCGTTTAAAGGCTTTTTTTTTGTTACAAACAGCCATTGTTGTGCATTTGAAAAAATCTGACTAGGTACTTTAGCCGTTGTGTGTCCATTGTTGTTTCCCCGACTGACAAAACGGAGTAGGCACGTACAAAACGCTGTAGGGCTTGAACCTCGTGCCAACACTATGTTCTGCAGGCAGTTTTGTCACTCGTTGTCGTAGATCAATCAACTTGCAACTTAATTGTACATGCTCTGCATCAAGTTTAGATGAGCTTTAGCAACTGTGCATTTTTGCACTGACAGGATATTTTTTACCTCGTACTTGGTTTTCATTAATACACAAATGTCTGTTTGTATAACTAGAGTAAAGATTGGGCTGTATTGCCCTTTTGTTAAACCCTTGTGTTAATCCCTTGTGACATTAACCCTTGTGACATGAACCCTTGTGACATAAACCCTTGTGACATAAACCCTTGTGACATAAACCCTTGTGACATAAACCCTTGTGACATAAACCCTTGTGACATAAACCCTTGTGACATTAACATGGCTGTAGTTATACCTTTGCTTTTACCCAAAAAGAGAGACGCTATTCGACATTCTAGCAATTAGTAACATAGATCTATGAACTTGAAAATACAATATTTGCCCATAATTCTTCTACTTTAAGCGATGCTTACAAAAACATGTTGTAGCCTACTGTGATTCGGTTTAAGGGTAAGTTCTCTGCATTTAAGCTATTTAATGTAAAATAAATATAATACATATCGCAACAGGTCTTCTTTCTGGTTCAAATCGGCGTTGCGTCGTTCTAATGGCTCAAGACGCTAATAAGGAACTGAAGGAATTACAAACATTATCTATAGTTAAACTTTTAGTCAAACGGAACAAATGTAGTTTTGACAGAAATTATGGAAAATGACAAATACATATAGTTCACTTCTCCCTGTCCTCATCCCCCCCCCCCCCAAAAAAAGCTGAGATCCTGTTGCTATGGAGACAGATACGAGGGCGAAGGAAGGAAGGGGAGCGGGGGTGGTAGTTAGTGGTCTTTGCTGTGGCCGTCGCCACGAGCAGGAAGAAGCTGTACAGATGTAGTGTGCAGTCTGTTTTGTCTGGTGGTGGTAGTAATGGTGTGTATGTGTGTGTGTGCGTGCGTGCGTGTGTGTGCGTGTGTGTCCGTGCACATGCTATGTTGTGGGGGGCAGCCAAACCCAGGGCCCTTCAACCTGACAATCATCTTGTCGATCCTGCCAGACGCTCCCCCAACCATGAAACATCATGTGTCAGAGTGCCTCACAGTCGTCAGTGTGTTTTGCTGACGAGCCACAGATAGCTACTCTTCACCATCGTCCTGTGGATCTCGGGTCCCAAAGGCTCACTGCCAGCGAGACGAAGGGACAACAGGAAGAATTTGTCCTCAGATCAATTCAAACTGTATAATTCCCCCTATTGGGAACTGCTTGACAACTTCCTAAACAACCAGTTGGTCTGAGTGGATTTGGTGGGGTGGAACGAACGAGAATTGATACGTGAACAACTCGGCTGTCTCCGATGGTGACGAAGCAGAACGCCACGGCAGGCTGGCGACCGAGGTCATGTTTCAGCCGTCAGGGCGTCGCAGCTAACACGAGGAATAAGCTGAACTGTGAGACTTTCAGAGTCTTCAGGCTGGTGGGATGTGCAGCTAGAGACAGGATTAGATGTATTACGTACGCAAACATACACAGACATAACGAGGCAGGCATGTATATATATAACTATGTGTTCACTTGTTCTCGTCTCGCATTGGTTCACTCCCACGTACACTGTTACAGACACAAACAGCATCAACCTCAGTATCTACAGACACAAACACCATCAACCTCAGTATCTGGCCAACAGCTACAGACACAAAAACCATCAACCTCAGTATCTGGCCAACAGCTACAGACACAAAAACCATCAACCTCAGTATCTGGCCAACAGCTACAGACACAAAAACCATCAACCTCAGTATCTGGCCAACAGCTACAAATACAAACAGCATCAACCTCAGTATCTACAGACACAAACAGCATCAACCTAAGTATCTGGTCAACAGCTACTAACACAAACAGCATCAACCTAAGTATCTACAGACACAAACACCACCAACCTCAGTATCTACAGACACAAACAGCATCAACCTCAGTATCTGGTCAACTGTTACAGACACAAACACCATCAACCTCAGTATCTACAGACACAAACAGACACAAACACCATCAACCTCAGTATCTACAGACACAAACACCATCAACCTCAGTATCTACAGACACAAACACCATCAACCTCAGTATCTACAGACACAAACACCATCAACCTCAGTATCTGGCCAACTGCTACAAACACAAACAAGCCTAGTTTAGACTTTTTGAGTGTCTGCAGGCGTCTTTCTAAATTTAACGTGTCTGAATAAAGAAACGATGTCTGCTGATACATGAGTGCTTTGGGACAGGTTCTTTCTTGTTTGGGCGTTTTTGTTTCTTAATTGAACCTTCTGCGAAAGTATCTGGTCAACAGCTACAAACACAAACAGCACCAACCTCAGTATCTACAGACACAAACACCATCAACCTCAGTATCTACAGACACAAACAGCATCAACCTCAGTATCTGGTCAACTGTTACAGACACAAACACCATCAACCTCAGTATCTACAGACACAAACAGCATCAACCTCAGTATCTACAGACACAAACACCATCAACCTCAGTATCTACAGACACAAACACCATCAACCTCAGTATCTACAGACACAAACACCATCAACCTCAGTATCTACAGACACAAACAGCATCAACCTCAGTATCTGGTCAACTGTTACAGACACAAACACCATCAACCTCAGTATCTACAGACACAAACACCATCAACCTCAGTATCTACAGACACAAACACCATCAACCTCAGTATCTACAGACACAAACACCATCAACCTCAGTATCTACAGACACAAACACCATCAACCTCAGTATCTACAGACACAAACACCATCAACCTCAGTATCTGGCCAACAGCTACAGACACAAAAACCATCAACCTCAGTATCTGGCCAACAGCTACAGACACAAAAACCATCAACCTCAGTATCTGGCCAACAGCTACAGACACAAAAACCATCAACCTCAGTATCTGGCCAACAGCTACAGACACAAAAACCATCAACCTCAGTATCTACAGACACAAACACCATCAACCTCAGTATCTACAGACACAAACAGCACCAACCTCAGTATCTACAGACACAAACACCATCAACCTCAGTATCTACAGACACAAACAGCATCAACCTCAGTATCTGGTCAACTGTTACAGACACAAACACCATCAACCTCAGTATCTACAGACACAAACAGCATCAACCTAAGTATCTGGTCAACTGTTACAGACACAAACAGCACCAACCTCAGTATCTACAGACACAAACACCATCAACCTCAGTATCTACAGACACAAACACCATCAACCTCAGTATCTACAGACACAAACACCATCAACCTCAGTATCTACAGACACAAACACCATCAACCTCAGTATCTGGCCAACAGCTACAGACACAAAAACCATCAACCTCAGTATCTGGCCAACAGCTACAAACACAAACAGCACCAACCTCAGTATCTACAGACACAAACACCATCAACCTCAGTATCTACAGACACAAACAGCATCAACCTCAGTATCTGGTCAACTGTTACAGACACAAACACCATCAACCTCAGTATCTACAGACACAAACAGCATCAACCTCAGTATCTGGTCAACTGTTACAGACACAAACACCATCAACCTCAGTATCTACAGACACAAACACCATCAACCTCAGTATCTACAGACACAAACACCATCAACCTCAGTATCTACAGACACAAACACCATCAACCTCAGTATCTACAGACACAAACACCATCAACCTCAGTATCTACAGACACAAACAGACACAAACACCATCAACCTCAGTATCTACAGACACAAACACCATCAACCTCAGTATCTACAGACACAAACAGACACAAACAGCATCAACCTCAGTATCTACAGACACAAACACCATCAACCTCAGTATCTACAGACACAAACACCATCAACCTCAGTATCTACAGACACAAACACCATCAACCTCAGTATCTACAGACACAAACAGACACAAACACCATCAACCTCAGTATCTACAGACACAAACACCATCAACCTCAGTATCTACAGACACAAACAGCATCAACCTCAGTATCTACAGACACAAACACCATCAACCTCAGTATCTGGCCAACTGCTACAAACACAAACAGCATCAACCTAAGTATCTGGTCAACAGCTACAAACACAAACAGCACCAACCTCAGTATCTACAGACACAAACACCATCAACCTCAGTATCTACAGACACAAACACCATCAACCTCAGTATCTACAGACACAAACACCATCAACCTCAGTATCTGGTCAACTGTTACAGACACAAACACCATCAACCTCAGTATCTACAGACACAAACAGCATCAACCTCAGTATCTACAGACACAAACACCATCAACCTCAGTATCTACAGACACAAACACCATCAACCTCAGTATCTACAGACACAAACACCATCAACCTCAGTATCTGGCCAACTGCTACAAACACAAACAAGCCTAGTTTAGACTTTTTGAGTGTCTGCAGGCGTCTTTCTAAATTTAACGTGTCTGAATAAAGAAACGATGTCTGCTGATACATGAGTGCTTCGGGACAGGTTCTTTCTTGTTTGGGCGTTTTTGTTTCTTAATTGAACCTTCTGCGAAAGTGTCCTATTGCACATAATAATGTGTGCGTATTGTAATCAACGGAACGCTGAGATCAAGGGGTTCTCCAGTTCACATTTACAAGGTTGCTGAAGCAGTAACAAACCAAAATGTGTCGTTGGCGTATAGCAACCAGAGCATAGGACGAGTTGTCTCTCAATCACAAACTGCATTGTAAGGTGAGATAGTTTGGTTTCTGGAAACACTGAGCTGCCGGAAACAAGGTCACTAGCACCATCGAGCAAGAAGTGCAAACCTGCAAGTTTTTGCTCCTGCAATGGTGCAAAACCTCTGGAAGGTTGACATGCTTTTGTTCTGCAACATTTTTCCAACCACAACTGCCAACTTTGTTGAGAGAAACTGGCGTGTTACATGTGACACATGTCTCGCAAGAAACATAACAGGAAGTGAAGAACAGGGTAGTCATCCATGTGCCTTTAATTGATTTGATGATGTTTTACACATCAGAAACATTAATATGGTGGACACAGGGTTTGAGCTGCACTCCCAGTACAGGGGCTTTGTGACCACTCCACCACAAGTTATATACATATGAATTAAATGTTTGGCCGTTTAAATGGTATTACTGATAGACAAGAGACCAGGAACAGGTTAGAGACTATACTGAAATATGCCTGAAATAAACTATTGCTGCAGGTTCAAACACCGGATGTAGCATCTTACACTGATATACAGCGCTAATAGCATCTTACACTGATATACAGCGCTAATAGCATCTTACACTGATATACAGCGCTAATTGCATCTTACACTGATATACAGCGCTAATAGCATCTTACATTGATATACCATGCTAATAGCATCTCACCCTGATATACCACGCTAATAGCATCTTACACTGATATACAGCGCTAATAGCATCTTACACTGATATACCATGCTAATAGCATCTCACCCTGATATACAGCGCTAAAAGCATCTTACACTGATATACCACGCTAATAGCATCTTACACTGATATACCACGCTAATAGCATCTTACACTGATATACCACGCTAATAGCATCTTACACTGATATACAGCGCTTATAGCATCTTTCCTGTCCGCTGTGTGGTCGTGACTCAACAATCTTTGAAGTACCGAACATAACCAACAGTAGACACTAGACAGGGCCTGCATGTGGATTGAATGTGTAACATAACAGAGCCTGTGGATTGAATAATGTGTGTAACATAACAGAGCCTGTGGGTTGAATAATGTGTGTAACATAACAGAGTCTGTGGTTTGAATAATGTGTGTAACATAACAGAGCCTGTGGGTTGAATATGGATTATTGGCTAGATTAATAGATGTAATCATCTGGTTGCTATGGATTATTGGCTAGATTAATAGATGTAATCATCTGGTTGCTATGGATTATTGGCTAGATTAATAGATGTAATCATCTGGTTGCTATGGATTATTGGCTAGATTAATAGATGTAATCATCTGGTTGCTATGGATTATTGGCTAGATTAATAGATGTAATCATCTGGTTGCTATGGATTATTGGCTAGATTAATAGATGTAATCATCTGGTTGCTATGGATTATTGGCTAGATTAATAGATGTAATCATCTGGTTGCTATGGATTATTGGCTAGATTAATAGATGTAATCATCTGGTTGCTATGGATTATTGCCTAGATTAATAGATGTAATCATCTGGTTGCTATGGATTATTGGCTAGATTAATAGATGTAATCATCTGGTTGCTATGGATTATTGGCTAGATTAATAGATGTAATCATCTGGTTGCTATGGATTATTGGCTAGATTAATAGATGTAATCATCTGGTTGCTATGGGATGCCTGTTTCGGACAGGGTGTTTTTGCTTACGGCTTCCTGTGTGATATTTTTAAGGGAAAGAACCGCAGATCAACAACTTCAGCTGATGAAAATAGCTTTGTGCGTGAGACTGACGAAAAAGGCCGGTGTCTGGCATTGTAGCGCGTCACATTTGAGTTGGTGGTGACACATTTGTCTAGACAACAGGATGAGCAAAGGAGTAAGCAAGACAGACAGAGAGAAAGAAAGGGACGAAATACTATACTTACATGAAGTAAAAAACAAAACTATTCATTGTGGTATCCTTTTTTTCTACACAGTCAAATAGATAAGGGTTATTTTGTTTGTAACCATAGTTACCATCCCTTAGTGGAAACAGACAGGGATGGAATGAGTACTCAAATACTCAATACTCAAATCACAGATTTTAACCATTTTAACCATTTGTACTTGTGGTACATTAAAAAAGGAAGTGGAATTGAACTGGGAACTTTGTTGTTTTGTATTATTGGCAACAACTATGCAACTTATGTTTTTTTTCAAGCTCAAGAAAGCTATCTGCAGTCTGGGACAGAAAGTTGCTTTTGGGATAACATTTTATAATCCGTGTTTAACTAACGTGTGCGTAGGGCTGGCACGAATACCTAGACTGTGCAAGTATTCGTTCATTAAATTGGTATTCAAATCTTAATTGAGTATTTGGAACAACCTGTGCAATGCTTATTCAGTCTGTCTGTGTATCAGCGCCTGTCAGAGAACCGCGATAAAGACAACAGTCTTTACTTTACCACTGTGACAGCCGACACATTTCTTTCCTGTTCTTAATTTTTGAGAAATAGAAAAACATTAGCAATAGAAAAGGCCACCAGGAAAGGAATGGGAATTAGAAATATTTTAGGAGTATTTTGAGCTACTAGTTGCGAGTTGACTTTCTTCTTCAGACAAATACCTCTCCCGGATCCAGGTTGTCATTTCCACGGCTTCTTTGACAGTATTTCTAGTGGTGCAGTTGGTTACAAATGGATTTCCTGAGTGTGCACTGACACACTTCCTGTCATATTGTTAGATCCATGTAGACAATGCACACTTTAGGAGATGGTGGTGAATAAACCCAATCCTATCTATCTGTCCAACTGGAGAGTGAAGTGCCTGTCGGTGAAGATTTTATTTCCCTCTGTGTCAGAAATGAAGTGTGGGAGTGAGCTGGCTAGACAGGGGAGAGGATGGACTAGAAGGCTAACCTGGATGTGTTTTACAGATGATTTGCTTTCAGATTACAATTAATGTTAGCTTACGTTCTAATGTAGCGCTAGCCAGACATCTCTAAGACTTATTTTAATTCTGGTGCATCGTGTCTATTTGGACAATTATAAAATTGAAATCTGTAACCTCTAACCTCTAACCTCTAACCTGTAACCTCTAACCTGTAATTTCTAACCTCTAACCTGTTCACAGCAGCTGATGGTGTTATGGTTCATTGTGATTATGTGATATCTTGCAGAGTTCATTCATGGTAAAGAGCTTTTATTGTCATTTCAAATTGGTCCACCCCAACCTCCTGCTTTGTAATGGTTTAATAATGTGTTGAATTGGCTTTTCATTATCTGTTTTCCGTAATTGGAAACCAATTAATACTTCATGAAATGTGCAGCGTCTAGTTCACAGAATACATTTTCAGGCAGATGTTTTGGTTCGGTTACGAAACGTTTCATAAATGCTCTAACAAGCAATAAAACATTGATGAGGGTGCAGAATACTCTTCTTCAATATGTTAATATACATGAACTGTATTGGCTTGTTTTGACATATTAAAGTATTCATTAATTTTCAAATACACTTTGTTAACCATTCTGGTCCGCGCTTTACATAATCCATATTCTTTTGACGCACACTTTGATTTCACTCATCTCAGAACTGTTATGAGACCTGTTTATTTAGCCTTTATTTAACCAGGTAGGTTGATTGTCAGGTGGGAAGAAAAAAACAAAAAACACATTTATTCAGCTTCAGTTCAAGTTCAGTCGGAAGGCTGTTTAGTTTATTGCTGCATTGACGTTGTAACTGACCGCCTTCATAGTACCGCTCTGCAATGCGAAGCGTTTTGTTTGCAACAATTTGCAGAGGCTGAATTCAGACCTTGAGGTAATATAATAACACGAATGGAGAAGTAGACAAGCCTGGTTTAGCCAGGACACGATTTGAGGTGATTGTGGAGAACAAGGGAGGGGGTTTGTAGAGCAGATATTTAGGGGCCAATTCCAGTTCTGTTGTGAGAAATGGCCAAACACTCAGTTCCGTTTTCATTGCAACATTGGTGTTGAGCGTATTTCTACACATGGGAAAACGTCTTCACTGTCCAATCGGCGTGCAGGGAAAATATAAACAAATCCCCCCTAAACCATAGGCCCTGAAACCTTAGAGACTAAATTGACGCCATCTTGCAGGTGATTGACTGCAACAGGTTTTGACGTCAGGGTTGATTTCTTCTTCCATGCTTGTTTTTGTTTATCTTTTAAGTGGCGGGTTTGCCAGGATATTCCTGTTGCTTCTAGGCTTCCTTTGGTAAACGCTGTGTTTCACCTCAGAACCCAGTGAACTCTGGGCAATTCTCTCTTCGGAAATCCGGACTTACTGAAAAAATGCAGAAAGGTCTCAGTATGTCTGCCAGTACCCTTGTGACTCTGACGATATGGATGCACGATATTAGATTTTCGCCGATATTCGATATGCCGATAATTTTAAACTCGTTTTGGCCGATGCCGATACCCTGTATATATACACTTTAATTTTACTGAAGATAAATCCAAGTTTTATTCCAGTACTGCCTTTACCTAAATAGACTCATGTAGACAGACATTCACCCCTGAAAAATATGTTAAATATGTGTAATTAACTTGTAGAAGAATAATTGATATGCCAGTGCCACATTTTATTTTTATGTTCAGACTTCAAACGTCAGTCCTTAGGAGTAAAATAAATAAAAATACTTTCAAATAATTTACGTAATTCACGTAGCGTCACATGCACTCGTTCTCTTTCTATTTTCCATTTCCTAAACATATTATCAAATGCAGATGCAACTGCACTCCTGTTGTCACTCACACAGCAGCTGACAGCTTTATTAAGTCTTTGTCTATCCACTGGGCATTGGGGCTCAACATGCTAACAGGACTCACGCTTGATGTCTAAATGTCCGTGGTAAAGCTAATGTGACTAGCTACAACACTCTGGAAGTAATTCCTTCTTATATTTCTAAAAGTCTTGGTGCTTCTCAGGATCACGGCTCTTAAGATGCATAATCAAATTTGTATCATATGTGCTTTACAACTACTGCAAATAGCAGGTTTGTTATCTGTTTTACAGATCTCTATATTCCTCCACAACATGTAGAAACACTTATCGGCAGTGCTCATCGGCAGAAATATTAATATCTGCCGATATAGATCATTTTAAGCTTTTATCGGCCGATACCGATGTCGTGCCGATATCATCGTGCATCCCTACTTGACGATCAGACAGTGGGACAGCCCTAAGCCCTCATAGACCTAGCGAGTACCGTTTCGAAGTCTGTGAGTTTTTGAGTAAGGAAAACTGTTGAAATGGCAAATGAATCTTATTTGCACATGCAGAAAGTGAAAAAGAACATGCAACAGCATCCATATTGGAAACATGATATATCCAGGAACTCACTCCTCCTCAGACATCATCCCTACCTTGGTCAAACGCCACCCTCCTCTAGCGTCAAGTATTAGCTCTCACCTGGTCAAACATAACCTGTTTAAGCCTGAAATACTCCACTAATCAATTGTCACCTCGTCAGTTATCCTCTTATCAATCGTCAGACCCCCCCTCACATAACCTGACCCTCACATAACCTGACTCTCACATAATCTGACTCTCACATAACCTGACCCTCACATAACCTAACCCTCACATAACCTGACCCTCACATAACCTGACTATCACATAACCTGACCCTCACATAACCTGACCCTCACATAACCAGACCCTCACATAACCTGACCCTCACATAACCTGACACTCACATAACCAGATCCTCACATAACCTGACCATCACATAACCAGACCCTCACATAACCTGACCCTCACATAACCTGACCCTCACATAACCTGACCCTCACATAACCTGACCCTCACATAACCTGACCCTCATATTACCAGACCCTCACATAACCTGACCCTCATATAACCTGACCCTCACATAACCTGACCCTCATATTACCAGACCCTCACATAACCTGACCATTCTTAGAATCAGTGACATTCATTATGAATTGTTATTGACATCATATTTTTTATTACTGATTTATGTGAAAGTTCTGTGGAAATTCTAACGATGTTGTTTGTTTTGTCTCTTCTGTGAAAGCGATCAGCCTACAAAACGTACCGCTGTCGTATAACTTATTTGACCTCTGACCTTTGAACCCCATTTAACCACTGTCCCTCTTCTCTCCTCCAGGACAATGGGGACGAAGCTCACAGGATTGCCCCGTCTCCAGTTGTCCATGTGCGGGGGCTCTGTGAATCAGTGGTGGAGGGGGACTTGGTGGAGGCCTTGGAGAAGTTTGGCAACATTTGGTTCGTCATGAGCACTACAATATTCATTCTTGTCTGTCCTTTTGGGGAATTCCTGTTGCTTCATTATCGTTATAAAAGATATTTAAATAGTCTTATGAAATAAGGATCTGTTAGGAGCGTTATGGACAGAAGATACAGCAGGCAGGTGAAGGTGCATATAGGCACTGATGATAGAGAACCTAAATGTGTAATAATAAACTCATTATCTATAGACACTTATTAAACCCACTGATTATAGAGAACCTAAATGTGTAATAATAAACTCATTATCTATAGACACTTATTAAACCCACTGATTATAGAGAACCTAAATGTGTAATAATAAACTCATTATCTATAGACACTTATTAAACCCACTGATTATAGAGAACCTAAATGTGTAATAATAAACTCATTATCTATAGACACTTATTAAACCCACTGATTATAGAGAACCTAAATGTGTAATAATAAACTCATTATCTATAGACGCTTATAAAACCCACTGATGATGGAGAACCAAAATGTGTAATAATAAACTCATTATCTATAGACACTTATAAAACCCACTGATGATAGAGAACCTAAATGTGTAATAATAAACTCATTATCTATAGACACTTATTAAACCCACTGATTATAGAGAACCTAAATGTGTAATAATAAACTCATTATCTATACACACTTATTAAACCCACTGATGATAGAGAACCTAAATGTGTAATAATAAACGTATTATCTATAGACACTTAAAAACACACTGATGATAGAGAACCTAAATGTCTAATAATAAACTCATTATCTATAGACACTGATTAAACCCACTGATTATAGACAACCTAAATGTGTAATAATAAACTCATTATCTATAGACACTTAAAAACCCCACTGATTATAGAGAACCTAAATGTGTAATAATTAACTCATTATCTATAGACACTTATAAAACCCACTGATGATAGAGAACCTAAATGTGAAATAATAAACTCATTATCTATAGACACTTGAAAAACACACTGATGATAGAGAACCTAAATGTGTAATAATAAACTCATTATCTATAGACACTTATAAAAACACACTGATGATAGAGAACCTAAATGTATAATAATAAACTCATTATCTATAGACACTTATAAAACCCACTGATGATGGAGAACCTAAATGTGAAATAATAAACTCATTATCTATAGACACTTATAAAATCCACTGATGATGGAGAACCTTAATGTGTAATAATAAACTCATTATATATACACACTTATAAAACCCACTGATGATGGAGAACCAAAATGTGGAATAATAAACTCATTATCTATAGACACTTATAAAACCCACTGATGATAGAGAACCTAAATGTGTAATAATAAACTCATTATCTATAGACACTTATAAAACCCACTGATGATAGAGAACCTAAATGTGAAATAATAAACTCATTATCTATAGACACTTGAAAAACACACTGATGATAGAGAACCTAAATGTGTAATAACAAACTCATTATCTATAGACGCTTATAAAACCCACTGATGATAGAGAACCTAAATGTGAAATAATAAACTCATTATCTATAGACACTTATTAAACCCACTGATGATAGAGAACCTAAATGTGTAATAACAAACTCATTATCTATAGACACTTATAAAACCCACTGATGATAGAGAACCTAAATGTGAAATAATAAACTCATTATCTATAGACACTTATTAAACCCACTGATGATAGAGAACCTAAATGTGTAATAATAAACTCATTATCTATAGACACTTAAAAAACCCACTAATGATAGGGAACGTAAATGTATATTTATAAAGTCATTATCCCTGGTCGTGTCCCAGCTGGAAGCATGCACAACTAAAGCAAAGCGCACACACACATGCATCAACAAATCACGGAACAAGGACTTCCCTAAAGGCAGGATTCATATTGACAGTAGACGTACCCATGTCAGCAGAAGTACTACATGACTCTACTACAATGCATTGCTGCATGAATAGGTCAGATCGTTCCTTCGTGATTAAATGCATCAGCATAATTTATTGAGATACACAATACAGTAGAAGTGCAGATAATTATTTCCTTTGTGTGCAGTTAGCTTGTTCATTGCGCTCTGTCTAGTTAGCTTTTTCAGGATTTATATATCTCTTATTAGCCGTTTCTTCAGTTTTGGAAATCCATTTTTAATGCATTGCAATGCAATAACACGATTTCCTGAATATCATATTTCTTGTAGAACAGGGGCCATTAAGGACCTAGAAATCATTACTTTGTGGCCTTGCCGTGGCATTTATGTCCTGTATTTCATTTTGAGCTCACGTCTGCCCTATAAACTGCTTTTAACATGTATTTACCTAGGGGTTAGTGTTCAGTGGGGCAAACATATGAGACTTGTTTTATGTCCCTTCTGGGGAAGCCTTATTTGGGTCACTCACACAACTGAGAATACACAGCTGAGGAATATTTGAAGAGCCCTTGTTTGAAGAACCCGGAAAAAAAGACAATACTTGGTAAACACTCAAGTTGCACAACTGATGTTCAAAGGCATTCCCTACAACGGTTGAGACACAGGGGAAAATGTTTCTGCTCAAAACACATCACTTGTGTATCATTTGTGAGCACCGAAAAACTCAGTAGCTTTACAGAAAACTGGGAATGCGTCTGAGATTATTGTAAATATCTGCCACCATTCATTTATGTGTCTGGTATTTCCGTAAGTTAGGAGGTTGCTGGGATATTACGGGAAAATGGATTGGATTGCATTGGATTTGACCTGTGTGTCTGTAGTCTATGGTTTCCGGTGCTGTCCTCAGAAATAGAGATCAGTGTATTTTTAGGCTATGCAATATTGATAGCGGGCTCTCAGACTACTCAATGGGCGGACATATTGTCACACGCGAGCTCTCAGCTCAAATCAAACACCAACTAAATGGACAGTGTTCATCTTAGAATAACAGAGGGGTAATATTATGGGATGTTGTATTTAGGGACAAAGTGTCTGTCAGCATTTTAAGTATAGCACATATTCTGGTACTTCTTGTTCTTGTTTATAACATTAAGGAATCAGAGGTGTGGACTCGAGTCATGTGACTTGGACTCGAGTCAGACTCGAGTCATGAATTTGATGACTTCAGACTCGATCAATCGGTCAATCTTTGTTCCTACCCTCACCTATGGTCATGAAAGCTGGGTCATGACCAAAAGAACGAGATCGCGGGTACAAGCGGCCGAAATGGGTTTTCTCAGAAAGGTGGCTGGCCTCTCCCTTAGGGATAGGGTGAGAAGCTCAGTCATCCGAGAGTAACTCGGAGTAGAGCCGCTGCTCCTTTGCATAGAAAGGAGCCAGTTGAGGTGGTTCGGGCATCTTGTACGAATGCCACCTGGGCGCCTCCCTAGAGAGGTGTTCCAGGCACGTCCAGCTGGGAGGAGACCTCGGGGAAGACCCAGGACTAGGTGGAGAGATTATATCTCCACACTGGCCTGGGAACGCCTCGGGATTCCCCAGTCAGAGCTGGCTAATGTTGCCCGGGAAAGGGAAGTTTGGGGTCCCCTGCTAGAGCTGCTACCCCCGCGACCCGACCCCGGATAAGCGGTTGAAGATGAGATGAGATGAGATGAGAGACTCGACTCGACAAAATGTACAAAGACTTGCAACTCGACTTGGACTTGAACATCAATGACTCGTGACTTCACTTGGACTTGCGCCTTTTGACTCGAGAAGACTTGCTACTTCCCATGAAAACTGGGGAAGA
The DNA here is from genome assembly GCA_029465975.1 of Dallia pectoralis. Taxonomy (NCBI): domain Eukaryota; kingdom Metazoa; phylum Chordata; class Actinopteri; order Esociformes; family Umbridae; genus Dallia; species Dallia pectoralis. Next base: position 14,371,894 of record CM055741.1, on the reverse strand, counting down.
AAATGTTCACACGGCCGCGCCGCTCTCAGTTTATCTGCATTGTGAAAAAAAATGCATGCAGAGAGCACGCGCGCTGCCTGCACGACATCCAATCACTGTAGTCCCACGTTGTTTTGATTGGACATCCAATCACTGTAGTCCCACGTTGTTTTGATTCGACATCCAATCACTGTAGTCCACGTTGTTTTGATTAGACAGCATCTAAGCAGGCACATTGCAAGACAACCAATGAAGCACAAGCAACAACGCGCCATTTGGCAAAATGATACCGAATATAGTTTCGTTTGGCTATAAAAATTACGAGGTAGTCGAACAAAAAAAGAGTTGCAATTTGCAAAACATGCGGATCGAAGATTACAGACGGAGCTGCGCACGGGCACGCTCACACGCACACACACACACGTTTCTATGGAGTCATTCCAATTATATTATCAGGTTGGTCCATTTTTTCAGAAGTGATCATTTTGAGGAGTGAGGATTTTATTAATGACATGTTTAAAAAAGTTCAGGCTAAAAGGACCCATGTCTATTTGAAAGTTAAACTGTTTTGCAATATGAGGTTAGGGCTGGACAATAATTCAATATCAATATATATCGCGGTAAAAAAAATCAATAACGGTGATATGATTTCTAAACACATTTTCGATATTTCAATATTTTTGCTGATCTCCAACACGGCAAGTTTAAGCTACAAAATGAGCGCCCATGACCGCAATTCAAACGTGACTGAACGAGCTTCCATAAGTGAGGAGAAAGCAGACAGTTGATATGAGAGGAAAGACTAATTCAGTGGTAGGGAAGTGGTTCAGCTTTCTGAGATCTGATAAACTTCAGGTTTCAGCGTGATGCTAAATGTGCCGGAGAATGAGAGGCTCAAAAGCGCATAAAGCCAACATAGGAGCTTGGATCTTCCGCGTTGACTGGCCCATGACGTCATGATGGACATGCGCTTTTGAGCACTCTCATTCTCCGAGCATGTTGCGACATGCGCGTTCATGAGCTTCTCTGTCGTGTCTCTTAAATCCACGGTCACGTAGCGAACTCATGAACTCACCTCTTCTTGTCTAACATGTTCACTAACTTTAAACGATATGTTTATAAGAACAAGTTTTGCTGCAGGAAGTTTTGTGTAAAGAATAATATAATCAGCCTATGTTATTGTTTAAAGTTAAATATATTAATAAGGTCAGTCTCAACAGTCAAATTGCTTATTTGACTTTTTCTTGTTTGTATAAAGGTTAAAATCAAATAAAAGGTGAACTTTAATTTATTTGTACCGTTTTATTTCTCAAATATTATTTAGTTTTATAGGAGGAGGCTCAAAAGACTTGGCAAATGTATTTTTCAGAAGATTGTATACAGACATCCATTGTGCGTGTTCATGGCATTTTTTCTGAGGCTTTTGTATTGTTCATATCGATATCGGAATTATGTCCTATCGACCGAAATTAAGAAATATATCGTGATATAAAATTTTTCCATATCTTCCAGCCCTAAGGTCAATACAATACAGGACTGAAGTTGCTGTGCATTGTTCTAGTGCAATATGCTGTTGAAATACAAGCATTTTTTGTGAAATTAAATTTTCAGTTTTTTACTGTATTAATGTCATTGTATAAAAAGAGTTTTAAATAAATACAAATCTTACAGACATACATGATTTGTATAAATTCTGTGGTAAGATGACTTGAAATGACTCGAAACTAAAATGGTAGGACTTTGGACTCGACTTGAGACTTGTTGGCTTTGACTTGTGACTCGACTCGGGACTTGCCTCATCTTTGACTCGACTTGACTCGGGACTCGAGGGCAAAGACTTGAGACTTACTTGTGACTTGCATAACAATGACTTTGTCCCACCTCTGTAAGGAATTGATACAATTTATTCTTCAGGTAGAGAATAATCTGTTATAATGCATATTACTGCTTTATAACCACCAGACATTATATTTGACCAGGTGAAAAAAACAAACATGATCTATGGTGATCAGTGACGCCTCTATGGTGATCAGTGGCGTCTCTATGGTGATCAGTGATGCATCTATGGTGATCAGTGATGCATCTATGGTGATCAGTGACGGCTCAGTGACGCCTCTATGGTGATCAGTGGCGTGTCTATGGTGATCAGTGGCGTCTCTATGGTGATCAGTGATGCATCTATGGTGATCAGTGATGCATCTATGGTGATCAGTGACGGCTCAGTGACGCCTCTATGGTGATCAGTGGCGTGTCTATGGTGATCAGTGGCGTCTCTATGGTGATCAGTGATGCATCTATGGTGATCAGTGATGCATCTATGGTGATCAGTGACGGCTCAGTGATGCATCTATGGTGATCAGTGACGTCTCTATGGTGATCAGTGGTGTCTCTATGGTGATCACTGATGCATCTATGGTGATCAGTGATGCATCTATGGTGATCAGTGACGGCTCAGTGATGCATCTATGGTGATCAGTGACGTCTCTATGGTGATCAGTGGTGTCTCTATGGTGATCACTGATGCATCTATGGTGATCAGTGATGCATCTATGGTGATCAGTGACGGCTCAGTGACGCCTCTATGGTGATCAGTGACACCTCTATGGTGATCAGTGATGGCTCAGTGATGCCTCTATGGTGATCAGTTACACCTCTATGGTGATTAGTGAGTGACACCTCTATGGTGATTAGTGAGTGACGCATCTATGGTGATCAGTGACGGCTCAGTGACGCCTCTATGGTGATCAGTGGCATCTCTATGGTGATCAGTGATGCATCTATGGTGATCAGTGATGCATCTATGGTGATCAGTGACGGCTCAGTGATGCATCTATGGTGATCAGTGACGCCTCTATGGTGATCAGTGACGGCTCAGTGACGCCTCTATGGTGATCAGTGGCGTCTCTATGGTGATCAGTGACGCCTCTATGGTGATCAGTGACGGCTCAGTGATGCCTCTATGGTGATCAGTTACACCTCTATGGTGATTAGTGAGTGACGCCTCTATGGTGATCAGTGACACCTCTATGGTGATCAGTGACACCTCTATGGTGATCAGTGACGCCTCTATGGTGATCAGTGACGCCTCTATGGTGATCAGTGACGCCTCTATGGTGATCAGTGACACCTCTATGGTGATCAGTGACACCTCTATGGTGATCAGTGACACCTCTATGGTGATCAGTGACGCCTCTATGGTGATCAGTGACGCCTCTATGGAGATCAGTGACGCCTCTATGGTGATCAGTGACACCTCTATGGTGATCAGTGATGCCTCAGTGACGCCTCTATAGTGATCAGTGACACCTCTATGGTGATCAGTGACACCTCTATGGTGATCAGTGACACCTCTATGGTGATCAGTGACGCCTCTATGGTGATCAGTGACGCCTCTATGGTGATCAGTGACACCTCTATGGTGATCAGTGACACCTCTATGGTGATCAGTGATGCCTCAGTGACGCCTCTATAGTGATCAGTGACACCTCTATGGTGATCAGTGACGCCTCTATGGTGATCAGTGATGCCTCTATGGTGATTAGTGACGCCTTTATGTTCAGTTTCAAATAATTTACAATACATCAGTGTTTTGGGTTTGAGCTGGATTATGGTACATTTTCATACGAGCATCTAGTTGTAACTTCTCGTCCCTGCATAGGGTCTGTGTAAGAAAAACAGTGATGGATTTGTTCAGGGAATTGGGGAACTGAAATTGGAAGTAGGCCACAGAGATTCCTGCTTCGTCTTTCTCAGTGTGTGTGTGTGTGTGTGTGTGTGTGTGTGTGTGTGTGTGTGTGTGTGTGTGTGTGTGTGTGTGTGTGTGTGTGTGTGTGTGTGTGTGTGTGTGTGTGTGTGTGTGTGTGTGTGTGTGTGTGTGTGTGTGTGTGCTTACTGTGTATGTATGAATGCAGTGTGTGTGTGTGGATGCTTACTGTGTATGTATGAATGCAGTGTGTGTGTGTGTGTGTGGATGCTTACTGTGTATGTATGAATGCTGCCTCTGTTTCCCAGTTTCAGTACAGAGATGCCTGTTTGAATGCTCATTCTGATCTCCAACAAGAGAATATAAAGAGATAAAAAAGACATACATGCAATGTTTCTTATGATTGCTTATATGGAGTTTTAAGGAGCACAGTACTGTCTCATGGAGGGTGATACATTTTATGAGCTCTTGGACAAATTGGGTAAATGTGATCAATATTACATTTATGGAATCGAATTCCATGGAAATAAAAAAAAATCTAAGCAATCTACCTCTTTGAAAGTAGACAACAATACAACCATTGACATTCATGGTAAAAACCTAAATTAATCCATAAAGCACATTTCCATTGTGGCTCTCTTGAGTAGCAAGGTGCCAGAAAGTTGTCTTTGTTTTAAACAGACATATTGAAATGCTTGTCCACACACTCATTAGATTTCTTAATTAGATATCTTATATTTTAAAAGCTTAATTAATTAGCCATACAGACATGCACAACTAAAAAAAACACTCCATACATTGTATGTGTCATCACAGGTGCGCATGTTGTAAGCTACCACATTTATCACAGTTCATACATATCAGCTCTTGTAATGAGGAATCATCAAAAATCAACAATTGTTTTCCTGAGAATGTAAAACTAGAACCTACCTTGTTTTGCCTACAGAAACAGGACTTCTGTCTGGTCATTATCCTTACAAAACCTGGAGTCAACTCCTGCAATGTCACGGCTGATTTTAAACTTGTGTAGACAAGTTTAATGGTTATATTGAACAAGGAAACATGTCTACCTGCCATAACTGTGACTGAGAAAGCGGCAAAACATAAGTCATTAATAATTGCTTGACCAATCTTTTTGATTAATAAGAAAATAATTGTGCATAATTAATATGTCTGAAACACCTTCAATCATTCATCATTATGTAGGGAGACAGAAAATAGCGTATTATGGTGGTATTTCCATTTTAAGATTAATTCACTAACTGTAAGTCACTCTGGTATCTGGCAAGTAATTAAGTGTTAAACATTTTGAGGACAGAGATACAATCAGTAATTTATAACATTTCTGTTTGTATATGTGAGCAGTACTACCTTCCACATTTATAACATTTCTGTATGTATAAGTAAGTAGTACTACCTTCCACATTTATAACATTTCTCAATGTATTAGTAAGCAGTACTACCTTCCACATTTATAACATTTCTGTATGTATAAGTAAGCACTGCTACCTTCCACATTTATACCATATCTGTATGTATAAGTAAGCAGTACTACCTTCCACATTTATAACATTTCTGTATGTATAAGTAAGCAGTACTACCTTCCACATTTAAAACATTTCTCGATGTATTAGTAAGCAGTACTACCTTCCACATTTATAACATTCCTTTATGTATAAGTAAGCAGTACTACCTTCCACATTTATAACATTTCTGTATGTATAAGTAAGCAGTACTACCTTCCACATTTAAAACATTCCTTTATGTATAAGTAAGCAATACTACCTTCCACATTTATAACACTCCTTTATGTATTAGTAAGCAGTACTACCTTCCACATTTAAAACATTCCTTTATGTATAATTAAGCAGTACTACCTTCCACATTTATAACATTTCTGTATGTATAAGTAAGCAGTACTACCTTCCACATTTTAAACATTCCTTTATGTATAAGTAAGCAGTACTACCTTCCACATTTTAAACATTCCTTTATGTATAAGTAAGCAGTACTACCTTCCACATTTAAAACATTCCTTTATGTATAATTAAGCAGTACTACCTTCCACATTTATAACATTCCTTTATGTATAAGTAAGCAGTACTACCTTCCACATTTAAAACATTCCTTTATGTATAATTAAGCAGTACTACCTTCCAGAACACAGTGCCTTCAGAAACTATTCAGACACTTTTACTCACTCTCTATTTTAGAATTCATTACGTAAATGTGTTGAATGGATAATAATTCGTAATGACAAAACCAAGGTATTTGCTAGGTGATAGTTACTTGCCGTTACCAGATTGGCCTTCAGGCTTATTCGTTGAATAAATGAGTCATCAGATAACTTATATGCCTTTTATGCCGTTCTGTCTAGCCAATAAACCATGAAGCCTTGATTTATGGAGTGCTGCAGGAATGGTTCATCTGTGGAACGGGGTTGAATACATTCTTAATGTAAAATCCAATGAAAATAATGAAATCTCTCTCCTTCAAGAGAGAAATAATGTCTATTACATAACCCGTCTGAAAATGCATACCAAGTGTTTTGGAACCTCACACACACGCACATTATGCAGTCCTAGTATAACCAGAATACGAACATGAAGTCCAATACAAAAGCTGATGTCTCTGCCACTGAGCAGTGCCCCGAAAACAAATTTGATCGAATTGATAAAAAAACATCATCATGGACTGGTTTGCATGTACACTTACATTCTGTTCTTGTCAACGTCCATAGAGCTGTTAAACATGGACAGTCAGGTGTGAGACATGCATGGCCACGCAAAATGAGAACACAACACAGATTCTTTATTTGGTTTTCATTTGGAGGGGTAGCCTTTTATAATTCCATTTAATTATTGAGGAAATAACTTAATAACCTAATTGGTAATCTTAACAAAACTGTTATTGCCTTTATAGAGTCTGTGACTGTTTGAATTCTGATTTCAACATAAGGTACTATGAAGTATGACAACAGTAAAATTATATATTTCAGCAGCAAAATGTATATACATAAATCAAATCAATATTATGATTTACACAACAGAAGAAAAAAAAAATATTGACAGCTCTTCTAAACAGTGGTTATTATGGGCACTCTAGAGGCCAATAGATTACATTAAAAACATTAAACATAATAATTGATATTGATAACCATTTAATTAGTCTTCGCTCCTTGTTCGTCAATTCGGATTTAGAAAAACGATAGCAGTTAAAGCAAGCAGAGTTGCAGAATGAGTAATTGTAATGCAACAAGCTGGCTATCGTTATAACGTTAGTAGTTGCTGGAGTTGGCATTGCGTTTTAAAGACATTCAAATGTTTAACTGATGCGCAAAATGTTGAGGTGCTTTATAATTGTGTTGTGTTCCCTCCCTGTAAGAAATAAACTTCAAACATAAATGACATTTCGCATACGCCTTACCTTGGGCTTTACTAAAATGGAGCCACGCCTTTGACCGCTTAGCACGTTCAGATATCCTAAAAATGTAGTGAATGAGGGCGTGAGGCAATTCATTGATTCCTTTTTTGAGGTGGCTGGCAGGCAATTCCATTTCATATCTGTATTAGACAGTTGATATATGTTTGTGCACCAGTGATTTGATTTACATGATTCTTGTCTCTCCAGACATGACGTTAGATTATAGTACCCACAAGTATCGATAGCTGTATCGATAAGCTTGGACCTCATTTTTTTCGGGTTTTAAGACATTTGTAACCGGGTCCTAAACAGAACCACATCTCGATCCACATACCTAGTTGAAACTAAGCCAGAGTTTGAGTTCTGATCTGCTAGACATATTTGGACAGCCAGTCTCTAGGACAACCTCTCAGTGGGTGTTCTTGTGAGGAATGGGCTCAGGAATCTGTGGTCACGGCAACCTCTCTGCCCTTCTTCTCTTTGCCGACTTTCTCCTTTTTCTCGTCTCACGCTTTGTTCGCAGTGGGTGTCTTCTGCAGCCTCGTCTTCTTCTGATCCCAGTAGCTTGAACTTTACTCCCAGCATCTTCTGCTTTCTGTGTAGATTCTTCTGCAGCCTCGTCTTCTTCTGATTCCAAACACAATGTGCTGGATTAGAAGGCCAAAAAATCAAGAAAGGTGCCACGGTCTAATTGCTAGACGCAAGACAAGTACATTTACATCTAAATAATTTAGCAGAGCGACATACAGTAGCACATATTTACATGTTTACAATATATTGGCTAGTTTGTTCACCTATTATTGTATTTATCTGCTTCTTCTGGTCATGGAGCTGAATACCTTCTGTACACATGCTTGTGGAGTTGACTGTAGATACAGTTGCAAAATGTCTGCAGAGTTGAGCAGATGAAGACTTATTGTGTGTTGTTGTCACTTGCTTCCTGCCACAGTTACGTCATGATGATGCCATTCAAGCGCCAGGCGCTGGTGGAGTTTGAAGCCATGGAGAGTGCTGACCAGTGTGTAGCATGTGGTGCCAGTGAGGTGGTTAGCATAGCTGGCCAGCAGGCCTTCTTCAACTACTCAACCAGCAAGAGAATCACGCGGCCAACTAACGCCGATGACCCCAATAGCGGGAACAAAGTCCTGCTCCTCTCCATTCAGAACCCGCTTTACCCAATCACCACTGTAAGTATGTGAACATCATGGACTTAGTTCAGTGTCTGAACATTGGCAACTTTAATTTAAAAATACTTTCGTATAGTGAAGATCATGAAATGATATATAAAAAAATACACTATAGAAAATTAGGCTTTTTGAGTCAACCTGTTAGATGAACGGTAAAAGACCAATGACGGTTTGCATTGTGGATTTATTTTCCAATGGACTCATGACCAGACTGAAAGGTACAATGAATAAGAAATGAATTCAAATGAAATATTTAAGATATGATTTCTATTGCTGCTGTCTTCTAGGATGTTCTCTACACGGTCTGCAATCCCATAGGCAACGTGCAGAGAATCGTCATATTCAAACGCAATGGAATCCAAGCCATGGTGGAATATCCTTTATGGAGAGAGTGTGTGTGTGTGTGTGTGTGTGTGTGTCCAGAAGATTCATGTACTCTGGATGATCCAACCAGCTGTCTCTGTAAATGCTTCTGTGTAATTCTGAGTGTCCCCCACAGACACACACACACACACACACACACATTCTGAAATCCTGTTAAGGTCAGTGAAATGAGCTCTGGCCTCTAACATATGAGCAAACTCACATCAGGTGTTCACTTCTGTAAGAATTCTGTGGTTTCCCATCAGGAGTTATGCATCAGGAGTGTGTATGTTTGTGTGATTGAGACAAAACATGTACCGGTATGTGTGTGTGCGTGTGTGTGTGTGTGTGTGTGTGTGTGTGTTTCGGCCCCCAGAGACAGTCATTCATAATTGATGTAGGACCCTCTTGTTCCAGGGGTCTTGACCACCTGGTTGACTGGTTCTGTTCTATTAATCACAACCTTTTTACTGTCTCTGTGTTTGTGTGTTGTGTGTGTGTGTGTGTACATACTTAGAGATAACTATTAAATACCCAATAATATGTATTTATTTTTGTTTGCATCTTGTTATTTAACTGAATAGGTTAGTGGCCTAATTTATTTAACCGAATAGGTTAGTGGCCTATTTAAAACACTTTTAATTACACAAGCCATATAACAGACTCGTAGTTTACCTTATTTTTTACCATTCTGGTTGTTCTTAGGTGTGACCACATTCTGGTGTATTTTATTATGGAAGGACCTCCTTACCAGAGGCACTGATATAGAACAATGGACCTCCCTACCAGAGGCACTGATATAGAACACTGGACCTCCCTACCAGAGGTACTGATATAGAACACTGGACCTCCTTACCAGAGGCACTGATATAGAACACTGGACCTCCTTACCAGAGGCACTGATATAGAACACTGGACCTCCTTACCAGAGGCACTGATATAGAACACTGGACCTCCTTACCAGAGGCACTGATATAGAACACTGGACCTCCCTACCAGAGGCACTGATATAGAACACTGGACCTCCTTACCAGAGGCACTGATATAGAACACTGGACCTCCTTACCAGAGGCACTGATATAGAACACTGGACCTCCTTACCAGAGGCACTGATATAGAACACTGGACCTCCTTACCAGAGGCACTGATATAGAACACTGGACCTCCTTACCAGAGGCACTGATATAGAACACTGGACCTCCTTACCAGAGGCACTGATATAGAACACTGGACCTCCTTACCAGAGGCACTGATATAGAACACTGGACCTCCTTACCAGAGGCACTGATATAGAACACTGGACCTCCTTACCAGAGGCACTGATATAGAACACTGGACCTCCTTACCAGAGGCACTGATATAGAACACTGGACCTCCTTACCAGAGGCACTGATATAGAACACTGGACCTCCTTACCAGAGGCACTGATATAGAACACTGGACCTCCTTACCAGAGGCACTGATATAGAACACTGGACCTCCTTACCAGAGGCACTGATATATATATAATAGAATACTGGTCCTTTCCGGGCTACTTGTTTTTTAACCATTTGCACGTCTGGGTTCCCTGGCAGCAGTTATGTGTTTACAACAGTGTTTAAGTGCAGAACATCTTTATCAGCTCAGAGATTGAATCCCATGACCTTTAGTTGCTGACCCAACAGGCTACCTGTTCGACTCCCTGCTCGACTCTCTGTTCGACTCCCTGCTCGACTCCCTGCTCGACTCCCTGTTTGACTCCCTGTTCAACTCTCTGTTCGACTCCCTGCCTCCTGGTCTCCTAGGAGCAGATGTCAGCCTCAGAAGACGAGAGGCTGTTGCTCCAGTTTTAGATCAATGCTTACATTTCCTGTATTGTATGTAGATTTTATTTCAGAAGTTATATTGTGGATTTTTTTCTGCTCTCTGGTTAGGTAAATGTTACTTTTACTACCAAGGTTGAATAACAATCTACATGCCTGCTTTAAACTGGAAGCAGAACAGCTCACTAACATTTCATTATGGTTGTTGACTGTGCTTTGGATGGCTGTAATCCGCCTTGTCACTCACTGCCTTTAGGATTTAGGAAAATCTGACTTTATCTAAACACTCTTAAACAAATCATTTATTCTTCGTCCCGTCTTGAGACGAACCATTTGACTGACCCAACAAGTATGGGTCCCTGTCTTCCCTTCCTCAATTCCTTCCTCTTTTTTAACACTAATCACTGATCTGACTTGAATGTAGAGATGCACATTCTATAGCACCAATTTCGCCACGTCAGATCCTTAGTTAATTGCAAAGAAGGAACGATGATGTATACTTGTGGGTGTGTTTGAACAGGGTCTTATTCGATAACCGTAACCCTGACACAACCAAGCTGACACAGATGCCCTGGAGTACAATTATGTTGGACTGACTGACATTCATATTGAGCAATGGGCCATTTGCAGTGTGTTCCCGCTCTGTGTTCCCGCTCTGTGTTCCCGCTCTGTGTTCCCGCTCTGTGTTCCCACTCTGCGTCTCCCCTCTGCGTCTCCCCTCTGGGTCTCCCCTCTGCCTCTCCCCTCTGCGTCTCCCCTCTGCGTCTCCCCTCTGCGTCTCTCCTCTGCGTCTCCCCTCTGCGTCTCCCATCTGCGTCTCCCCTCTGCGTCTCCCCTCTGCGTCTCCCCTCTGCGTCTCCCCTCTGCGTCTCCCCTCTGCGTCTCCCCTCTGCGTCTCCCCTCTGCGTCTCCCCTCTGCGTCTCCCCTCTGCGTCTCCCCTCTGCGTCTCCCCTCTGCGTCTCCCCTCTGCGTCTCCCCTCTGCGTCTCCCCTCTGCGTCTCTCCTCTGCGTCTCCCCTCTGCGTCTCCCCTCTGCGTCTCCCCTCTGCGTCTCCCCTCTGCGTCTCCCCTCTGCGTCTCCCCTCTGCGTCTCCCCTCTGCGTCTCCCCTCTGCGTCTCCCCTCTGCGTCTCCCCTCTGCGTCTCCCCTCTGCGTCTCCCCTCTGCGTATCCCCTCTGCGTCTCCCCTCTGGGTCTCCCCTCTGCGTCCCCGTTATTGCCTCCTCGTTATTGTAACAATGTTTCTAATTCCACCATGAACCTTATGTTTGCTCGTCCTTAATGCTGTCGCCACGTTTGAAACCATCGTAAACGCCCAGAAGGCGAAATCTGCTCTCAACGGAGCTGACATCTACGCTGGCTGCTGCACCCTGAAGATCGAATACGCTCGGGTAAACGCACGCACGCACACTCACAAACCCACATTCACACACGCACACACACAGACAGACAGTGCTCACACACACTCCGCCAGGATCCCTGGGGGCCTCTAACACACACGCAGCGGTGCTCTGCTCTCTCTCCACCTGCAGCCCACGCGACTCAACGTCCTCCGCAACGACAACGACAGCTGGGACTACACTAAACCCTTCCTCGTCAGGCGAGGTACGATCTGTCTCCAGCCATAGAGGTCACCAGGGGTTGTGTTCTCCTCCCGTAGAGGTCACCAGGGGTTGTGTTCTCCACCCGTAGAGGTCACCTGTGTTCTCCACCCGTAGAGGTCACCTGGCCCCCAGGGGTTGTGTTCTCCACCCGTAGAGGTCACCTGGCCCCCAGGGGTTGTGTTCTCCACCCGTAGAGGTCACCTGTGTTCTCCACCCGTAGAGGTCACCTGTGTTCTCCATCTGTAGAGGTCACCTGGCCCTCAGGGGTTGTGTTCTCCACCCGTAGAGGTCACCAGGGGTTGTGTTCTCCACGTGTAGAGGTCACCAGGGGTTGTGTTCTCCACCCGTAGAGGTCACCTGGGGTTGTGTTCTCCACCCATCGAGGTCACCAGGGGTTTTGTTCTCCACCCGTAGAGGTCACTAGTGGTTGTGTTCTCCACCTGTAGAGGTCACTAGTGGTTGTGTTCTCCACCCATCGAGGTCACCAGGGGTTTTGTTCTCCACCCGTAGAGGTCACTAGTGGTTGTGTTCTCCACCCATAGAGGTCACCAGGGGTTGTGTTCTCCACTTGTAGAGGTCACTAGTGGTTGTGTTCTCCACCCATCGAGGTCACCAGGGGTTGTGTTCTCCACCCGTAGAGGTCACTAGTGGTTGTGTTCTCCACCCGTAGAGGTCACCAGGGGTTGTGTTCTCCACCCGTGGAGGTCACCAGGGGTTGTGTTCTCTACCCGTAGAGGTCACCAGGGGTTGTGTTCTCCACCCGTGGAGGTCACCAGGGTTTGTGTTCTCCACCCGTAGAGGTCACCTGGCTGTGTTCATTAGGTGGCAAACAGAAGCAGACAGGCTGAAACTAGAAGTTTTATTCTGGGGGGTCCCGTTAGCAACTGCTACTATCTGGGGATCACCAAAAGGTTTGGCAAAACTCTTATAAAAGGCTAGGACAAACACAGAACTAGGGTCTTCTGAATAAGCCTGCATGTTGTAGAAAATAGGGATGTATATTTGCAAACAAACTCTCAGGTATATTCATATGGGTCAGAACTCTAAAGCTTTGTTTGCTGCTTATGCATGTTCTTTATAAATGCATTGAATCAACGACAGCCTGCAGGCATCTGGGGCATCAACATGGGGATCAATCTGTCATTCTAATGCATAAGCAGAAAACAGTAAAAGCTTTGCGTTTCTTCTTCCTTGACTGACCCTGGCAGCTTGGCTGCAGAACGGCTTTACTATCCAGCATCACTGTGTTGTGTTTTCATAGTGTTTTATCCCATGATAAATATGTGCCCTGTGTGTTAATCAAGGTACTCATCTTTTGTCCGGACACAGAGCTGCATATGGTCAAAATTATAACATAACATTACAGAACAACTTTTTTCAGATTCAAAACATTTTCAACTGCCCTCCATCGCAAGCTCTGATGAATATGGCTCCGGTTTGTGTGTCTCTGTGCATTTAAGTGTGTCCATGGTTTGTGTGTCTCTGTGCATTTAAGTGTGTGTCCATGGTTTGTGTGTCTCTGTGCATTTAAGTGTGTGCCCATGGTTTGTGTGTCTCTGTGCATTGAAGTGTGTGTCCACGGTTTGTGTGTCTCTGTGAATTTAAGTGTGTGTCCACGGTTTGTGTGTCTCTGTGCATTTAAGTGTGTCCACGGTTTGTGTGTCTCTGTGCATTTAAGTGTGTGTCCATGGTTTGTGTGTCTCTGTGCATTGAAGTGTGTGTCCACGGTTTGTGTGTCTCTGTGCATTTAAGTGTGTGTCCACGGTTTGTGTGTCTCTGTGCATTTAAGTGTGTGTCCATGGTTTGTGTGTCTCTGCATTTAAGTGTGTGTCCATGGTTTGTGTGTCTCTGTGCATTTAAGTGTGTGTCCACGGTTTGTGTGTCTCTGTGCATTTAAGTGTGTGTCCATGGTTTGTGTGTCTCTGTGCATTGAAGTGTGTGTCCACGGTTTGTGTGTCTCTGTGCATTTAAGTGTGTGTCCACGGTTTGTGTGTCTCTGTGCATTTAAGTGTGTCCACGGTTTGTGTGTCTCTGCATTTAAGTGTGTGTCCATGGTTTGTGTGTCTCTCTGCATTTAAGTGTGTGTCCATGGTTTGTGTGTCTCTGTGCATTGAAGTGTGTGTCCACGGTTTGTGTGTCTCTGTGCATTTAAGTGTGTGTCCACGGTTTGTGTGTCTCTGTGCATTTAAGTGTGTCCACGGTTTGTGTGTCTCTGTGCATTTAAGTGTGTGTCCACGGTTTGTGTGTCTCTCTGCATTTAAGTGTGTGTCCACGGTTTGTGTGTCTCTGTGCATTTAAGTGTGTGTCCATGGTTTGTGTGTCTCTGCATTTAAGTGTGTGTCCATGGTTTGTGTGTCTCTGTGCATTGAAGTGTGTGTCCACGGTTTGTGTGTCTCTGTGCATTTAAGTGTGTGTCCACGGTTTGTGTGTCTCTGTGCATTTAAGTGTGTCCACGGTTTGTGTGTCTCTGTGCATTTAAGTGTGTGTCCATGGTTTGTGTGTCTCTGTGCATTGAAGTGTGTGTCCACGGTTTGTGTGTCTCTGTGCATTTAAGTGTGTGTCCACGGTTTGTGTGTCTCTGTGCATTTAAGTGTGTGTCCACGGTTTGTGTGTCTCTGTGCATTTAAGTGTGTCCACGGTTTGTGTGTCTCTGCATTTAAGTGTGTGTCCATGGTTTGTGTGTCTCTCTGCATTTAAGTGTGTGTCCATGGTTTGTGTGTCTCTGTGCATTGAAGTGTGTGTCCACGGTTTGTGTGTCTCTGTGCATTTAAGTGTGTGTCCATGGTTTGTGTGTCTCAGCATTTAAGTGTGTGTCCATGGTTTGTGTGTCTCTGTGCATTTAAGTGTGTGTCCACGGTTTGTGTGTCTCTGTGCATTTAAGTGTGTGTCCATGGTTTGTGTGTCTCAGCATTTAAGTGTGTGTCCATGGTTTGTGTGTCTCAGCATTTAAGTGTGTGTCCATGGTTTGTGTGTCTCTGTGCATTTAAGTGTGTGTCCACGGTTTGTGTGTCTCTGTGCATTTAAGTGTGTGTCCACGGTTTGGTTGTCTCTGCATTTAAGTGTGTGTCCATGGTTTGTGTGTCACTTCTGAGTTTCGCAAAGAACTGAAATGAAATATGGTGACCAGAGAAACCTTCACTTCCCTAGGCATGTTGTCATTGTCAACCCATTTTGAAAACCCCTTCGACCTTCACAGTCCTATAGACACGTAATCAGATGAAATTGTCTGTGACAAGAAATGAGTTCCACCACTCTGGTTTTACATTTGTTCCTTAAACAGCGGCCATGAATCTCAATTTCCCAGTCCAGCTGTTATTTTCTATTCAATGTCATGCCTCAGTCTTGTCTTTTCCTAGTCCTACGCTTTGCTTAACTAAAAATGACCCACACACCCTTTTTAAACGGTATCTTTCAGGCAGAATCGGAAACGAGTGTGAATCAGAATTTATTGTGATACTTTTTTTTAAAAACATGTCGTCTTTCAGTCAAAGTCCTGGTGATATAAATAGAGTTCCTGTTTGAGGTAATAAATGTCAGACAGACATACAGATTTTGCTGACTGCGTGTCGGCCACCACTTCCTGTGCTTATAGTAGTGTTGTCGCTTGCTTAAATATTATATAAGAGGCATCGGACGCTGATTGGGCATCACCATTAAGGAACTTACATTTTAGTGAAGTTGCTCGGATTTTCAAGGTCAATAACCTCTGGTATTGAACTTTCTGGCGAAACATCCATTTGGATCATCTGGGGCATCACGGGAGAACGGCCAATTATAACGAAGAAATATTTACCTCAAAATGGATATCGCCTCTTCGGTGTTGCCTCGTGCGCTCGACGATACCTGTAGCTACAGCGCCCCCTGCTGCTCATTGTGGCAGGTCAATGTGGGTACAGTTGCTTCGTCATGGTTGAGCCTTGATCTTCTAACCATGTATGGTAACTAATATCCTCCAAATGGTTATTATAAAAGGTCTAGTTCACCCACGGTCCATCTAATCTCTGGTCCATCGTTTAAATGATGAATGCAATGGAGTAGGATGTCTCTATATCATGATATTATTATGAATATTGTTATGAATATTCCTTTATGGTCATTATTGTGATTCTCAAACTTGGATTTGTCAGTGTTCAGTAGGTCAACGGAACGTTGATAAACGGGCCATTATTCATCTTTATTTTTCCTACTGTCCCCCATTAGGTCGAACAAATAACGATCTATTCGTAACAGTTACTTTTCCAGGTTCTTCCTTTCCTTTTGTAGCCAATGAATCAACACATTTGATTGATTGATTTGATGTCTTGAAATGGTTCCTCTGAATAATTCAAATGAAAGGTTCCTGGTTTTGTTTGATCTTGCACAGATTCACATGGCTAAACGCCGGAATAGCAGAACCCAGAAAAAACATGCTATTAATAGCAACGTCCTCACACCAACGAAACATGCTCTGTAAAACCAAACCCTCAGTGCTTCAGTCAAATTAGCATTGCAGTATAAATGCAGTTGGTATTTTTCTTATGCTCAAACTAAGTACTTGGAGTACAGTAAAAACACAACAGTACTGTACTTGGAAAACAGTAAAAACACAACAGTACTGTACTTGGAAAACAGTAAAAGCACAACAGTACTGTACTTGGAGTACAGTAAAAACACAACAGTACCGTACTTGGAGTACAGTAAAAGCACAACAGTACTGTACTTGGAAAACAGTAAAAACACAACAGTACTGTACTTGGAAAACAGTAAAAGCACAACAGTACTGTACTTGGAAAACAGTAAAAACACAACAGTACCGTACTTGGAGTACAGTAAACTCACAACAGTACCGTACTTGGAGTACAGTAAAAACACACAGTAAAAACACAACAGTACCGTACTTGGAGTACAGTAAAATCACAACAGTACCGTACTTGGAGTACAGTAAAAACACACAGTAAAAACACAACAGTACCGTACTTGGAGTACAGTAAAAACACACAGTGAAAACACAACAGTACCGTACTTGGAGTACAGTCAAACACACAGTAAAAACACAACAGTACCATACTTGGAGTACAGTAAAAACACAACAGTACTGTACTTGGAGTACAGTAAAAACACAACAGTACTGTACTTGGAGTACGGTAATAACAAAACAGATTTAACTTTTAAAGTATTTTTCTTATTATTCATTTCTTAATATTTAACACAAAGAACACTTTTCCATGTACAACACGTTGTGTCGCTTATCTCAAGAATTTGTGATTTAAATACAGGATCTTTTGTTCCAAAATCAAAATACTTTACAAAATGACAAGGCCTTGGGTCATTGTGAGGTCAGCTGCGGCCTGGATTTGAACTCAGTACTGGGATTGGTCGACCGTCTGCTGTTTGGCAGCACTATAGGCCCCTCCTTTCATTGGTCTATTAGATTATATCTGTGGCCAATTGCCTGGGGACATGGGAACATCTGTTCACACAAATCCCGGTTGGCAATACAACTGCAGTAATGGAATTCTAATATGTGTATAATGGTTGTGAATGGACGATAGCTGTCAGGGTTTTACAATCAGAGTAATATCCTCTCTTCTATAGCTTATTAATGGAAGAATGTTCATATTTGAAGAGTAACACATTAATACGATGCTGGAAATATTAGCATTTTCCACCCTAACAAAAGGCTTTTGCGCCAGTTTTGATTAATATCCAGTGGGTACTAAGGTTACATAAAGGCTAATGGAAAATAAGGTTAATGTAAACACAGGGTCTGTTTGAAAGACTAAGGGTTGAGAGAACATTAGATTATACAAGTACTGTACAACTAAAGTCAGTTGCATCCAACCTGAAGTGCAAAAGAGCAGTACAAAAAGATATGGAGTACAGTGTGAGGATGTGCAATTGACATGGGTAAGCAAATCTGGGGGTATTCAGTTCAACAATCTAGCAATTTGCAAATATACGGAGGGAACTACACGCAGAGAACATCTGGGCAAATGGCAGATATAATGAATTAGGTAGCAGTGTGCATGCAAGGTTACTGAAGGGTTTCAGAGTTCAGCAGGTTAACAGCATTTGGGAAGAAACTGTTCCTAAGCCTGTTGGTGTGGGTGAGTAGTGTCGTGGAAATTTAGACTTTAATCGCTGAATTCAAACTTAAAGTAAGACGCATGAGAGTATGTTTCAGTTGACACTTTTAACAGGTTTAATTGCAAGTAAGAAACCATTTCTCAAATATAGGTATAGCATTTACATTGATCAGATCGTGCTCTAGCAAGCTTAAGGAATAGGGTTGAGGAAAGCCTTCACACAGTGCTGTGATCGGACTGACCTGATGAAACTGAAGTTCACACAGTATTTATTGAGAATAAGTAACGCACATACTTCCACACAAACTTAAACCATACTGATATGGAGAACAGATGAGGCCTTTAGATGATAAAACCCGAAGGTCAGTGCCCTCTAGCCAAGGGAGACACATAGTAGATATGACAAAAAACATTATGAGGCATACAAAGACCCATACAGTTCCTTTTGACAGTCCATCACAGATAAGGTGTTCAGGTCATCTGTTTCTAGCCTTGGCCCTTCTAGCAACCTGAAGATCACATTCCTTTCTCTGTGCATTTTGGCCTAAACAACATCTATAAGACTTACATGTAACTAAACTTCTTGACTGATCATAAAATTCCATAACAGTAGAGATCTGTAACGTTTGCCTGATGTCAAGGGGGAGAACCGTTTATGGCTCGGGTGTGAGGGTCCCTGATAATGCCACGCACTCTCCGCAAACAATGATGGTGCTTAATGTCTTTGATGGCCCGTTGCAGGGACTTCCGGTTGGTCGCTGGTTAGAATCTAATGTGCAGCGGTAAAAGTTTACCAGGATGTTAGTAGATGGGTGGGCCTTCTTTTGCTTCCGTAAAAAGTACAGGTGCTGTTGCATCTTTTTGACCAGGGTTGTGGTGTTGAGTGACCAGGATAGGTCGTTGGAGATGTGGACACCCAGGAATTTGTAGCTGGCGACACGTTCCACCGTGGTCTCATTAGTGAGAACTGGGGCATGTAGACCGCTATTTATCTTCCTGTAATCCACAATCAGGTTTTTGGTTTTCTTGGCATTGATGGCCAGGTTGTTATCTGCACACCAAGAGTGCTTGATCTCACTGTAGGCTGCCTTGTTGTTGTCCCCGATCCGACCAATTACTGTGGTATCATCTGCAAACTTGACGATGCTATTGGAGCTGTGTAGAGGTACGCAATCATGAGTGAAGAGGGAGAACCAGAGTGGGCTAAGCACACATCCCTGTGGGACACAAGCGTTCAGGACCAGGAGGAGGAAGTGCGGATGTCCAACCTGACAGGCTGAGGTCTGTTGGTTAGGAAGTCTAGAGTCCAGTTGCAAAGAGAGCAGCTGATCCCAAGGTCATGGAGTTTGGTTACCCGTCTAGAGGAGATGACTGTATTGAATGCTGAGCTGAAGTCTATGAACAGCATCCTCACATTGTGTTAGTTTTGTCCAGGTTGAAGATAAGATTAAGAATAAGATTGAGAGATCACAGAGTTGAGAGAATATAAGGTTGAGAGAACACATCCGTAGATCTGCCTCGTTTGACTTTGGCGTGATCAGACGTTGCCTTGGACACTGTGATTGATGCATCAGAGGCCGAGTTCCCATTTTCTCTCCTCAAACGGAGGGTAAACAGTGTCTTATCCACAAGCCACGGCTGCTTACAATCGATTGCCTCGCTGTGTATTGGATTTGAAGGTCTGTTTGACTTTGACGTCCTCAAGGATTTCTCGCCGTGGAGTTAAAGACGTCTGGAAAGCAAGGTTTTTGTTGACCAAATAAGCGACGACAAAATAGCAAGAGCTTATTTTTAATTGTTTCTGTGAAGAAATCGGAAGCCATAAATTGCAGAAAGACAAATAAAACTAATCAATAACCTGAAATCCTCTTGAGGAAGTTAATTTAACTCCTAAACGGGCTAAATTTGGTGAGCTATGATAGAAATAGATTTGTTTGGTGGTAAGCGGGAACATTCTATGAAACATAGCGTTTTATTAATTGCTCCCTTAAGTGCTGTCGGGTGTACATGAGATATGACTTTGAGACTCTTGACCCACAATAGGAGCCACAATTTTCAGATATTATATTTCAGAGGCCCTTATTCCTTTAACTTTCTCCCTCCCTCTCCATATCCTCCCGCTCTTGCTTTTTCCTTTTCTCCAAATAATTTTCAGCTTTTCACTCTCTCTCATTCTCTTTATCCATCCATCTCTTTAACCCCCCCATCCCCCCTGTTTCCTGTCTTGCCGCTCTGTCAGGTGGGTGAAAGACCTGTCAGTTTAATACCAGCATGAAGGTCATTCCTCTCCTCTTATTTAATCCCTTTTATGGTATCAATACCCAGCACTTCCACTCCGTCTAACTGCTCGTTTTGAACCAATTAGTTTAGCTTTGCGTGAGCTAAACACCTTGTGGCCCACTGGGTCAATGACAGGAAGGCATTTGGTGCTTTTTTAAGTATTATTGTTCCACTTTTCATTTGTGCCCACGTGAGCTACACTCTTTCCCCCCACTCTGTCCAAATTAAACTTTGCAAGTAAGAATGATCTGAGACATGTGGAGTTGTTACACATGGGCATACACGTGCACGCTCATACACAAGGGCATACCTGGTGGGTACTTGCCAAATAACTTAAAGCTTTTATCGCACTGAAATGTGACTGTATCAAAGCTGGTGCGTACTTACCAAGTAACTTGAAGCTGTTATCCCAGTGAAATGTGACTGTATCAAAGCTGGTACGTACTTACCAAATAACTTAAAGCTGTTATCCCAGTGAAATATGGCTGTATCAAAGCTGTTGCATACTTACCAAATAACTTAAAGCTGTTATCGCACTGAAATGTGACTGTATCAAAGCTGGTGCGTACTTACCAAATAGCTTAAAGCTATTATCGCAGTGAAATGTGATTGTACCAAAGCTGGTGAGTACTTACCAAATAACTTAAAGCTGTTATTGCAGTGGTATGGGACTGTATCAAAGCTGGTGCGTACTTACCAATTCACTTAAAGCTTTTATCGCAGTGAAATGTGACTGTATCAAAGCTGGTGCGTACATACCAAATAACTTTAAGCTGTGATCGCAGTGAAATGTGTATTGTAATTCTTTATTCTAATTACACAAATCTAATTTCACCATACATTATTGGAGTCTTCTCAAGCTAAATCTGGTTGCACAGCTTTGTTTTACACCTTACATAAAAACAATCCCATTCCATATGCTCGGTCAACACCGGCTAAAGTTAGCTGCTGGTTGGTGGGAAAGACCGGCTAAAAATACACTTTCTTTGATTCATTTGTCCTTCCGTGCATCGTAAGCATATTTCAACTGACTACTTTTAGCTATTTCCACACGAGGCCACTGGACTGTAACCGTGACATTTTAACTGCCATTTTAGCACAAGCCGGTTCAGGGAAATACACCGTTTTTATCATTCCTCTGCAATTCAGACTCGCTCGGCCATGGAAATGCGTCTTTCTGCTCAGCTACTGTATCATTTCAAGTGCCAGACCAAAATGGACAAAAGTGTTCAGCGTCGCTATTATGCCATCTGACAAAAATAGTCGTTTTGTTGTTGTACCAAAATGTCTAGCGATGTGCAGTTTTTCTTTTACTAAGCGAAATTTGCTGTCGTTGTCAGTGGCAAAAATCTGCCGTCACTTTGGGGGGGAGAATTGTACGACATTTTCTCAAGACCAATTCCTGAAGAGGACACCATAGTTACATAGTTACATTTATTGTTGGGGGGCAAAACAAATTTTACAAGGATTGGAATCCCCTGGGATTTCCGCCCCCGGATGTTGTGATATCTTACGGTTAAATTGTCTGTGCTGGTGTGCAAAAGCTGCAATTGGGTGAGAGTGTGAGAGTGTAAGAGAGTGTGTGTGTGTGTGTGTGTGTGTGTGTGTGTGTGTGTGTGTGTGTGCGATCTTGTGTTTTACCATTGTTTGTGGTAAATAAGGCTGAGTGTGTGCGTTGTGGTGTGTGTGCATATTAGTTCGGTGTGTTGATATGTGATTTTTAAGTGTTTGGATGTTCAGTTCCCAGCAGTGTCGTCACTTCACAATTGCCTTGTACTGTGTGTGTGTGTGTGTGTGTTCCTGATACAGAGCGAGGGAAGGGGAGGCAACGCCAGGCCATTCTGGGAGAGCATCCGTCTTCCTACAGCGATAACAGCTATGGTCAGTGGCTCCCACAAACAGACACTCTTTTTACTCTTTGTTTCATGACATCACACAACAGGAAGTCAGCAATTCGATAAATGGTTTACAGCTTGTGTAGCACACACGTTCAAGCTCTCTGTCCCTGTCTCCTTCAGACATCTCATATCTCTCTAATATTCCCTGTCTCCTTCAGACATCTCATATCTCTCTAATATTCCCTG